>CAUJNA010003228.1:557715-852715 GCA_963377175.1 Effrenium voratum
AGACTCAGTCCGCGGACCGTCGGATGGTCAATCCACTGAGTACGCTCACAAATCCCTGCTTGAATATAATTCCTGCACCATGGCCTGCGCAAATAACGAATCCCGGGCCTTCTTTACTGTGACCCCGGAACAGCGCCAACTGTCGCGGGGACCCTCTATTTCAGGCAACGGGGGTCGTGAGGGAGAACCAGCCTTCAACAGTTTCTTCCGGCCAACCCCCAAAAGAACAGTTTGACGTGGAAAAAGACCCCGAGACAGTCATAGTATTGAACCAGATCAGAAACTCCCGTGGGCACCCTGTTTCTGCGACTGTTTGGACTAGAGAGTTTTATCTTACATGTGATGGTTTGCGGACGGCTTGCAAAATTGAATCACTTCGACTCTGAGCTGGGAAGGACTGAGAAAAAACGCCCTTTAAATGCAAAAGGCAAATGTATTTGTTTCTTGTTTTTGCCTGGAGTTTCTCTCGGAAAACAACTTGCTATGTTTGAAGACCCCAAAACTATCTTGAATTAGGAAACAAAACAACTTCTACAATACACGCCCCACTTACAAACTCATCCAACTGACCTGCAATTCTAGTGCATGTCATTTTGGATAGTGGGGAAAACACGTTTTCTAAAAGGCTTAGTTAGCCAACATTGAACTACCAGAAGCAACCGCAAAGTCAACCAACACATGCCAAACCAACGAGCACTCTACCAATGCCCGGGCAAACTGGTAGGGGTTGTGCCATCGCACCACGAGTGACTCGTCAGCTCTCCTAAGACCCTAGTGGATTTCCGAGCATCCCAAGCCCACGAACCCCAAAGCTTGCACCTATGATTTGACATGCTTACCTTTAGGTGTATGGACACACACACACACAAAAGCAGCAAAAGGGGCCGGAACACAGGAGCCCCTGTAGACACACACGGAGCCCCTTCTGGTCCACTTGTTCAAAACAGCAAACTCGCCACAAAATCAAACCTGCGAACTATATCCAGCCAGTTTTACCCACTTAGTTCATCAACGATTTGTTTACTGTCGGTTTCACTGTTCAGATCCACCGCAACCTCAGGAAAAAAAAAGGCGGCGCGACTCGGCTCCAAGTTCGTCGCTGCACCTGGCATCTGGCCGGAAGGCGCAGCAGCCGTCGAAGCTCGCCAGGAGATCTGCGGGCTCCACTTGCCAGAGGCTGGCAAAGGCTTCCTGACCCGCGCGTGTATTCCTTTGGGATGTTGGATAGTGAGAACGGACAAAATGTGCTTGCAAACAAGGTTTCCTCATGCTTGAACATGGACCCTCGCGGGGGGGGGGGGGGGGTCTGGAAGACCATGTTCCTTTAAAATGGACCCCCTGCTGGGCTCCAGGTGAATTAGCAGACCGGAGGGTAAGCAGTTGACAAACATTGAGGCTGCCTTCCATGGATGCGGAAGTGTTTTGTTTGGGGGGATGTTGTTCTACAGATGTGTGCTGTTGGATGGTGAGCTTGAACCTGAGTCATTTCCACAAAATGAAAAACGAGAAGAAGTTGGCAACAAAGGTGCTGTGTGATCTCAATACGGTTCAAAAGTTCAAGGTCAAACCAAAGACCAGCCAAGCGGCCAGAACTCTCTGCCGCGTGCGGACGTACCACATGAACTCCTGAGTCTATCAGAGTTTCTGGCAAAAAGAAAGCAAACTTCAAGGCATGTCTCATTTCTCAATTGCTCCTTCCTGTCCGATTGGCTTCCCCGGAAACAACCCCAAGCATCCGCCAACATTAGCCTCAACAAAACATAGCCCCGCCCAAGGTCCGTCAACATTGACGCCCCAGTGTACGCACTGAACATTTCGCAGCCAAGTGCTTTCATGAGCCATCCGCGCTTGAGCAAGGAAACATCTTCCCACCTCCGTTTCAGCTTCCACATTTTTTGGAGGGAGGGCAAGATGATCACCTTTTCTTCTTGCTGAATGCATCTGAGGCTGGCGCGGACTGGCCCACGCCACCGCTGTTGATAAGGCCGTTGTAGCATTGGCCAGGCCAATTCGGGCTTTGCCACGACAAGGGATCTTCGCGACACACTTTGCCTCAACCGGGACGGTTGAGGCAAAGGGGAGGTGACGTGAAGGCCTGCTCCATATCGAAAAAGGAGGCCTGGTTGTTTCACCCAAGCACACGTAAAGTTACGTAGCCAATGCTGTGTCCGTGTGTTAGGTGTTCTCTTGGAAACACCCAAGAGAGATGACGATCATCAACTAACATTCTGGCCTCAGCCCTCTGCACCGTGAGAAACTCCCCGAAGGAAAGGGGTCTTCCAAAGCCTTGTTGCTGCTATCCATCCCGTGGCTTTCCCGTCACATGGACGCACCGAATGGCGAGCCTTGCGTGGAGAGGCCCATGTACTTCCAAAAGAGGTCAGTGGCGTGCTCCACCTCTTCCGGGCCAAGGGCCTCGCGGAAGACCACCTCGCACCAGTGTCTTTCTTGAGGCGGCTATTCTCGGGTCAGCTTCAAGGGAAACGAAACGAAAACCACAACTTTGACACCCTCGACTTGCCCGAGCTGGGTCCTAAACTAGTGCTTCAAGGCTCCAAAAGGTGGGTCTAGCGTCTGGGCACAACAATTCTGCAAGGTGCAGGGTGGACGAGGAAGACCTCTTTTCTTTTTGATTCTGCTTATGCTAGGTGGGTTTGAAAATTGCTGGGCAAACATGTGGAGGAATGCCGCTGTTTGTCAAGGGGAGCTCGGCTGGACTTTGGGGGCTTAGGAGAGGATTGTGCTTGAGGTAGCCCGGGCTCAGGCGATCCTGCAGCAAGGCTCCCGCTCACTCACGGCTGAAATTCTGAGAGCCCAGACTTCACTTGTTCAAGGGCCAAGCAGCATAGCCTTCGTCCCGCAGGTGCTTCAGCCCATCTGGATCGTCCACCGCGAAGCGATGCGACCTCTTGCGACAGCTCCCAGGTCCTACTTGCATGCCCCAAACCTGTAAATGTTAGAGTCATCCCAGTACCTGAATTGAGCGATACAAACGTAAAGGAGACGGGCCTACATCATGGCATGGCGAGCTTGCTTTGCTTGGCCCATGAGCTCGCCTCAAAATAGGCAGGCACAATCCTGGAAATGGGGGGGACAGTTAAAATGTCTTGAAGCATCCCAAAAAAAAATTGTCGCACCAAAAAAGACTGGAATTGCGACAGCAATGGAGTGCTGCATGGGAAACGTGTTGTGTGAAACAATAATCGCATATTAGGTCTCATGTTGCTTTTGTAGGAGGGTACCCTTCCGGTTGCTCTTCCCTTACCAGATTCAGCCCAAAACACAATGTGTCACAAGCCCATCGATCACAACTGAGCCGAGCCACATGTTCGTGGCCAGGGCTTTTCGGGTGTTTGTTCAAAGGAATTCCTGTTCCTACTGGCTCAACCGATGTGCAACTAACTGGCCGCGTCGAACTTGCGGGTTGGTTATAGGTGGAACAAGCAGCCCCCAAACAGAAAATCCAAAAAGGGAAGTCTTTGTTCTGCTTGGCTGGAGACGGCCAAGGGTCCTGCAATTGTCCCAAGAAGGCTATAACATGAGTCCATGTCCCGACACACACACACATACATCTCTATACATGTTGTGGAGAAACTTCACCTACATAGAGCTTTCACATAATAAGACTGTTCAACTGTTTGGCATGCATGGGCGCTTGCATATACAAACTTGGAAACTGTTGACCCACCCCTCTGCAAAAAGTTTGACTTGTTGTGGGGTCAATGGAAAACAATTGAATTTTGCATAAGTTAAACTGCAAAGATCCAATCTAGCAATCAAGCAAAACACGCTCACGTGTTGTTCCACAACTTGCGTCGCCACTGTTCTACGAGGAGCTAAGGTTGCGTCTCCTTCGCCTTTTCCCGCGCCTGTGGTCTTTCAGCCGCACGGGTGGCGCGTAGATGCGGTGCCAGGACTCCTGCTGCAACTTCTGAGCGCAAACAGCGCATCCAAAGTATTTAGAGTAGCTCAGTTAAGTCACAATCAAAACCCGGCATTCAAAATGGTCTACCCAGAACCATATAAAGAATTACCAGGCGGCCGCACCCATTTATAACTGGGGTTGTCCCTTACTAGCCTTCACCTACACGGGTTTTGATTGTGGCTCAGTTGGAGCTTGCTTCCGAGCTGAAAACTAGTTCGGACGCAGCAGCCTGAAAAAAACGTAAGTCCCCCCCCCCCCCGAGAAAAAAAAAGACCAACGCTCAAAACAACGGCCTGCCGCACCTCTTTCTCCTCGCTGGCCTTCTCACTCGCCACAGCGCTTCGACGCCGCCCGGCGCGGCTCTTGGGGAAGCGCCGGGCCAAAGAAACGGCCAGCGCAAAGCTGGCCCGGCCTTGCGAGAGGCGGAGGCGGCGCCCATGAGGCCCGACAAAGTTGAAAGTCGCATATGCGTATGACGAGTTGGTCATGAATACCACTCGCTCGGAAAGGGAAAGGTCAAAGGAGCTCATCAGAACCGTACCCTTCCTCCTCCCAAGTACCCTTCCCAACGCTCGAGCTTGACGGAAACGCAACTTGCCTGCCAGGCGCCCATGGGACCACATGTTTAGTGCTTTGAAAGCAGAATGGCTGTACTGGTGGGGGATCCACTGGGATTGTCCAAGCTGGACACAGCCAAGTCAACAATCTGGACGAAAGGAAACCCCAGAACCTGATCATTCAGGTCGCGGCGCAAACCAAACACCAATCCACAAGCGTCCAAATCACCGGGCGAATCCATCGCCTTGTGCCAACGCTTTCCGTAGCCGCCGCGGTGGACTTCCAGTGCAGCACGCGCGTGGATCCCGTGGCATGGAGATGCGGGGCAAAGTTGCCAGGCGCATGGGACGAAAGTGGCCAAGACGCAGCTGGCTTCATCTGCTAAGGCTTCAGTTGATTTGATCTGCAGCTGCAGGGCCACTTAGACCAGTCATGATTTCCCCTCAAAATTGAGAAGAAGCAACACATCGCCTTGAGCTATTGGAAGCAGGCTGTATCAGGGTCCAAAGGAAGGGCTAGCAACCAGCTGCTGAAAAAAGAACAGCTGTGCAGAGTGTGTTTCGGCCATATCTACATATATATATATATAGATATGTAGTATCCAACCTTTTGCTGCTTAGTGGCAACCATCATTCCCCAACACGTCCAAAGATCTGAGCCAAGCGGGTGGCTCTTCATTTTCTGGGGACTGCCTTGTTAGCCGCACCTCCCGAGCCGAAAGGTGCGGCAAGTGACATCCAAAGCGGGAACTGCCCAAAGGGCAACTTGATTGGTGAGCCGGTTTTCCCAAAGCTCAGTACGATATGTGCAGAAGGCATCCGAACAAACTCTAGTTTGCCATATGCGTAGAATGCAGAAGGCGTCCGAACACACTCTCAAAATTGGGATCAAAGTCAGATGCTCCCATTGCTTTCCATCCAGTAGCCCCTGTTTCGTGTCCCTGCCTGCCTGGTGGTCCTTGTTTTCTGGCGCATGCGGAGCAGTGACTCGTTTGGGTGCTAAGACCTTCAACTGCTCCACGTCGGGTCTCCCAACCCTTCTACAAACAAAAAGCCTTATGATCACATAACCGGTTGTTGGGCGGTTGCAAAAGCCTTCACTTGCAGCGAATCTGAGCGCCAAGTTCCAGCAACCACACATGCAGCATAACACGACACAAATGCTGGCCAACCAACACAGCCTGCGCTATTCTCACAAACAGGCTACGAGAAATCTGCAGGAAGTCAGCATTCTGATCATGCGCGTGTTCCCTCGACAAGTCAGAACGCCTCTAGCAATTCGAGAAGGTATCCTTAAAGTCAAACAATGATGCTTCTCCAGCGCGATGCAAGTGGGTTGTGCAGACCACCAACTACATGATCTTGACGAGGGGGATGCATGGAGGTCAACAGAGCTCATTGTGAAGGCCGCTGGCTCTGACAAGGAGCTCCTGCTGCGAAATCAAACGACGGAACCCAAACAACGCCCCATCGGGGCTCCTTTTGAGGAATTCGACCTGGACAGACGTGCCGCTGCTGTGCGCACGTTGCGAATGCGTGAGTCTGAGGATTCCACCCACCTCAGGAGAAATCCACAAGTGAGGCAGGCAGATCCGTCTATCCACACCTTGCGCTCCCGTCCATTGCTTTCTGATGGCACGCATGTAAAGGCATTCAGGCAGCATTGGCCCTACCCTCCCGAGAACAGACATGGTTTGGTGCACAAAACCTGCTTGAAAAACGCGGTCCGGTGCACCTCCATGTTGTTTTGGGGGCTGCTACAAGCACACGCACCAGAAAACCTTCCATGCCACTTCGAATGTGTATATATGCATAAAAATATGTGCATATAGGTATATATGAATATGTGTATACATGATAGATGTATGACAGCGCCATGCCATGCCCGCTTCAAAGGTGGCTTGCACCTGGCTTGAACCCTTTGAACGGGTCAGCTGAAACAGGCGCACCTCAGTTTCAGGAGGCCAAGTTGTCTCAACCCTCTGGCGCCGTCATGCCGATGGAGCAAAGGCTCGCCGCTGCTTTTGCCAAAGCCTGGGGCAAAAGGGCGGGAACGCCTCTTGGTGTGCAGCTTGACTCAGCCTGTTTCCTCACGAAGCGGCGAGAAAATTTGTGAGGGAAAGTAGGTCCGTACTCTTGCTTTTGTAGCGCGCGATGTACCCATGTTCGACCAGCTCGAAACATGCACTTTGTCTGCCACACCCTAGGAGAGGGAAAACCCCGAAATCTGAGCGGCATCTTTTCATCGGGGGTCACTCACCCCGCAGGTGCAACCCCAGGGTGTGATGGAACTGTTAAAAACGCGGTCGACTAGGGTGAAGTGGGGACTTGGTTTGGTGCATTTCTGGCAGATACATATGCCAAGAAAAACAAAACAGTCCATCCACTTTTGGTTTCCCTGAGTGAAAGCTCACGAAGCCAAACCACAACGACTTAGACATGGTATGGGATAACACCAGTTTACCAGCCGAAACAACCCTAGCCGATCAGCAAAAGAGCAACCAGGCTCTAAGACAGACCCTTGAAGTCCCGTCTTCCAGTTGAGGGATCTTCTGGTGGGTTTCCGTATTCAAGTGGGTAGAGGGTGCGTGTCTTTGTGGCGTTGAATGCTTTGCGGAGAAACAAAAACAACATCAAGTTTTCACATCCGCTAACTTCCCCGTTCCTAGGAATCATTTCTGATTGTTCCAACCAGAAAGCCACCACAATCATGGGGGACCTACCGTAGCCCATGGCAACAAAACAAATCAAACCGACCCCCGCCCCCCCGCCATCTAACGCGCATTCGGCCACGGCGCTGGGGCTTGTAGAACCGCACCGCGGCGAAGGAGTAGCCGCGGCGCAGGAACCAGGCGAAGTAGAGCACCGAGACCAGGTGGTGGCAGCAAAAGGCCTCGAGAACCGAGCTGCGAAGGTGGAAAAACCCACGGGGTTTCGACACGCGCGGCATGATTTATTGCAATGGGCTGCCTGGGAGAGGCAGAGAACCAACCATGCCCTGGTTGCTTTTGAAAGGAAATCAAGTGGCTTAAACATGCGTCCCAAATTCAATCCAGAAGATGTTGATTGTCTCCTCCCGCATTTCAGTGACGCATTTCCCTCGGCTTTGAAGGGTGGGTCCCTTTCAGGCGTAGGGTCACACCATCCAAGATCGTTCAACCACTAGCCCCAGACAAGCTTGTGTGTCCTTTCTGCTCCGTATATCTAAGGCAGTCTTGTCTTCCTGCTACGCTGCCTACAAAGCCAGCATCCAGCTTCGAAAAGAATATAAGTCAACTTTGACCCAGTGAGTTATCACTGATAGATGTCTCCAGCTCTCCAGCTGATGAGTCCTCTGCACAAAGACTTTCAGATCCTACCGTGCTTCCCATTCCCACCCCAATCAGCTCGAGCACCGCCGACTGCCCTAGAGGTCAAACAATGGATGCAGACAAGGAACAGTCGATCCTTCAGCAAATGCTAGTCGTTCAAAACCCGAAAATGCCCGACTCGTTTTGCCCCAGGCGACCTCGGCATAAGTTTGGCAGGGATATCTGCTGCCAGCAGGGTCGGCCATGCATGCAAATGATCGTGCACCAACTTCCCTAGTGGAAGAAATTGCACACTATACAAGGGCAGGAACAGAAGGAACAGAGGTAAAATGGACACCCTTCTGTTGGTTCATCCGAAGCAGACCCGCCTGGACCCCAACAAGGGGAAAATAACAGTGGCACGAGGCAAACGCTTTTGACCGGCGACTCTCGGCTGTCTTTCCAACTTGACGGTGTTGAAAAGGGAGGCCTTCGAGCTTCCCCGTGTTCCCCCTTGGGGAAACGGGTTCAAGTGGCCGGATTGAGCTTGGATTGCATCGCGATGGGGAAATGGATCCTCCCTGTTGGCCTGCACCGTGGCATATATCCGCGAAAAAAAGGATCTCGCCCTTCGAACTGCTCCAACGGACCAGAGATTGGGAGCGTCCCTTGAAATCGAGACCAACCATGCACTTGCTGCACTTGCATGCCCACAGCTATAGAAAAAGGGAACATTTTCATTTTCTTGTTGGTCTTGACCATAGGCAAAGGACCCCCCAAGCAAATGAGACACATGGGGCCGCTGAAGAACTGGGCAGCTTCAGGGGGCAATGTGACTTTTCACATCCCACCCACAAATTCCCAAACATCTCCGCAGTCACGGGAAACCGATCTAGATCACCATGACACTGCAACGCATCGTTGTCAGAACAAGGGAACATTGCGTTGGCAGGCGTTAGCTAATCCCAGCGAAGCTTTGACAGCCTGTGGGAGTATTAAAGGAAAGGCACAAAAGGGCGCGGACAGTGCACCTTTTGAGTCAAGCAGCAGCCTGGTTGAACGGGTCTGCCTCAAATGCGGCAGGTGTCAATCTCTGTCTGCCTCCGGGTCAAGTTGGTTGAGGGGGAGTTCGTTCATTGTTTGCTTCACGAGGCATTGCAGCAACAAGCAACCCCAACAGTGGTGTGCCAAGCTCAGCCCAGGATGTGTTGTGGCACCACGACATCTCCAATGTGGGATACGAAAAAACATGTCCCGACTCCAAGCTGGCCACACAAAATCCAGTTAGCCTAGCGCATGCTTTGAGCTTGCATCGAACCGACAAATATGTACATATACATTTATAGAGAGAGAGCGCATGGGGCTTCGGAACCACGGCTGTGGCCGGGGAAAGAGGGCACCGATTTGTGCTCATCATTTGCTGCGGTGGCTCCATGCATCCAAAACATTGCCCGTGACCGTGAGACGCAGCCTCAAATTGTTGCTATGGATCCTGTCTATGTCTGTAGTGTGTGTGCGTGGGTGTGCGTGTGCGTATGCGTGTGCGTGCGCGTGGGCGTGTGCGTGTGCGCGTGCGTGCGCGTGTGCGTGTGAAGCGTCCTGGAGCACGGACGGAAATTCCACATTGCAGGGGGACTGGAGCCGATTTGCCTATCCAGTCCAATGAAGCTACGGCATTTCGGTGGATACCGGATCTGATCAATCCGGCGTACCTGCCTATTTCCTGACCCTCTTTCCTGATTCTTTTTGCGGTTTCTGTTTGTCGCTGTTGCTTCCTGTTCGGTGTCGATGTTGTGACCTGTTGATTTGCATTTGCATTCAAGCATTTTTACTGACTGCGTTTTGCATCTCGGCTAGTGAAGCCTCTCGAGATAAGTGTGTTTACCCACGGCCTGTCCGACATGGCGCTGTGGGCTGGACTCGCCATATGCGGGAGCCCCCTGCGAGGGGAAGACCGTTCAAGTGTTCAAGTTCAAGCTGCAGTTCAGTTCAGCGCGATTGACCACGATCAAGGCTGCAGCTTGAGGTCTTAAGGTATTCCGCACCCAAATGGTGCTCTGCTGGTTTCATGCGCGTTGCACTGCCTGCACTGCCTGCCTTTGAAGCAAGGCTGCACCCACGAGGTTTCAGGCTCCTAAGCTTCATGCGCCAGTGACGAGTTGGTCATACACCAACTCTGCGATTCGTGGCGTTTATGGAAGCTTTCGTCTCGGATGAGTTCAGTTCAGATTCATCGGCATAGCCACATGAGGCACTTTCATGAGGCCACTTGACAGGCACCTCTGAGAACCCCTTTGTGCTCGCATGCATTTCTGTGGAAACTTTTGCCGTTGCCGCGGGGTTTTGGCGGTCCCCTGGTGGAATTCCCTCTGTTTGGTTTCGATTCGCAGGTTGAAGTTGGCTCGCATGCATTTGCACCATTGACGCATTTTTGCCGCAGTTGTGGTTTTGTTTTCACCCCTTTCCAACCTTCTCTCTCCCTTGCGAGATGGCTGGACACCAGCTCTATGACATGATGCATTCGCTCCTGCATAGCATTGCGACCGGCACCGCGTCCGGCTCACCAGGCAATTGTGGACCGAACTTGCAGCTGTCATCCCAGATGACGCAGCCCATGAACCTTGTACCGTCACCCAACTCGCAGACGGCATCCTTCACACCTTTCCCCATGATGCCCTACGGCGGCCTCTCGAAC
Organism: Effrenium voratum; assembly: GCA_963377175.1. Classification (NCBI taxonomy): domain Eukaryota; class Dinophyceae; order Suessiales; family Symbiodiniaceae; genus Effrenium; species Effrenium voratum. The sequence continues at coordinate 568,183 of CAUJNA010003228.1, forward strand.
TTTGGCAACCCGATGGCCATGATGCCCTACGGTGGCCCTCCCAATTACGGCAACTTGGCACCTGGCACCATCATGCCTTTCATGACTCAGAGCAGCATGCCATCTTCACCGCCCGAGCCTCAGCCGGCGCGCGCGCCCGAAGCTGCCGCTGCGGCTCCTGCCGCTACCTCCTCAACCAACCACCCTCCCCCGGACACTCGGCACCATCCCCACTCTCGCAGATCCCGTTCCCGCCACAGACAGCACCGACACTCCCACTCCCACACCAGCCACCATCGCAGGCACAACAAGTCGCACCGACGACACGACACCCGACGATCCCGCAGCTACAGCAGGTCACGTTCCCCTTCCCGACACTTCCACCACTCCCGACGTGCACACCACTCCACTGTCTCCCTCCGCTCCCGCTCCCCCCGACACAGGTCCCACCATCGACACTCCCCTGCACCCAGAGCCACGACTTCGCACCGACCCACTCACACTACTCATGATTCCACCTCCTGGCGCACTTCCGGGAAGGATTCCAACAAGTCTCAATGGTCCTCCTCACACTGGCGGAACCAATCGTGGGGATACCCACCACAGAACAAAAACCGCTGGGACATGCACCACCATGGCGCCAGCCACACCGGCCACCCAAACAACCAGGGCAAACAACCGTCCTGGTCACTGCAGCACCATGGGCAGCAACCCCACCCCACTTCCCGCACCGGCCACCACAACACTAGCTTGCCCCCTCACCCAGCACCTGCGGCGGCCTTCACTTCCACTCCCCCTCCCCCTCCCCGACCCACGCCGGCTACTCCTCACCCTCCCCAACCCCCCTTCGACAACACCGGTGATTTGGACCCCCCTCCATCGGAGGCGGACATCAATGCCACCACCACTTCCGACAACCGGTGGCTTGATCTATGGAGAAACGTCATGGACACGGCCAAGACTGACCCGCTGCGAGTTCCCACGCCTAGGGAGTTGGGGGAGCTGGACCCGCTTCCAGCCTTGGACATCTCCAGGGTGGAACAGACTAAGGCCATTTTGATGGACCTGGACCCTGCTTTGCCACCTTCACATGCCGATCTCCTCGCGGAATGCTGGGAACTGCGAACCATGGACACGGATGATCCCATACCGTTCGATCCCAGCTTCTACCACCTCTTGGGACGGGAATCACACGGCATGGTGTTCGCAACCACTTGGTTTCCCCGACCTCATCCTTGGCCAGTTGCTGGCGGAGACCCGGAAGCTGGATCCGGCACGGCCTCCCATCACGCTGTCATGTATGTGCACGGCACCACCCCGGATCGAGTGCGCCGCATGTGCCATGAGAACATGATCCGACCCGCTGCTTGGAGGCCCGAGAACCATGACTACCCGAGCTTTGGATGCTACGCTCAGGCCACCCCCACGGCATGCACGCCCGACACGCTCGGCCAGCTCTTGCAGAACTTTACAATCGGAAAGTCTCAACTCGGCGCCATCGCTTTTGGGGAACTACGCTCCATCAATCAGCACAAAATCCTCGAATCCGGGGGAAGCCACGAGGATCAACACAACGTGCGGCGCCACTTCGCATGCCGCCGAGGCAAAAAGTGGTGCCTTCACTCCAAGTTTGCGATGCTGAGAGGCATCGCGCTGCAGCGCCCGGCTTAGCGGGGCGCAACTGTACCATCTTCCACCCAACCAGGAAAAGAATTGGTGCACTGTTTGATCGCCTTTTTTCTTTGCTTTGCTGTTCTGCCTTTCCGCGACCGTTCTCTCACCTTGTGACCTTACCCGCTTGATTCCGCTCACCAGCTTGTGGTTCGAACATTTCCTTTTCCCCCGTGTTTTCTCATGGCTTTCCAACCCCCTCGAGGTTTGGTTACGGCGCTCCAAAGGCAAAACTTACCACCGCAGCCTTCGCCCACGGCATCCCATCATCATGGCATCGTGTACGGCAACAACATGGCCGGGAACCCGTGCGGGGCCCTGTCCGGGCCTTCCTACGGATGCTCTTCCACGGCATCGGCACCGCCAGCTACACATCCGACTCCCTGTCAGACCTACGGCCAACCTATTCCCCGTTACCCACCACACCCCGGCCCTCGTCCACCCTCCTTTGGCGGCTCTCTCCCCCCCCCTCCCGGCGGCAACCCCTTTCCCCCCCCTCCCCCCGTCCATCTCAGGCCTCCCTCCTGGACTTCGGCATAAAGCGACCACGGTTGACTACACCTGACACATCACCGCAGGACGGATCCCCCGCTCTACCCCTGCCCACTCGCATTGCAGACGACTCCCAACCCCCCCCGGCTCCCCCCACCCACGGCGGCAACCCTCCAGCCCCCTCCACCCACGGCGGCACCCCGACCCCTCCCCCCCTCCCCTCCCCACCCACTTGGAAGGAGCCCCGCGACTTGCTCCAACCACCTCCCCACGTTTGCCAATGGCTCACCAGCAACTTCCCACCCGACATTTCCGACACCAAAGTCCAGCGATGGATCACCTCTCAGAAAACCAGCAAAGAGAGCAAGCATGTCCTAAAAAGCTGGTCCAACGACTGCGCAAAATGGGCAACCACACTGGACTCCGACACCAGAGCCCAACTCGAACGAGCCGCTGTGCTATGGGGCATCCCGGTGCGAACCCTATCAAAACTGGGGTCATCGGCCTTGGGCCGCATCCTGGCCGCTGCGAGTCACTTCTACCAGTGACTCTCAACAGCACACCGACAACGACGCACAGCCAGGCAGCACAAATTTTGGCAACACCACTGCTGCCAACTTCTCACTGTCCTCCGTTTCACTCTTCGGTTCTTCCCAACCGATGACGTCACCGCACGTCATTCTTGCTCCTGGCTACTCGCACAGCTTCAGCTACTTGACGTCTGCCATCTCTCCTGTGGTTCCGGCAGACTGAAAGCCCTGCTTACTCGACTTGGCCTGGACAACCCTGCTTCCGATTTCTCTTCTCAGCTTGTCCCTTCAGCGGTTTATCTGAGATTCACCAGCCATCCAAAGTGGCAGGCCTTTTTCTACCTCGGAGCCACTCGCGCCTCCCTCATGGCACGGGGCCGCAGCCAACTTCGCAAACTACTCCAAGTTCAGCGACATCATCTGGTCAATGCCGAACTGGCAGTCCGGTGGTGGGCACATTTCGACTTTTTCCACCACTACACCTCGGTGCCCATTCACACTGTCGTTCCGGCAACGGACCTATTTGCCACTGAACAGTTCTACATCCAGGAACTGCAACCGTCTCTCAATTTTGGCTTCATCGAGAAACATTTCCGGCCACGCACGGGCTTCATACGCCAATTGGACTTCTCCCAATCCCGGCACATGGGCTTCGCCACCATCTGGCGAAAACGCCGCCGACTACGACTACCCATCGCCCTACAACAGGCCTTCCTGGCCAAACGCGTGGACAACCGCCTGGATTTGTGGCGATTTTTGGGCGATCTTGGCAGCAACACTCTACGACGATTTGATGCCATCCGTTACATACGGACCAGAGACTTCCCACCCGCCGCTCTCTATGTCCTTCATCGCATAGCCACACACCTGCCTGAACCACACCACCAGGCATGCCTTTCCGCCATTCGATCCAGTTTACAATTCCGGGGCCTCATTCCACCTGGCCCCTCCAGACCGATGCTTGCACCCTTCCTCGCCTGGCGACTACTGCTAACCTGGTACCGACAACGACAACCACACTCCTCTACCACACACCTCACAGTGGACACACTTGACACCTCTGCCATCACCCGCGTCTACAACGGACGCCGTCGCCGACACAAACCCACACAACGCACCCTGTGGCTCGACGACATCCCCGAGATCATTCAGGCCACCCTTGACATGCAGATCTTCTCTGTCGGCCTTCGTTCATTCAGGCAAACACGTGGGGCACCGATGGGATCCCCCGCGTCCCCAGCTCTCTGTTTGATGGTGATCGCGGTCGCCGAACAATGTTGGACCAACACTCACATCACATCGGGACTTCGCTCCGTTGAAGATACTCTCCTACTCCGCTACGTGGACAACAGACTCGTGATCGCAACCCCCAGGTGGCTCTCGACTCCGGCAGCCAACATACTGTGCGACGAACACTTCTATGGAGGAGACATCTTCCTGGACACAGAAGCCGCCCTGGACTTCTTGGGGTTCCGACTGAACCTCACAAGCAGCACCATCTCCTTCATCCCCTCGCATGAGAAGCACAACATGCTCTCCGTCAAGTCAGCCGCACCACTGATGCATAAGGAATCTGGATGTTATTCCGGACGCACGCTGATCAACCGAGTTTCCTTTCCTGAGTTTCAGCGAGGTCAGGGTCTTGCAATGTTGAAGAGGTTGCACCTCCAACACGGTTTCACCTTACAAAGAGAAGAAAAACCGTCCTTTGCGGAACCACACTGGTTTTCTTCTCTGCCTTTGCATCCTGACAGATTTGACCTGATTTTCGCGCCGCAGCTGTTTGACTGTTTGACCAAAATCCGTTACGAGCATGGGTGCCAACACAGCACGCCAGCTGCTCCAAGACTTCGAACTCATCCTTGGCATTGCCCAACAAGGCATCGCCACCATCCGCGAGTTCCCTGAGAGTCCGCCTGCCGAACCTGATTTGGCACCGGAGGCCACGTTCGACCCCGCCATTGAGGACCTGACCAACTCACCACCAACACCCCTCCTGGCCCCCCTCGAGGACCTCTTTGAGCCACCTCCTGGTGCTCCAGATGAACACCTTCCCACTGATCATGGCGAACAATTCCCTGGTCATTGGGCTCCGCCCACCCCTCCTCCGTCTTCTCCCGGCGAAAAACGAGCTCGCCGCGCACGTGATTTGGCCTCCTCACGATCTACGGCATCCAAAACCTGCTCGTGGGCCAAGCGAAGCTACCACATCGACCAGGACTGATGCCTCTACTGAGGCCGAACCTGAAGCCTCGCAGCCTTGGACTGAGGGAGAGATTGAACTCCTCCGTTCCCTTAAGACCAATTCCAAAGCCAAGTATGTGTGGTCAGTCATCGCCACAAGACTTTCTCGCACAATTGATGCTTGCAAGACTCAATGGGCCTTGCACAAGTGATGTCGCCCCAGTTGGGGCTCCGTGTGTGTGAAGCGTCCTGGAGCACGGACGGAAATTCCACATTGCAGGGGGACTGGAGCCGATTTGCCTATCCAGTCCAATGAAGCTACGGCATTTCGGTGGATACCGGATCTGATCAATCCGGCGTACCTGCCTATTTCCTGACCCTCTTTCCTGATTCTTTTTGCGGTTTCTGTTTGTCGCTGTTGCTTCCTGTTCGGTGTCGATGTTGTGACCTGTTGATTTGCATTTGCATTCAAGCATTTTTACTGACTGCGTTTTGCATCTCGGCTAGTGAAGCCTCTCGAGATAAGTGTGCATGTGCGTGTGCATGTGCGCGTGTGCGTGCGTGCGCGCGTGCGTGCGCGTGCGCGAGTGCGCGTGCGAGAGTGTGCGTGCGCGTGCGCGTGCGCGTGCGCGTGCGCGTGTGCGTGTGCGTGTGTGTGTGCGTGCGTGTGCGTGTGCGTGTGCGTGCGTGGGTGGGCGTGTGCGCGTGCGCGTGTGCGTGTGCGTGCGTGGGTGGGCGTGCGAGCGTGTGCGTGTGCGTGTGCGCGTGCGTGTGCGTGTGCGTGTGCGTGTGCGTGTGCGTGTGCGTCTTTGTGTGCGTGTGCGCGCGCGCGTGCGCGTGCGTGCGCGTGCGTGCGAGTGCTTGCGAGTGCGTGCGAGTGCGTGCGAGTGCATGCGAGTGCGTGCGAGTGCGTGCGAGTGCGTGCGTGCGTGCGTGTGTGTGTGTGTGTGTGCGCGCGTGGCATCTTGGTCTGCGTGCGCATCTGTGTCTGTGTGTGCCGGTATTTGCGTGTGCGTGTGCGTGTGCGTGTGCGTGCGCGCGCGCGTGCGCGCGTGCGCGTGCGTGCGCGTGCGTGCGTGCGCGTGCGTGCGCGTGCGTGCGAGTGCGTGCGAGTGCGTGCGAGTGCGTGCGAGTGCGTGCGAGTGCGTGCAAGTGCGTGCGAGTGCGTGCGAGTGCGTGCGAGTGCGTGCGAGTGCGTGCGTGCGAGTGCGTGCGAGTGCGTGCGTGTGTGTTGTGTGTGTGTGTGTGTGTGTGTGCGCGCGCGCGTGGCATCTTGGTCTGCGTGCGCGTCTGTGTCTGTGTGTGTGTCGGTGTGTGCGTGTGCGTGTGCGTGTGCGCGTGCGTGTGCGTGCGCGTGCGCGTGCGCATGTTTATGTGTGTGTTGGTGAGGAAAGTGGCAACCTGCAACAATTCCCAACGGCTGGCCGAAGCCCCCGATGCGGCCCAGGTTGCCCAGTACACCGCGCGGCTGGGGTGGCCGTTCAGGGCTGCCACCAGCCGAGGGATGCGCGCAGCCAGCATGACACCCAGGCGCCTACGAGGAGCACGGGGAATCGTGCTTGGTGGTGGGTTGGTGGTGACCATTGTAACCCATTTGCCATGGTACGTCCCCTAAGTGGGCTATGACCAGGGCTACTATTCACTTGCTAAGTGCAAAGGCAGATGCCCCGGTCCACCTACCTTCGTGACACGGAAAAACATGGCGGTGCAACTAATTATGAGCATTACTTTCCCACGATCATGAGGTACCGTGCTTTCATAAAGTTTGCTTGCAAACCAAATTATCATCCTGTAAACCAAGCGCTTGCTTAACTGTTGACTCAGTTGCGTTGCGGCCCCCACCCTCCCCCCTCCCCCAAAGGAATCTTTGGGCGATTCGCAACGAGCGTAGCTTGCAGTATGCACACCTCAACCATCGGCTGCGGCTCCATGGGCGTGATTCAACGGGAGTTGGTAAACCCCTAAGGTTGCTTTGCTGCCAAGTCCCACCTTCGTCCCCCTTGCTATATGCGAGTGTTTCCTGCAATGCAACTTCAATCCCGCACATTATAGAGCCCAACTAAGAAGTCGCAAGTTAAAAACTGATTTGCTGGGTGCTGAAGTGGGACCAGCCAAAATGATTCTTCCAATGGAAATTTGCCACTGGCTGTTTCGCACATGTGTGTCAAGTCCGGTGAAAATCCCCGTGTTTCAACACGCAGCCCAGGCGCAGCAGAGAGAAGGCCACAACCCCGCGGAGCTCAGTCCACAATTCCAGCAGCAGCCCGTAGCCTCGCTCGAGTCAAGGGCAAGAGGGGTGGGGTAGCTCTCCGTTGACCTCTGACCCTGGTAGAAGCGAAGCATTTCTTGGGGATGGGAACCAATAAGAACCCAACACCGTGCCACTGAACAGGGATGAACTCTTCCAACAAGAGCTGTGGATGGACGACTTTCTATTTCAGGGGATTGAGCCCTTGAAATCCCACTTCCTGGTTCCATACCGTGGATGGCGAAATCTCGCACCACCTGACAAACCCTGGAATAATCATTCGCCTGCAAATGCCAACGACCGTTTCAACCATTGTTCCAAACTGGTGCAAACGGATTTCTTTCCAGCGGCTTCACAGCTTCCTACATGTGGCCTAGTGCGCATTTTCCGGACTATCAAGATTTGGGCCTGCGGCGGGTTCAAGTTGAGGGGTTTTGTTGTATGGGAACCGTAGCACTGGGGTGCTAGGATGGCTGAATGACGGGGGCGGGGAGCGGGGGGGGGCGGGGGCGTTGGGGAGGTGTTATGGCATCGGCTGGTGTTTGTTTGGAGCGCTTGAACTTGCTGGCTCATTTATCTCAGCGCTTGAAGTTCGCTTGCTCTTAGTGCTTCACAAATCAAGAGCCAACAAAGTAAACAACATGAGACCCTTCAATTCGCCAAGTCTCGCAGCAGGAAGGTGTGCCACAAGAGCATGAAGAACAGGATCATCATGGCCAGCTGCAAGACTATCCTTAGCTAAAACACGGAACATACCAGAGGGTCCCTGTCCCTTCTAGAGCAGCATTGTCCTCCGGGATCCCGCAGTGATTCCCCATCTTCGTGCATGGGAGGGTATAGAAGTTCATTGCAAGCGCGGCTTGCAAGAAAAAACGGCGCCCATTCCAAGTCATTTGTTCCCAAATGAAACCTTGTTTTGCCACACGAAAAATCATTCAACCGAGCGTACCCCGGCATGATACAAGAAACCCTGCAAACAGCCAGGGTCTCGAATGCAGCCGGGCAGCGGCAGGCAGCAAAAGATGATGGTCATGACCTTCGGAAGCGTGGGGACTGTGTGCATCCGCCAGATTTCTTGCTTCCTAGGCCTGCAGACGCTTGTTCAAAGGACAATGCTGCCGGGGTTCCCGCATGTCCTCTTCAAGCATCACCCCACCAAAAGCGAAACCTGTTCAAGTGGCCCAGGTGATGTTTCCAACCACCATCCAACCACCAGGGAACATAGGAACCCACTTGCCGCGTCTGCCCCACTGCCGAGCAGTCCTGCGAGCGAATGCCAAGTCACATACTGGGAGGGATCCCAAAGTAGGTCCGCAAAGCCATTGCAGCAGCAATCCTGCAATTTGCCCGCTTCGAACTGATTGGGCTGACTGGGAGAACTAAAAATGAATCGCTGATGGGCAAGAAATTCATGACGCATGACACCCGAGCCCCGTAGCAGCTGAATGTGCTTCAACAAGGGAACCCTGTACTTCTCTTGTAAAGCACCTCAAACCGGCCCAAATCCAAAAACAACAGCAAAGCCATTTGGCTGGGGTGGTCAAACTGATCGCAAACAGTTTTGTGTCTTAATGAGGCAAACTCGGGAGTGAGCCCAAGAAAAAAAACAAAAAAGCGAGCCTCACAGGGACTGTGCAAAATGGCAAACATATCGACAAGTTCTGGGGGTTGATTCCTCACTCCTCTAGACCATGGTCATGTTGGAAAATCACGCCGCCTCTTTCAATGCTTGTTTGGATCCTGGGCTCAGAATGGCCAAGTTCCCAGACAAGCAAAGAGAAACTCATTTTGAGAGAGTTGATGTCTAAGCATTGCCTGCCAATTGAACACGAATCAACAAGGGTGGCTTTTTTGGGTGGATTTATCAGCGCACTGAGGTTCTGAAGCCCGTTTTTGCCAGGTCCAGGAGCACCAGCACCAGCAAGGCGTTCAGCTTGGCCGCGAAGAGGTGCGGGGAGATGCTCTCGTCGCCTCACTGAAACAGGGCTTAGTGTGAGAGGGGTTGATGGATGTGCTTCTTGGATTCAAGCAAATCAAGCTCTTGTCGGTTTTAGGCCTGGAAAAGGAGGTTGTTGTTTTTTAGTGTACGCTTTGTGCTGCTTTTTCAGCGAAGGCAAAGGGAACCGCTGTTGCCATTGTGTTTTTGAGGGGAGAGTTCCCTACAAAACGAGGCACAAAATCAAACCAATGTCCACACCTTGTTGGCTTCCTTTCGGGGAAGCTAGACATTGTGGGCTACGCATGAATCCAAATTAGTTCCGGAGCAACCCCCTATGCGGGGTCCCCAGGTGTTGGGCTCCATGTTACTGTGGGGACTACCCGGTTTTAGGGCCGGCTTCGGCTTCCGGCCAAGTCACACGGCCCTGGTTCAAAGCCAATCCAGATGGCGTGCCCCAAACATGCCCGAAGCGCTTTGCAGTAATTACCCGAATGAAACCAAGCGGGGAATCCCAGTTCCACTTTTCTTGGCGTCCGAACCCATCATTAAATGGAAATTTAATAGTGACATTCCAAGGGCCAACCCGATGTTCAACGGGGCGGGCCTACAAAATACCCTCCTCGGCATCCAATACCGCTTTCATTGAAACACGCCATGACCCAAATCAAGAGGCTCGAGGGAGGTTGCTCCTTTTGCTGGCCCATCTTGTGCCTGGATAGCCAGCAGGCCCAGAAGCATTTGTTCCACAAAAGCCTTTTGGACGCGAGGTTGCAGTGGATCGCCCAAGTATTGCAAACAGCAACCATTTCTTCTACAGACAGTTCACTGCAGGTTTTGCAATTGGCTCCCAAATGTTCTCAACGAGGTGTACTTAATTGGCATATTGCCGCACCCACTGCGCCTGAAACTGGGCCTCCTCTTGAACAAATAGTCAGCACCAGCAAAGATTAGAACCAAGCTTGAGCTGGCGCCATCTATTCTCATGGCTGAAAAGGACACTGTGCACCAAACAGTCTCTTAACTCCACGGGCCTGCAGCCATCACCGAAGTTTGCTCCTGCAGGCTTGGCCCCAGGCGGGTCACCCGCTTTTGATAGGCGGACAATGTGCTGTCGCCAAATAGGGGAACCCAAATTGGCGGCTTCCCCTTGCAGCTTCCATTCGGGGTACAGTCAATCAAATTCACCCAGTAACGACCCCAAACAGCAACTGCGCAAACCAGCCCGCCAACGGACCACAAATTCACAACAACCGCATGGCAGCCACATCAAGCCGCTAAGGACAGCAAAGAGTGAGGCAAAACCAGATAGAGAACCAGCTGTTGTCAAGTCCTGTCACAGCTTTGTTTTACCAAAAGAGCACGTGCCATGTGCCCGAGTCTACAAGCAGGGAGGCAAGGGCGAAGACTGGTGGGGAGACAAGCTGTGACAAAGGCCCCACTTGTGAGCTACTTGCAAATGCTTAGATGCCCTGCCTGACATTGAACCCAAAGAGGGGTGTCCCCGCATGACAAGTGTTCTCTTGCTTTCATGTTAATCTGCAGGGGCGCCCGCCTGATTGCATCCTAATGACCAACTGCTCCTCAGCCAAAAAGATCGGAACCGATCGCAACAAACCAACAACTAAGCAAGAAGCAAACCCCATGAAACCAAACGGAATAAGAACCGGACAAGGCAACACAAAACCGCACACAAAAACCTTTGGCCTTTGGCCATCCCTTCAGCCACCAGCAGTTTGGGCTTTTGTGGAAATCTAGCGTGGTGATCCTCCAAGAATCGACCGCGAACTGTTTGTTTGCAAGCCGGGGTTTGCAACCCAGAAGCACAAACATGAACGTAGCGCAGTCCAGGGAGCCCTGCTGAGCATGGGGACCAAAGAGAGGGCATGCCTAAAATCAATCAATGTCCAAAACACGGCACCCCCCCCAATTAAACAGCCAAATCTGTAGGTTCTCTCCTCAAGACTGTGTCCCGCTCATGGGATGCGTGGGCAGGCCCACATTGAGAGAAATTTGTTTTGAGGATCCCTTGCCCCAAAAGGGATCCTCCGGGTCCCTTTGAATTATGGCAAGTATAGGCAGTATAGGCCTTGAGCTGGCAGATTGACGCCCTTCCCACGGGTCCTTTGAGGCAGCGGGGCTGTCAAGCCATCGTCCGAATTGCGAAGCAAGCAAATACTAACGTGCAAATACTGTCTGCCAACATCTGATAGGCTTCAAGGAAGATCAGCTACGCGAAAGGCAAAGATGTGAGATCAACAAATATCGACCCCAGAATGAATGTGAAACAATGGATAGGCCGGAAGCTTATAAGTGAAACATCTACATGGCTTCAAACTTCCTCGAGGCCTGGGCCAGCTGTGTGCAGAGTCGTCTGCAGGCCAACATGTCAGTCAAGGTGCATAGTAAATATTAGACCTCCCACCTGGGATTCACATGTTCTGCATTCGGCGAAAGTTCTGCCATCAACATGTTCGGTTCAAAGGCAAAGGCGAAAGATGTCACCAAGCTTTGGCCCGGAGAGTGGCTGGCTCATTTGGATTCATGCAACTGAGAGCCAGCTGCGCAGAGCCTACGATTGCAGCTCCCGAGGCTCACTTTGACCCAAGGAGCATGGCAAATATTCTGCAATGGGGCAACCCTCCTGTTCATCAATCTGGGTGTATGACAGGGCTGCCACAAGTTATGCAGCAGGTGGCTCAGGGTCGCTGCTACCCCAAAAAACATTCTGCATGGTGCTTCATGCGTGGCGGATAAGGCGGCTGCCGTTGAACATGAAACTGCATCCAGGTATGCACGTGTTGGGTTGCTCAGAGGCGGGGGAAAGTGCAAAATCATGATTTGTGTTGTCCAATCCTGCTTCCTAGAGATCTTGGACTCACCAAGTCTTGGGCAACAAAAACTGCATGCACTGCACTTGCGCACAGAAAAGCATAACATTTCTACCGCACCTCTGAGCGCCAGATCCTTTCCCAACGTCTTCAGCTTGGTCCCGAACTGCTTGGAACATGTGGTCATGTTAGCTTTCAGAAGCCGTTGCCTGGAAACCTGGGCGAATCTCTGAGTGCCACTCCCAAGCAATCCGCTGCAAAAAACATAGGGCTTCCGGCCATTCAAACGACGATCCAGAATCCCAACGCATCCCGCACCGAGATCATTTTCCATGTCATGCACTGCGTGCCAACTATCGGCAAGCGGATCTTCCGCCCATGTGAAACTCATCCCTCCTTTGGGCGATGGGGCCGGCCGCGATCGCTTCAGCGAGAAGCAGCTTGCCCAGCATGGGGCCGACGAGGTACGAACTAGTCGGTTGCAGGGGTACAGGGATTGGGGTTCGGGCTTGGCTTTTCAAGGGCGCCTCGGTTTACAGGTCTCGCAGGGGGATTTCCCAATGAAGCTCAAGCTGGTCTTCCCGTATGTAGGGGAAAGTCCCGTGCTTCACGGGGTACATATGATTCCTGATTTGTGTTGAACCGCACCCTGGCTTCTCGTGGGGCGGGAGTGGGTACCTCACAGGGGCTCCAGCTGCTTCTGGGATCGACTGGGCGACACCTCCAGCAGCTCGCGGCTGGGGCTGGGCCGTGGGGCTGGGGACCCGCTGGGCTCGCGCACCTGGCCGAGAATCCAAGAGATTGCGCCCACTTGGGCTGAAGCCGCGGCCAACCCTTGCGACCTTATTCCCTGGTACCGCTAGTATCGGCTGTTCGCTGCCCCCTCTCATTTCTCCAAAATTCTAAACAAGCATCTTGTTTGGCGCACTAAACGCGATTATTTCTGAGTTATGTCCGAGTCTTGATTTATTCTATCTGATTTGTTCCGCTGAAACCTCTGGTCTCAACAAAACGGACACTTCACATTCACTTCCGGCTTTTTGAAAAAACAAAAACACGTCTATCCAACTCCGCCTTGCTGGGCAGCGGCGCAGGGGCCGGCGCAGCCTTCACCGCCTTTGGCTTGGACTCCTCCAACCGGGCAGCCCTTGGGTTAGATGGGGTGAGATGGGGTGGGGAAGCCCTTTGTGCAGCTTCCCTCTGATTTCTTCTTGGTTTGGAGTAGGGGCTTGGAGGTGTTATCGTGGGAGGCTTCCCATTTACCTACAAGAGCCCTCTGGTTCAATTCCCAAACCACCAACGCAAAACTAAGGTTTACTGGTGAGAATCCGCGAGACAAAAACGGGAACACAACACAAATACACTTTTTGGTGAGGTAGCCGCGGAACAAAAGGGAACAGGCTCAAATCATTGAAGAGCTGACCGAGCGAACATCGTACCCAAGTAGGGAACCCTCCAAGTTGTGAACCTCCATGAACTCTCCATGTGCCCCAGCTTCTAGTGAGATGTGTAAATGGAAACCAGCAAAGGATCTGCTTGTTTGTTGTTTGTGTCTGACATGAAATTCCAAGCGAGCTATGTCGATGTCGTCCTGGTCGTTCAGCTTCAGCTTTGTCTTCAAGGCCCGAACTTCGCGAACCAAAGAGCACTTGTGCATTCGGAGCTGGTTCAGCTCGTGCACCAGCGTGGCATTCTCCTTAGGTGGTGTCTTAATGTTGCCAAGTTTCGATCGCTTGCTCTGAAGCAAGGTGTGCGCAGGACACCACCCACAAGGAGCCCATTAGAACCAAACATCGATTCGAACTTCCGGCTGGTCCACTGGGCACTTTGATTGGCCGAATCTCGACAGAGGGCCCACGGATCATGAGCCTCGGACTCAAACTCACAAACTGCCCCTGTGGCTCATTTGCGGGGTCATGTTGAGCCATTGAATGCGAATCCGAATGCCCGGGATGTCTTCTAAGGGCTAAATCCCAAATGCAGAACTGGAGATATGCTCACCTCATTGGAGCTCAATCTCTTCACATGCCAGCTGCGAGTGAGTTCCATGATGCGAATTCTTTCTCCTGTTTGGGACGGAAAGAAGGGCGCCCCTTCTTTCACCTATGTACAGAAAGCCCGGTCTCCCGCCACCAGTTCCCAAAATGGTGAATACCGTCCCTTTGCAGTTTGGGTAACCATCCCTCAACATTTCCATCCTCCAACAGGACGAGCCCCTGTGCCAATTTGAGCGAAAGCGACGTTGGCTTTGCGCTGCATATCCGTCTTGCCCATGTCGCGGATCTGATTGCTCTTGGCCGCCAAGCTAGTGACCTGCTCATACAAGTTCACAAATAAAACAAACACAACACACACACACACACAAAGACATAAATACAACAACCACTAAATAAAGCAACAACAAATCAGTTCAACACATGCATGAAACATACACTATGGACATCAGCATGTCATTGCAGTTTGGAGGGTCCAGCCTCCAAACCTCGCCTTCGGGTCTCCCTCTGCACTAAAGGACATTCATCACACTTGCCCAAAGAACGTACAACAGGCTGACCTTTTGAGAAATTTACTAAGGCAACAAGCTGGAAAACGAAACGTCAAAAGGTCGGCGTGGGCAAGTCAGTCTCCGAAGGAAAACATCTGTTGTTGCTGTCCGTTGCTCGGCGGCGTGACGCACACAAGCCGGCAACTTCAGTTGGTAACCGAGCAAGGGCCCTCAGTCCCCCGACCCAAAGCATTTAAGGATGGGTCCAAAAGGCTGGTCCAATGAGGCTGTGAGGCTGTCGGGTTTACTGGGATTGGGGGGACCCCTAGGTACCACTCTGATGAGGTTGAATGATGCATCCCCAACTTTCGATGCGGACGAGTCGATGCGGTCTCGGGACCTGGGAGCTAAAGCCAGGGGTGCGGACAACTGCAACACGTATGTCCGGGGCCGAACATCTCCTGAACAGAGGAATATTACCCTTTGCAAGTCCTTGAGAACCCATCCATGTACTGGAAACCCCATTCATTCTTTGGCGCCCTTGTGCTAACCAAACTACTGGTACCATGTCCCTGCAGGACTCCTGGTAGCTCCTCAGCTCTGAGGCATTTGGACCCCCCAGCTCCCCAAAGGCCCCTTCTTCCAAGCCCTCTGCTTGCGGCAGGTAGGGGTGCCTGGCGCTCCACCACCCGCATGGTGCGCATCATCTCCTCCAAGGGCAGGCGGTCTTGCCGCGTGTCCTCGCACACATGGGTGTGGTAGAGCTTCCGGATCTCCTGACCCGCAACGAGACCGGGTGCCTCAAAATCACGCACCCCCCCCCTGACCCCCCACCCGTCCAGCAAAAGAAGAGTGGTTTTCCTTTCGTGTCTCTTTAAAACCACGCCCACAAAAGGGTACCCTCAACAAAAAACAGACCCAAACCCTGGAAGAAAAGACTTGGAACCTGACCCAAGGGGCTCCCCTTTTCGTGTGAAACTGTTTCAAAAGGCGGACACTTGGCGCTTGGAACATGTTTCATCCTTGAACCCAAGGTGGAAGCTAAAGATCCTGCAGCAAAACTAATTGAACATTGTCTTTCAGGGGGTCCCTCAAACTTCATGGTAAGGAGGGTAATGGTTGATCAACTGCTCAATTGAAATCACAGGGACGGCCCAAAAGTGAAAACTCGCTGAGGGCCGGCTCCACCAGGAAGGCCAGCATCCCAGCAAACCCAACCAAACACAAAACCGAAACCCTCAAACCCCGCGCTGTTTCCACGAAACACACCTAAAACCGCCCGAACCCAAAAAAGCAAAAAAAAAAAAAACGCTTCAACAAAAGCACCCCAAAACACGAGCCAACCTTCGGTCCTTGGGCCAGTCTTTTAGCTCCTTCTGGGTCACCAGGGTATGCAGGTCGTTCTTGAAGCGGAAGATCTGCGCGTCCAACTCTTTGAGCTGATCCTTCAGCTTCTGGGACTCCTGCGATTTCGAGGACTGCCGACTGTTTGTTGGGACCAAAGTCTTGGCTAAGAATCCGCATCCCCACGTGGGCTTTGAAATTTTGGTGCTCCTGGTTGTCCACCTCAAGATGGGGGTCGGTTTTCCTGACTGTCCTTTAAAGCCACTACGAAAAAGCGGATCCTCAGAAACGAGCTAGGCCCTCTGAAGCACAGGTGGCGGTTCTTTGAGGACACCCCTTTCTTTTGCTATGGGAAGCCGAAAGGGAATAAGCCTTTTTTGGGGGTGCCCTGTTTTGACACCCCCCACATAAACCAAATTGACATAGATATGGATATGTTATATGAACCACACTCAGTAATTGTGGCTCTCTTTGGCGTGGGGTGTTGGTCCGCCCATTTCTCAATTTGGTGAGTGTACAGTGTGCCCCATGTCGGTTCCCTTGGCCATAGTGAATTAAATTTTGACGTTACACCGTTGCTCGTTGTTCATAGACTTTCAGGACCGCACGCCGCAAAGATGGGTGGTTTGGAATTCAGTTTGCCTCAAAGGGGGAACTTGGAACTTGGGTAGGCGTCTCAAACAAATTAAGTTCAGGAGCTGAGCAAAATTGGGTGGCCTGCCATTTGGCCAAACAAGTCGAGTTTGGATTTGGATTCAGGAAAGGCCCCAAACATAACTTCTTGTTGAGTGGCGCAAAGTTCCACCAGGCGCTTGAGTTAAGGGTTCTCCGTGTTTTTCGGCGAAGGCTTTCCGAGGGGCCAGCGGATCCTGGGTGAGTATGGCCGCCTGCTGCTTGCGCTGCCCGATCTGGGCGTCCAGGGACCGCTGCTCGGAAAGCTGGCGCTCGAACTCCCCCTCGAGGTCACCCAAGTCCTGCCGCCGTTCGGTCGCTCCGCCCCCCCCGGAATGCGACACAGCCCAAACAATCAGTGTGCAGAAATGGGCACGGGCCTTGGGACCTTCCAACCCTTTGCCTCAACCTTCGGAGAAACCTGCGTGGCCTGCTTGTTTACCAAAACCTGGCCAACCTTTCTGGCGGACAAGGAAGAACTGCAAAACTGGCCACGTCTCCCGCAAGCACTTGGAACAAAGCACTTTGCAAGCGCCGGGCATGGATTCTGCAAAGACAAGGCTTGCTGCCACCTGGCCATGCCGTTGGATCGACGAAGCCGGTGGATTAGGGTCCATAAATCAACAAGAGGTTTGTGTACCAGGCTTCAGTTTTGTGGCGACTTTGGGCGCTTTGGGGTGGCGACCTTTCGCCACGGACTTCCAAACAGCAGAGGAGTTCAATGGAGTTCTTCCTAGCTGCTAGGGCATGAATAGGGCGCCCTGTGGCGGAAGGTCAACAAAACATGGTTTCTGGGCGAGAACATGCGACCGACCCGAATGCCGGAAGAGCGGTCTCCTTCACTTCACGGATATGTGTCTTCTTTAAAACGTCTGTGACATTCCTAGGGCCCCACGTCCTGGTTCAGCTTTTCAATGAGCTGGTCTTTGGGCTGCACGGATTCTACCACCTCAGGCAAGATGGCACAATCAAGATCCCTCTTGCCTGAAGGGCAAGGGGGTGGGGTTGGGGTCCAGGTTCATTTTTCCGCGCTGCGCTGGCAATACAAACGGAGTTGCGGGGACCAATTCCCTTCCCAAAGAATTCGGGATGGTGCTCTTTAGTTGGAGGACGACTAGCTGCCATGACTTCGGCCAGGAGCTGACAAACTTCGCAGCAAAATCACTGCCCAGCCCCACAACGGCCACGAATCACCCTGAGGTTGAAGCCAGAGTTGGGTTTGGCTTCAATGGCAAGCATGCAAATTAAGCCAATAGGGGTACCATCGAAACAAAGACGCCAATATCTTGGAAAACAACCGCGTCAGAACTGCCCTTCTGGTGGCAACGGATGGGCCACCACAGGGCGCCCCTTCCTCCTCAAAAATCCCTCTACTTGCAGAAAGTTCACTTTGGCTTGGCCCAAAACGGGGCCAAGCGAAAGCCTCACAAGCCGCGCGCGGCCTCAGCGAGCTTCTTGTCCAACAGCAGCTTGAACCTCTTCAGCGTGCGCTCCTGGCAATTGGAAGTAAGCCTCCCACAACTGACCTGAGTGGACTGGGCCAAACAGGTCCACACTTGTTTAGGCCTTGACGAAAACCGTGGCAGGACAGGTTCCACATTTGACAACTGAACAAGTAAAAAAGAGGAACCGCTTCGGGGTGGAGCACATGGCGAGCCCCATTTGAAAGACTTCTGTCATGTTGAAAGGCAAGGGTTCCTATGTGCGTCCATGTTTGGTGGCGGGGGGGCTGCCACTGGCGTCATAGCTGTATGTGCCATAGAAACCACTAGCGGGGGGGGGGGGGTCCCCAATATCATCGTTCAAGGCGTCCCCACAAAGCCAAAAGTGAGTGGGGATGGGACCAGGTGGAACAGGCTGACAAAAGCTGAGGAAAGCAACGGCTCTGGAAGGTCATGTTCAGCTTTGAACATGCTGCCAAAATCAGCCCACACAGTTTTGATGCCCTATCTGTGGATTTCACCAGTTCCACTCTTTCAGCACCTGTGTAGCACCTTTAACGAGAACTATCAGAGGAGCACTCAAATCGTCAGCTGGACAAATGGAAAAACACACTCACAAAGGGCTGCTCAACATATATAAGTGGATCCCGGACTTTAATCCGCAATCCGGAACACCGCAGCACTACAACATTTGAAGCCACGACCATCTGGCAGAAGAAGTCAGAGCTCTGAAAGAGGGTTCCTGTCAGAGGGGAAATCATTCCAGGGGGTCCTGGAAGAGGCTCCATCTCTTTTGGCAGAGCTTGGTGTAGGCCAAGCCAGCAACGGGCGACCGAAAGGTTTTCCGCGCGGCGCCTTGCTCTTGTAGCCCTCGATGCGGCCCTCCTTCTCGGCCAAGGTGGCTGCGCGGTCCTGCCCCAAGTCCCCAGTTGCAATCGACTACCTTGTACCAACACAACTGTCTTGGACTCTTCAGGAAGGACTGGAAAAGAACGGAACTGCACCCCCCGAAAGGAGGGATACGTGGGCATCAACCACCCTAGGCCAACAGTTGCATGAAGCCACTGCCCGGGAAACCTCGCTCCTCCCTCTCGCCGTGGAGGCTCTGCAGCGTACGCCGGAGTTCCTCCGCCTGTTCCCTGGCTGTGGCAACTTTTTGAGCCGGAGAACCTCTGCATGTCCATACAGGCGCCCAGTTTGTAGAGTGCCCTTTTCAGGGAAACCAAGGGAAACATGAAACACCACTGTTTCTGTCCTCCCCATTGCGAGACCCATGACCATATGATCATCCACCGCAAACAAATGCTGCAATTCTTGCGGCAGAATAGCCATCTGAGCGGTGAGAATGCCTGAATTCTAGCAGCTGGGCACGCTGGGAACCCCTTGCAAGTTGATAGTGCCAGCCCTAGGGTCCTAGACATGATGGCAAAATGTGTGGGTGATTGCTTGAACGCAATTCTAAGCTGCTCCATTGAAAGCTGCTCTACCGCTTTGCGACACTCCATTGCAATCTTTTCTGGAAGGCTTCCCGCCTTCAACCTTTGTGTGGGCGTGTGTTGGCCATGCTGGCCTTCAGGCAAATTTCAGGAGGAACTCATCGAGGATTCCCAGGCTGCCGTCCCTAAAGTTTGCTTCATGGGAGCCCTTGCAAACAGGAAGGGGTGGGGCACGGACTGGAAGGAAACAACGTGGCAGGTGAGGAAAGATGAATCCCTCCTTGAATTAAAGAAGGACGCTTGGTACCACAACAAACTTGTTCGTGTCAAGTCCTTAAATTCATGGCCAGATTTGACAATCAGCTTGTCTTAACTGATGATCCAAGATGCCGTGCTTTTCTACCCCTTGAATGCACGAAGCGCAGAGAATCCTGGCGGACAACAAGCGAACCACTGCACAGCAGAACTAGCAAGCCACCAAATTGGCTTCAGCTCTTGTGCAAACTTAAGCTGGTTGCTGCTCAATTCAAGGAAATGATTCCAGTTCGAGGCCAAGACAGGGAAAGTTGCAGCTTGCCACAGGCATCCCGGGCCCCTTCCCAACGGCTTCGATGTCTGGCAGCCCGCCCCAATGAAATCCGCGCCTGAGGCTTTTCAGGGTCGAGGCGGCCTCCTGCTGCTTCTCCTCGTGCCAAGTAGAGCTGTGCCAAGTAGAGCTTGTTTAAAAAAAGTCGGGTGCAGTAGAAAAACCAAAATGACATGTCCCCTGCATCCACAGAAAAGAAAAAACACAACTCTTGGAGAAAAATGATTTTCTTGTGAGCACATGGGCCCATGGGCGATGCAGCGTAACTGGGCATGTGTCAAAATAGGGGGACCCCAAAATGCTGGATGTTCTTTCCGGCCATCCTTTCAACCAACCTGACAAGTGCACCCACTCAAACAGAAACAAACCGATATGGGTGAGTTAGCTGTTGAAATGAAGTCCCAGTCCTCCACCGCCTCCCGGTCTTTCTCCTGCATCTCCAAGCCTGCATTGGCCATCGGCCGAGTGAGACTTGGACCCAGGGGCAATGTGCCGGCTGTGCAGATTCAACTGGAACCGCAAAAGAAAACGCATACGTTTGCCTATGTCGGGATGTGTTGGCTTTCATGTGAAATTCTGAATTTGCAGGGGAGTAAACTTGGAAACAACATCCTGGGTGCCGAATAATGCAAAAGGAAACCCTGTTTTCAGGGGTCCCAGCCTACTTTCGATTGAAAAATCCATATAGACATCATTGAGCCCTCCCCTGCCCGAAGGTTCAACCAATGCCGAGTTGTCTAGGTCAGGAGCCAAGAAAAACCTCGCTGAGTTGAGGGTCGCTTGACTCAAGTATGAATTATTCACCTTTGCCCCAGGACCACGCAGTTTTGAAAGTCTCTGACGGTTCCCGTGACAACGACTCAACAAGCTTCCGGTTCCTAGATGGTCTTCTTCCATAGGGCCCATGTGTTCCCTTTGAACATCACTGCTCGCCCCCCCCCCCCCCCCAAACAAAGAAGAGCAAAAAACAACAACTTACAAGCAAAAGGTGAGTTTTGCATGAACCTGGCCATATGGAAAGCGAATCGGCAAACCTGTTTTTGAGTAGCCAGTTTCAAGGTGATTTGAACCCCCCCAAAAGGAAAGGTTAATAGGCCCAGGTGATGTCCCCAGCGGAACCCCCCGCAACCTTCCGGAACCTGCGCCCGGCCACGGCCTCGGAGCAAGTTCTCTTGCTCCCGGTGGAGCTGCTCCTCTACCTGCGAGGCCGGACTTCCTTCTTCATAAATTGCTTTGTTTGCCTTCTTATCCTTTTTGCTTCATATTTGTCCTTTTCAGGGAGTGTTCCCCAGGACGCTCTCTCTCTGTCTAGCGCTCTCTCTCTCTCTGTCTAGCGCTCTCTCTCTCGCTGTCACGCTTGTGCCGTGTATGCTGGCAGGGATGCCTCCCAGCTTGCATTCGCTACCATTTGCATTCGAGAACTTTCTGGCATTTGCCCGCCAACCTCATGACCAGCCTAGCCAGTAATTGGATCGCAATCCCAACTAGTACAAGTCCAAATTGACGTACATCCAATTGCCCGGAGGCGCCCCGCCTGCTTTTGCTGCTCCAACGCCTCCCAGCCGCTGTGCTTCAGCCGCATTGCTTCAGCATCATGCTCCTAGGCACGCTGGGATACACACACACGACACAAAGGGGGGATTGCACGTCCTGACCATTAAGGAGAAACCGTCAAAATGACCATAATGGTCCTTCCAGCAGAAAGGGATCCATAACCACGTCTGGGCGAGCACGCAATCTCACACACACACAATCTCACACACCAATCTCTCACACCAATCTTTCACACCCATACACACACATGCATTCATGCACACCCGCACGGACGCGCGCACACGCGCGCACACACACACACATAACAACATCCTGCTGCGAACAAGTTCGGCCAATCTGTCCTGGGCAGTCTGCTCCCGAATCTCTTCAAAGCGGTGCTGCACAAACGCCAGGAGGTCCTCAGGTGCGACTGACTACAGCTTGTGAAAGGACAAGCTCCATGGCCCAAAAGAGATCCCATACCAACATCTTCATGAGTACATCTGTTCACAGAAAAGCTAAACAGCTGTAAAAGCTGAGGCTTGTGTACAATTGCATGTGCAAGCATGCGATAGCATTTACATATCCATACACATACCTGTATGCACACGTACGTCAGTGTGCTTATGTTCATTTGCTTCTAGCCCTGCGCAAAATGCACTCGCACTTGCAAGTGAAACTCAGGGATCCAACTCCAAAGTGGCCGACAAACACCGGCAGTGGCCTGAGGGCTACCATCGTGATCTTCTAAAATAATGTGGCCCGTAGTTGTCCTGTGACTGAGCTTCTCTAAGAAATCCGAAGCCATATTGCCGGCACTTCCACTGTTCCGAATATCTGGATGTGTTTCATTCCGGTCATTCCGGGTGGGTGTCTTCGCGGCTGCGCCTGGTGCTTCTTGATCTCCAGGTCCCTCTCTTGCAGCAGGCGCTGCATCTCCTCCTTGGCCACGGCCGCCGATTGCTTCAGCCGCTCCTGGTGCTCCTCCTCTTCCTGATGCAAAGGTTTCCCCAAGTTCTGCGAGGCGATGCCCAGGAAGGTCAGTAATCCAAACGACTGGAAGTCTAAGAGAAAACCGCCTCGAAACTGGCCAGATGTACAAAGGGAGCCTTTTTGCAAAAAGGCCTGCGGAAGATCAGGAAAGGCCTTAATTCAAAAGGATCCCAGGAACCCTGTCCCCTCCCCCAATTCCAGCATGTTAAAGGCGAGCATGGCTTGCCCTTGACCCAGTCGACTTCCCTTCACCATGTTCATGTTTGAGGACCTTTGTTCCCCTTGGTCACCCACGTGCAGCAAAAGGAATCACCAGTTTCAGTGCCCCGTCCTTCACCATTTGCTGTTGCAGCTTCTCCTTCTGCAGCTGCAGATCCAGCAAGCCTTCGGTCCGATTCCACCCGGGACACGCACCCGCGCTTCAGTTTCTGTGAGTGGCAAAGGGCTTCTTGCAAAAGGGGCTCTTGTGCAAATCAACATGGCACCCCACAAACCTCTGATTTTTGGGGTCCCATCTTTATCTGCAGACAGGTAGGCGGCTTTTTTCTTCTTCTAGGAAGCCAAGTGGAAGAACATATGAACAGGACAAGGGCCTGATGGCTTCAGGCCACATCAAGGGTTTGATTTTCTCTCCAACTCCAAGAACCTAGTGGGAACAGCGCAGCGACAAGTTTAGCATGTTTCCAAATAACAATGACAATGAACCCATCCCTCTTCACTTGAAACCCTCATGGTTGATTCAATTTCAATTGCGCTGAAGAGATGCGAGATTCACAGTGTTAATCAATTCTCCTGCGCAGCAGAAAGGAACCACCACCACTCGGAATGCTCGGGTTCCGGATCCGAGGGGCGGTCCGACTCGTGGCACAGCTTCCGCTGGTACAAGTTGGACAGCTGCTCAACTGCCTCCCCATGGCTCTGCTCCATGGCCTGGCCAAAAATGGACACCAAATGGCCTCTTTGGAGGGGGGCCACAAATTGGAACCAAAGGAGCAACGAGAGCAACTGAACTGAGAACTGTCCACATGTTTTTGGGGCTCCTCGGGTTCCTGGTGCTTGAGGTTCTTCGATGGGCCCACTTAGTACATCAAACCCGAACTCAAAGTAGAGCATCGCATTTTGCACCACGGAAGCCAACATGTACCCTCCCAGTTCTCGATCCCAGTTCTCGAAGTGCGCTGGGCACTGGACAGTTCCAAGAAAGGTCTCCGACAATCCACGGTGAGAGGGCACCCCCCAAAGCATTTCAAGGGAGAATGGGTTCCACGTTTGCATGTTGTTTGTCCGGGGGGGGTGGGGTGGGTAGGCACCCTCAAGCGAAACTGGGGTACATGTAATCTGATCTCCTCCCGTGCCTTCATCTGCCGTTGGCTCTCCCTGTCCTTGGCCGTGCAAGCCATCTCCAGCGCCTCGAGCCTCCTTTCCAGCTCCTCAGTTCAGGCGACTGAAGCCAGACGGAACATGCAGTTCCGGAAGGAGAATCCATGCGACCGCTTCATTTTGAAGGGAACCCACATTCACAGAAATCGGCAACCTAAAAACTACAACCATCAAGTTTCCACGGTAGACGCTGAAACCCAAGTTTGAGATTAATACACCCTCCATTTGCCCATACTTTGTCGCTTCAGCTTTCAAACGACACTCCGCTCAATCCAACCAAAATGAGATGTCGAACCCAATAAAGCACCAGAAAACGAGCAAACAAAAAAATCCCTTGGGGCACACTCCAACAGGTTGAAGGCATTCCAAGCACACGCTTCGCCGCCAAACCTCATGAGAGCTTCAAGCGCCGCACAAGCGCGCCACCCCGCCCTTTCCAGAAGATCAAAACCGCCATATTAAGCGGGACACAGGACCTACCACATATATATATATATATATATGTATATATATAGAACATATTCAACAACAACAACACATTTACAAACAAACATGTATATGTTATAGTTTGTTGGCCGCTGCCAACCCTCCCAACTCGGCCAGCTAGCCGGCCACACGTTCTCCCGTTCTCCCGGCGCGCCTGGATCTCGGCTTGGTCCTTCTGTCGGGCCTGCAGCACTTTGGCCGCGCACTCTTCCTCATGCTGCTGCGCCTCTCGCTCCAGCCGCTCCTGCGAATCGATTCGGATCGATCAAGGTCCAGCTCAGCGACCCCTAGAAGGTTTGGATAGATTCCATGTTTGGGTCCTCCCACAAGCAAAATACAGCACAAGTTGTAGAGGTAATTACTGAACTATAAAAGACTTCAAGCCAAGAACCAAACCCCAAGGCTTGGCCCCCCTGTCTATTGACCCCTGTTTTCACCCTTACCCCTTGCTCAATCCGAGTTGAGGTTTGCCTTGGGCCAAGGGTGCGCAAAGCATGGAGCCCCCAAGGTTTGGTTCCACGACGTTCGCAAATGTTCTTTGTATACATGGAACCCCCTTGAAATTGTCCTTTGTCTAAACTCATGCTTGCAAGTGTTTGATTTGCCTGTCCTGTTTGCTTCCCGTGTGACAGCCTAGCTTCGGACAGCTAGGCTCCCGGCCGGTTGGCCTCAAGTGTGCAACGTCGGGATAGCCCATCTGGCAGATGTGCGTGCCGTGTCGGCTACGTTCCGGACCCTGCCACAGGCAAGCTTTGTGAGGAAGAAGGCGAGCCACTGCGAGATGGTGCAAATAGCTGGCCCCGGCAGAGTGGAGCCGGCCTACAGCAAGTTGGAGACCTACATCGATAAAACGGAGAGACTGAAAGCCTCAGACGCTATCTTCCACGCCTGGCGATTCATTTGCAGGAGTTGGGGAGCATGGCCCAAGGCCCGGAAAGGCGGCTTGAACTCGTTGCAGGCAGCTTTGGATCAGCTTCAATCGCATGCGAAGCTGGGTACCTGTAAGCCAATGGGCTAATGGGCGCCATTAAGTTGCGCAGGGGTTTTCTGAAATGCCGTGTTTGTTTGGTAGAAATAAGGCGCTCGGCTGCATAGAGGATGGTCCGCTGCTCAGCAATCCGAGACAGAGAGAGAGAGAGAGAGTGCAGAGAGATGCCACCATCAAATACCACAGCCAGTATTCTACCCGTTGATGACTCTTCTCCAGCTATCAACTCGCAGGAGCGGCCAGGTTTTCGGGCAGGGTCTTCGGGACAAACCGCCCACTTTGGTTTCAGGCCTCCGTATCTAAGTCCAAGCCCTCTGCAGATGATCGCTGAATGCGGGTGTTTGAAAAGAGGATCACCCCCCAAAACTGCTTGTGGCCCCTGTTCTAGAGATGAGAGACACCCCCTACATATGCCTCATATTCGCCGTTGTTTCACATTAGCCCTCTGAACACATTTAGCTCTCTGAAGTCGCTGGTCAGGCAATTGCCTGGTCCGATGCTGACATGATCCAACGTGGGAGCTCTACCTTCCTGAGCGGAGTGCCCCAAAACAAGACTGAACTTTTTGCTAGCTACAAAACTTCATCTTCCCAATCACCTCCCTGAGAAGCCGGTTCTTATGCGCATCAAAACTCTCATCCCCTCTCCATGTTTGCATTCACAACATGCGGATGTGGCTGCCTGAAGTCGAATTTGTTTCGAAAATCCTCGGGCTGGACCAAATATGCCCATCGCGAAGACGCAACTCGTGCCTTCATGTTGCGGCACTCCGCCATCAGGCTTTGGCATTTCTTCTCCAGCTTCAGGATTTCCTCCTGGCCAGCTTAGTGATGATTGCTCGGAGATGCCAAAGAATTTGCAAAGGTAGTGGAACCTGGTGCCTCAGAAACTGCCGAAGTGGTTTTTCGCCATCTCCAATTCTGCAGGCGGGGCTTCCCCAACCACAGCGCACCCTCAACACATTGACCAAAGCCCCGCTTTCGTGGCATGCGCCAACCTTCTGCGACTACGATGCCTAGATTAGATTGATGAGATGGGATCGCGGAAGAAACAAATGCGTCCTCAGGAAATAAAAAAGATTGCCTAAGCCAACAATAGACTACCAAAGATATTGTCAGTTCCTTCTTCTTTGACCGGGTCTAAGTGACATCCTCAACTAAATTGCGGCTCACGGAATAGCAACCGGACCCAACAGAAATCACTTTAACGGGTGCCTCATTTGAGCTCTCCAACAGGAAAACCCAAACATGGCTTCCTTTTGGCTTCAAAAACAACCAATCAAAAAGGCGACCATTTTAAGAAGAAAAGGGCGAACACTTTGACGGGCTCCTGTCGAAACTGTCTAAAAAGTCCATCGCTCCTTGGACGCCAGTACGCTCTCCAGCTCGGGCGAGTACTTATCCATGTCGGTGGTATGCAGCGGCAAAGGCAGCAGCGTCAGCCTGAAAGGCATGCTTTTGGCGAATCCTAGGATCCCCTTTTCTGGTCCCCCTTTAGAGTTGCGAAGAGAAGGACGTGTTGTGTAAAACTCAACAGGTGGGACGTCCAAACGGCTGTCTAGAGAGTCTAGACAGAAGCCCCACTTCCGAAATACTGTACTAAACGAATGTTTGCCTACACAGATTAGGAGCACCCCCCAAGACATCTAAGACCAAACAATCAACATGCTGTTTTCCCCCGAAGGAGACAGGAAAGCTCAACCGATTGAAGGTGAAATGAAACAGCCAACACAGCTTCCAACAGTCTCTACCGTTGAACCAGGCACAGGACCAAGACCCAAAGGGTTTTCCAAAGATCAGCCAGGGCCTGAGGTCTGGGACAAAAACCGGGGTCGGGCGGTTCAGCACATTGTTTCAACCTCGTGTCGATTGTCCTTTGCTGGCAAGGACCTGGTTGCTTAAAACATTTTGCCCTTTGTCAAGAGTCTGGAAACGACACAGTCATCAATATTTGATGTGGGTCATTAGCTTCTCACAACTTGCTGGTGCTCAGTAGGGAATGTGGGAAGCCAAACCCAAGAGTCCCCTTAAAGGAAACCACCAGTTGGATGGCTTCTATTGGGGTCATTCCATTTCTCGTTCCCTGCATCTCTCGCAGCTGGCGCAATTCCCGTGAAGGACGCGATTTGGCCAGGGAGCTCCTCCTGGGAGCTGAGGCCGTGCACCTGGAGCATGAAGATCACTCCATCCTGCAGAAATGCGCCAGGCACGCGACATATCGAACTCCCCGTCGGTTGGGGAGGTCAGGGGCTGGTTTACACCTGCCACCAATCGCCAACAGGAAGAGCTACCTAAATGAAATTGAAGGGTCTGAACAAAAATGCTTCTCCTGGTGATTTCCTGCTGGGGAAATGACAAACTGCTATTTGCGGCCATCTTGGTTGAGTGGGGGAGCTGGCCCTGTGTTCCTGGAGGTCTTTCCATTAGGTGTTCGATTTGTTTCTCATGTTGGCGGGTCGTTGGCCTTGGCCTTTGCCCCATCCGTCTGCCCCAAAAAGCCAAAGACCACAGCCCCCCGCGGCCTCCCCGGCCGTCACCAAACTTCGGCCATCGATGGACAAGCACAAGGCCGTGCACGCCATGCCGTGGAGCTGCAGCTCGTAGCTCTTTGGAGGCCCCAAGGCCGGCAGCGACAGGAAGACCTGGCCCAGTCCAGCGCAAAAGACTCACCCTGGTCCGGGCCAGACAGAAATCAAGCAGGGAAATCGATCTAAGACTCCAGCGCTCACGGATGTTCAACCCCCGATTGTAGGTTGTAATTCAGGCGACTCCTGAGATTTCCTGGTTGAACATCCAAACTAGCATTTTCAGTTGGCAAAAGGTGACGACTAAAACGTGGGCAAACCAGGAAATCAACGAGTGCCAGAAAAAAGCACAGCACAGTGGAACTTCTAGAGGAAACGCAAACAAGCGTATCCGGTTCTAGATGACATTGGAAGAGAAACCAGACTGAATGAGGAGGTTTAAAGCCCCTGTGTTGTGACGAGGCTTGGGTCCACATGGCATATGTGTGAATTGATTAAAAACTGCACGTACCGAGAAAGCAAACCTAGGAACCCCTTTGCTGACCGGAAATTGGTAAATGTCTTCCCAAGTCTCCTGAACAGCCATGCCAACATCCTGAGCGGAAACCAACCTCCCCGCCCCCAACCGGGACAAGCACAAAAACATCGGGTACATAACCCTTATGTTGTATACTCTGAGGATCCCGATGTATTCCGAACCCTGAAGCTGTTTTTGTTTTGACAACCTTTTGGGAGACGTCTCTTGATGTCACAGTGAGGGCTTGGCTGGTCCGCATGAGCAATATTCAACCATAGGATCCTTGGAGTAGTGGTTATGCGGTCATGGGGTACTTACAGAGTAGGCATTTTGCCTGCACGAGGCGTGGGTTAGTGGAACCCACCAGGGCCGTGGAAAAAAATCAGGTACCACTTTCCGTCCTCCCGAAGTGGTTGATTTCCTCTTCGCTGTCCAATGGCTTCCGATTGGCCTCACAGACCCAACCCAAGCGCTTGGCTGTCAGCTCGAGTCCAGGCGCCTGCAAAGAGCCCTTCGCCGTGGCGGCGAAGAAGGCCCCGCTGCCCGGAAAGTGGCACAAAGCCGTGATCTTCGACATCTCCAGCTCCGTTTCAAACCTGAATTCATGAGCGGGGATTCCGCCCCTTGTTTAAATCCCATGGCTTCAATGACCGCCTTTCGGCGGTAAATGGGACTGGGGGAGGGGGGGTTTGTTGAAACAAAGGTGCCGCGTCATGCTCATTGCAGGGACTAAATAAATACAAATGTTTGACCACTATGATCATGACTTAGCATGGTTTTCAAGCGCCGCTCAAAGTCCTGATAGTATGATTTTTACCTACATCAAATATGATCTTCGATGACAGGAACCTTCCCTCCCCCCTCTAAGTTTATATGTGTGTTATCATCGCAGCATTTATGGCACGGGCTTGTGGTCGTTAAGCGCCAGGGCGCAACAACAAAAAAGCAGGATGACCGGGAGCGCGCCTGAACTTGCAATTGGGAGAGATAGACAATGCAAGTTTGAAAGCTTGGCATTGGACCGCCGAGGCCCAGAAGGGTCCGGAAAAAAAAGGAAGAAAGAAGCTGCCGTGTCTTTCGAGGAGCTCGAAGCTGTGCTGCGAGAAACGCTGCAGGACCTGGCGGCAGGCTGTGGAAGTCCTGGGTTTGCGTGAAGGATTCCGCCAGCAATTCGCCGACGAGCAATGCAGTCCCGCACTGGATGTTGTAATTCAGAAGCTCCCAAGTCCCTTATTATTCATTTGATTCTGTCACATAATTACCTTTCTGAGCAACAGGACTCTTTTTGACGGACCTTTATTTTGGGTAGCCTGGTGCCGGCGGAGCAGCTCGCAATATTTGGTGCAAACACAACCAACCAATCCTTCGCTTTTCCGGGGCCATACATCTTTCCATGGTAGAACCGCCCGATTAAAGAGGGCCTCCCTGTAGGGGTTCCGGTATTTTGCCCTTTGGGACATCACCTGTTGGCCTTAGTTGTGTATATGCAGTGCTTCCCGAAGATGTAGATGCACTTGCAGGATCCAAACCGTTTACGATATCTTCGGGCTGTCTCCAAGCAGCGGCAGTCTCGGCTCCCTTTGCGCCTGCTTGCCCTTGCGGAGCACACTGCAGGTGGCCTGGTCCTGTGCTGGCTCTCGAATTGGACACGAAGGGTTGATCAGTTGCACAAACAATGTAAGGCAATTGAAACCTTACCTACAAGCCGTTGCCAACATTGTGATACCAGAAAGTCAAAGGTCGGCTTTGGGCTCTGCTTCTGGCCCGGATTCGTAGGAAAACCAGCTCAAATGGAAGGCGTCCCTCAACCCCACCCGGGAGGCTTCAGTGCATGCATCCCACAGTGGAATGTACGAATCGGATCAAACCTATGCATGAGCCAAGGCCAAATATGAGGGGGTCCATGGGTTCCTCCAGGGTACTTGCCATCGCCGAGTCGCTGGCTCCATGCCGTTCGTCCCCAAGCTCGCGCAAACCATTGCGAAGCCCAAAGTTAGAAAACATCATCAACATCCACTCAAAGTCAAGTTTGACAGCACAACTTGCTTTCCATCAAGACCAAAAAAAGGTGGCTTCGCCTTTGGCTTCCAAACGCAGTGCACCCTACAAAAACACAAACGCGCTCCGCGCGCTCCATGCGCTCCGCCCCTTCGAAGGCTCCTGCGCGATGGCGCTGACAGCCAGGCGATGAACACCGGGCTCCTAAGCGAAGCGCCGCTCAGATTTCGCGGGTGGAGCTCAACGGCCACTTCTGAGCTGCGAAAAGAACAGCGTCAACCGGTTGCTGCCACCGCTTATCAATCTTGTTCGCTTCTTTGGTTGCAGCATGGAAAGATCCGGCTGAAAAAGGGAACCCCCGTTTGGGATGGAGCATTTCATGGGAATTCACTCAAGGGCAAACACCCGTGGCAATTGGGGGATCTGAAGCCTACGAGAACATGTTCCAGCACGTGTCTCTCGTCAAGTTTCGCATCACTCCCTGTTTAGAATCCGGCTGCAGTACCGCTGGGTCTCATGGCTTTGTGGCTAAAACAAACGGCAAACAGTGGAATCCACCGAGCTAGCTCAATTTGCAGGTGTTTCCGGTGTCCGCCCACACCGGGGCTCGGAGACGTTGGCCTCGATGCCCCAAGTCGCCAAACTCCACTCGATGAGCCGCCCATCTTCGATGCTCCAGAGGGACCGGTCCTGGCGCAGGCGCCAGAAAGGCGCTGGTCACAACCGCCCGGGCGTTCGGGGAGGGCCTTGTACAAATGACCACAAACTCACCGATCCACTTTTGATGTCCATTTGCGAGAATCATACCCAACTAGAGCCCTGTTAAAGTTAAGAACTCCAAACAGCGGTTCATGTTGCGCTAGCACCTCTCCTGCTTCTCCAAACTCAAAAGCTCAAAGGTTGAACTAAAATGAGGCGGCAATCGCGTTTAGCCCGCCAGAGTTCTGGAAGCCAAGCATTCGGCCAGCCGCGCGGGAACCTGCGTGGCGAGGTGACCTGGGAAAGTAGTTTGCCAACCTCTCGGCTTCCTTTCGGAAAAGACAAGCATATGCCTTATTGGCGCCCAGCATGCCAAACAAGAGAGCGACTATAATGCACTCCCCTCACAATCTGAAGCATCAACCCATTTGTCCGTTCAGATCCGTTCAGCCACTTGGTATTGGGTCATAACACAGAGGATGTCAGACAACAGGCGCAAGCATGTACAACAATATCTGGTTTGTTTCTGATTGGGATAAGCCGGTGCTCTTTGTGTTTTGCTTTCCCAGTATCCGTGATGTTGACAGCGGTCACTCAGGAATCCCCAAAAAAGGAACTGTACACCTGTAGAGCTTGCATTCCTCATCAGTCCCAAACAAAATGCCGAAGGGGCGCAACACGGACACTGCACGTGTCGTTAATGCAGTTGTGATATCCAAGAAGGGACTTGTGCGCCTGCCTATGCATGTGCTTATATTCCGCTCAGCCATACAGCATTGCAGTAAAACCGCTATGGACGCCCAACGGGGCTGGCCGCGTAAACCATGCAAAGCAGGTGTTTTCCTGGTTTCGAAGGAGGTGGGGCACAGTTATCAAATAACATCTAGAGAAAACTGAGCCGAAGAACACATGTGCCCGGCTCCTCCGGGTCAAAGCTGAGGCCCGTGACATCCTGGCTGTGGCCCTGCAAGGTGACCACCTGACCGCGAAATTTCAGGGGTCTTACACCCAAAAAACAAGAGCGGCTGCATGCTTCTTTTGGGAGGGCACCCATTTTGCGGCTGGTTTCATTGCCCTTTTTGGGTTGGCTTGAACCATGCCAACCCAAAGGGTGGCCTCCAAAACACATCCCACGCATGAAGTGAAGGATCCCCGTGGTAGGACACACCCCCTGACAGTAGTTGATGGGTTCCCTTCCGTTCCCATGGGAACCTTCCGGTATCCAAGTATTTAAGTACCGCCAGCTGAAACAAATACCTTAATGGCTTCTCCAGCTTTTGAATCGAGGCTTGCAAACCAAGCGCCACTATTTTGAGGTAGCTGCAAGGCCTGAGAATTCCCCAACCTATAAACTTTGCAATGGTGAGACAGACAGACAGACAGACAGACATGCCTCTGTCATTCATGGTCTGTGGGGTGAGAGAGAGTTCTACCCTGAAGAAGTGATAAGGGGCCATGTCTTGGTTTCAACAGATCCAGTTCACGCAACACGCAAAGAACAACTGACCGTCTAGTCTATGACCCCGCCGCCAAACATACCCAATTCCGAGCGGCCTGCATCGGAAAAGCAGGCCGCCCGAACTTGGAAGTGTCCGCTTTGTGTTGTTTGTTGTTCTTGTTTGTTTCGGCGGGGGGTACTCCATCAACATGGGGGGAACTCCTCTTGGAGGACCCCATTTTGTGCTCCCCCATTTCCAGGAACAAGGGGTAAGAATGCGGGTCCGACTTTGCCTCCTGAACCCCCTGTCCCAGCGCGCGCGAGCATAGCATCGGGGCGGCGCCTTGGCCAAGTTTCGAACGCTGTAGATGTGGATCACCTTGCCCTGCGCGATGATTGTCCCCCAGGAACCGAGAAAAAAAGAAAGGTTTGCCCAGTGAAAGGAGTCGTCTGAGCATGGTACATTGTACTGAGCATTGGCCGTCACAAGAAAACGAGCTTCGAATTGCCCACTGGCCCTGAAACAGAAAGGCATCCTGCTTGAGGGCTGATCGCTTTCAAGTGCGGAACCCACCAGACAAGAAGTGTCGGGTGCCGATAAACAGCTGGATTTGCTTCTGAGTAGGGAAACCCCACCATGGGCCAATGGGTAGTTTCCGGAGCGGCCCGCTACCCCCAAAAAAACACACATCCTTCGTCTGAGATGTTGCGGAAGGTATGGGGAAGGCTGACCGGGTGACAAAAAGCTCTCGTGGTTTGGGAAGGTGCCACAAAAAGAGGCTTGCCAGCTTGGCCAAATGCTTGTTCGAATTCGTTTTTCAGATCCTTTCCTCACGCCCTCTGTGGACTTGCCAGACAATCGGCCTTTGTTTCCGCTAAAATGGTCTTCCCAAAAAGCGACCACAGCCCAGAAGCCCAGGGGTACCCTAACAAACGAGTTTCCTGGATTCCAGGGGCCAGGGGGCCCGGAAGCTGAGGCCTGGCAGACTGCCAGTAGGTGTCCAGAGGGGCTGAACTTCAAGAGCTGGATGCCCCTCATGTGGATCTCCGTGTGCTGCTTCAAGTCCTTCACCTGAACTTCTGAACTTCTGAACTTCTGTGGATCGCATCGAAGCATTCACGAAGCATTCACTCTCTGCATTCTTCCATTTCTCTTGGGGTCGCATTCGGCACGCGACATTCAGCCCCCAGGAGATTCCGCGGTATGGGAATGCCGCAGATCCACGGGAGTACAGCGTGCCCACCCCGGCTCAATCAAGCGCCCATGAACGGCTGAAAAATCTAGGATCAAGCTGGGCTGGTGCTGGGAAACTGCACAACAGGGGAAACTACCACCATCTGGCATAAGGATGAAGGAGGATTCTTGACCAACTCAGACTTTGTGCCAGATGCCCCAAGGCCCGCGCCAGGATATGGTACAGCCGCAGTTTCTCGGCAAAAGCCACAGCGGCATAGTACCCAAAAGGATGGACGGCAACAGCGTGAGGATCTTCACCTACGGTAAAGCCCTGGGTTGTGTGAAGGAGCAGGGGTGGGGGATCGCTAATCCTAATACGAACTCCAGAAATACTGGGACACTAAAACAAGGGAAAACACACCCCGGCATAGCATCCAGGAGTCATTTGACAACCCAGTTAAAATTAGAAGCCCCGTGATAGACCAGCTTTGAGGGGACAAAGTGTGACCCCGGCCAATTGAGCGGTTTGCATCAGCATGCCTTGGCCCCAAAGCCACGCAACAGTGGCGACCTGGACTTCCACGTGCCCACTCCTTGACCAAAAAGAACAACCGTGTTTTGGAAGCGCTGCTCTGGATCAAATTCAACTGATTCATGTTTGTTTTAAAGTTATTTGCTTTTAATTCATCTTTCTTCATTGTGTTTATTTACTTCCTTCATTTTCATATCAAATAATGATGAAATAACACCCGCTAAAACCAACTTTGCTTGCTTTTCAGTCCCGTCCTCCGGAGCCATTGCTGGTGTAGGCTCGCGGGCTTCGCTACTCTAAATCAGACGCTTTACAGTCCCGTTGGCCATGGACAAATCCCCGATGGGCACGGTGGTTCGGCCTTTTTTGCTGAAACCGAGTCACAAGAAAGGCACTGCCGACCTCCCTGAAAGAACCCAACAAACACACACACACAGTAATTAAACCCGTCCTCACACAACACTCCCCTTTTCAGAACCCAACTTCAAACAACAAAACGACTCCATTCTCAACATCCACCCTGAAAGAACCCAACAAAGACTCAACAATTGAACCCATCCTCACTCAACAACCCCCTTTTCATCACCCAACAAACCAAAACCACTTCCAAGAAACCCATCACTCCATACCCATCAGAACCTCTCCAAACGGATGCCATGCGAGTCGCCGAAGGCGGCCCGGATCTCGCAGGTCCGAGAAGTGCAGTTCCAAACCCGCACCGTGCCGTCCCCCTGGCGGATTTACGGCACGCAGTGCGGCTGTGCCCAAAAGCCCAACCCAACCAAAAAAATGAAACACGTGCAAACCAAGGGGCGACATGTCATCCCAAAAGCCGAACCCTGGGACAGAGAAACGTGAAAAATTGGCAACACATGAAATCCCATTGTGAGACACATGGTGTTGTTGTCACTTAGACGGCCCTGAAAAGTATATGAAGTGCATGGGGGAGTGAAGGAGGGCGATAAACCGTAGAAGCGACCACAAGGTGTGAACCCCCGTGGCCAAATCCCAACGGCATCTTAAAGTGCCCAAGCGCTGATGAAGTGCGTCCCACAAGGCCACTCAGACTGGGCGAGCTTCAATAAGCGAATTAGCACGTGGCAGTTAGCGTTCGCGGGATGATCGACGAACAGTGTTTTCTCAACAGGTGATGCAGCTGCACCTTCTTCTCCAGAAGGCAAACCGCCCAATTTATACGCAGTCTCCCCACCAAAAGTACATTCTTCCAGGAAACATCAAGGAGACGTGGTCAGGGAGGCACACCAAAAGAAGCTTTGAATGCCAGCCCATTAGCTCCTTGAAATTCGAATGAATACCACAAACATACCACTTGGGAGACGACTTGAACTCGGCAACATCACCGGATCAAATGAAGCAGGGGCCTCCCAAAACGAAGATTTTTCCGAAACATTTTTCTTCAAGGTGCAGGTATCTCTGCAGTGGATTGCTACAAGGGGCCTCAACAACTAAATAGCATCGGCCTGGGGCCATGATCATAGCAGTATACTGTATACTAATTTTCGGCCTGAGGCACATGTGCTCCAGCCACGTCCATTTAAACCACAAGGAGGACTTGTTAAAACTGGGCTGTCCTCAAATCCCCTTCGAACAGCTTAACTTTTGGTGGACTAAGCCAACTAAAAACCACCAAAAACCTAAATTCAACCGGAGGATTCGCTGGGAACCGCCCAGTCAACCCATGGCTCCTTCCCTAAACCGGGGCTCGCTCCCGTTCCCGGCGGCCTTCGAGGCGGTGAGAAGCAGTGGGCGATGCACCGCCAGGTCCATGCCCGTGATGGCTGCCGAGTGGTTGCCGATCACGTGGCAGGTCACCTCCTAACGCCATCGATTTTCGATCGACTCCCATCGAAGTTTTGGGTAAGCCATGTGAGCCGTATGGGCGTCAAATGCCTGCCATGCCAAACCAATTTGAGTCACAAATGATTGTGACTTGGTGGCTGGAGCCCGTTTAAGGTTCAATGGAAGCAAAAACGGCCGTGTCTAAAGGGCTTCCTCCAAATGGATTTGGTTTCGTTGTTTCTTGCACTGGATCCCTAAAAGTGGAAAGATGTTCAAACACTCACTTCTGATTTGCTTGGAGGCGGTTCCTTTCAAACTTGGCACCTCTGGAAGTCCATTGGGGAAAACAGCGACGGACAAAGAGATATACTTAAAGCATGAGATGACCCAGAAACAAAACATATTCTGTTTTGTTCAGGGGGCATGGGAACATTGGGATGGCTCCCGTGGAAAATTTGGGTGGGCTCCTGTCCCGCAGAAACTCGCTGTAGGCTGCGGACAAGAGTTGTTTGCTGTCAGGCGGGGGGGGAACGATTCCAAGAAAGGTCCCGATCAACTCTGTTCTGAGCGTTGATCTTGTTCTAAGCATTGCCCGAAATCCTCCCCGCCCCCAACCATTCAAATAAACAAGATCAATGCAAACACCAACATCGGCAAAGGATGACAAACAGTTTTTCGCGCCTCGCTACTGTAGAGCGTGCTGATAGAGACGATCCCAATATCCTGACGGAGTGAAACTGGAAATCAAAACCTTCATTACCCTCTAAACTAATTTCGAACGACGAAGGCGGCAAATGGAAGTGACTCGGATGAGTTCAGAAGTGCCTAAGTGCTGCTACCTTACTTTTCCTATCAGCCTTTGCATGCTCCCACCAACTTGCTTGGCAAGCACTGTGTATACGTCTCACGAGCTAGCATCCCAAACGTGTTGCTATTCCGCCGCACTTAGTGGGCTAAAGGCTATCTAGCAGGATCCTAACTGCTTGAACCTGCGTC
Source organism: Effrenium voratum (assembly GCA_963377175.1). Classification (NCBI taxonomy): domain Eukaryota; class Dinophyceae; order Suessiales; family Symbiodiniaceae; genus Effrenium; species Effrenium voratum. The sequence goes on from CAUJNA010003228.1 coordinate 605,080, forward strand.
CCACCTGGACATCAGCTCCTTACCGGCTGTCGGCAATGATATGTCCGCGATCGCGAATGCCGAAGGCCCGCAACGGTTCAATCAACTTCATGCTCAGTGTGCGCCGCTTCTCCTACCCTGACCCCCCGTGTTCTCATGTCTGTTTGCCCGCCTTCTTAGAAAGGTTAAGGGGGTTAGGTTAAGATGTACCTTTACCTAAAGAGCAAGCACTTTGCTTCCCTTGATCTTCCTCTTGCGGCTCTTGGCGGTGCCGCGTGTTTGTCGGGGTGCGGCTTTGCGGCTGCCGATCCCGGGGCTGTTGGTGGTTGGCTGGCTTCCCCCTTGGCCGTGCGTGGAAATCTGCAGTGCTTCAGGCAGAGCCGTTGCCATGGAAGGGATCGAGAACCAAAGCAACCAAAACACACACACACACAGCCGCAAACTCTGCTTGATTTGTCGCCTTGCACTGCAGAAACCACCTCCCACTCACCCAGCTTTCCCTGGCCGGCGCCGTTTGGACTCTGTTGTCTCCCCCCCTCCGTTTGCAGTGCTGGCCGCAAAAACTTGAAATAACACTGCGTGCTCTCCTTTTTTGAGTGGTGCATTCGGGGGCTACAGTAACCAAAACTGCCAAACTGGATTGGAGAGCTGAGTGGCTTTTTCTTTGAGGGGCTCATGAAAAACCAAAGGGCATCCATTTGAGGGTTCCCATCATTTGAGACAAACCTATATGCCATGGCCAAACTCCTTTCACTCCTTTCACGCTCCGCATGTGACAGCCACAATCTTTACGGTGGCCGCAGGGTTTCACCCGAAGAACCTGCTCAAGGCAGCCTTCATGGTTAACTCCCACGAACGGGTCATAGCCATCCGTAACAACCCTGCAACAAAACGGATCTTTGGACCGTAGCGCGATGTGGCCAGGAGCCCCCCCCCTCCCCCAACCGCCAGGGCCCGGGCCGCATCTGCGAAGCCCAGCAGCAAGGACTCCTCTCCTGGGGAGATGTCCAGGGAGCTGACTGCGTCCGACTCAGGCCGCACCTCACGGGTGATCCGCTCGGATCCGCTCGGATTTCCAGACAAAACATATATGGGACTGTGAATTCCAAATTGGTCCGGGGTTCCTTCTGGCTTTCCTTTACCATAAGGAATGTCCGGGGGGTGTTTAGAATGCCAAGCTTGGAAGTCAGCCGTTTTGCAAAAGTGGTATATCAGCTTCACACCTCCAAAATCGCGAAAGAAACCTGATTTTGGGGAAAGGAGTGTCCAACATCGCGGGGGAAAGCAACATTTAACAAGTGGAAAGAAACCACCAACAAGTGGAAAGAAACCACCATTTTGAGAGGTCCTTATGTTTAGCCAAAAGTCTTGCGACGCCACCTTTCTCCCATCAACATCGAAGGTCACAGCCCCCCGGTCACAACAAACAGTCGTCTTCCCCCTTGGTCTTGGTTACCTTTTGGAGAAATCGGCACTTTATTTTTGGTGTATGTATCAAAAATTGGGGGGGGTCCCAACTCACCCAGACTGAAACGCCCCGCACGAACCGAAGAGATCCCCCTGACCTTAGCGGCGGTGGCGAGTTTGTACTCCTCGGCCAGCGCGGAAGCATCGCTGCCGTCCTGGCGGAGGTGTTCTGATTGAAAAGCGTCCCGTTTCTGTGAGTTGACCATGTTTGGTGGGAAAGCCAACCCCACCCCCCCAAAAAAAGCAGGAGAAGGGGCACTGAACAAGCCAATGATACCCCATGTGGTTTCCGATTCCTTCACTTTGGCACCTTAACGCTGGCTTTCTGGGCGCCAACCGCTACGTCAGTCGGACCGCTGGCAACTCATAGAACTTGGGAGGTGTGGGGGGTAGGAGAAGGACATGGAAACCATTGTCTTGCTACCCGATTCTTGAATTTTGAAAGGGAGAAGTTCAGAGGTTCAAGTCCCATTTTAAAAAATGCGCCCAGGATTCGCCCCAGTTTGGTGGCGATGGTTCTGCCAACCAACAAGGAGGAAACGATTGATTGGTGTTGGTGGTCCTACGCTTGGTTGTCCTGCTCCCCGAAAAGAGTGCCGAGCCGCCAAAAAAAGGCCACCCACCCCAAAAGGGTTCCTCCTCCTCCGCCAGCTCCCACATGGCGATGTAACCGCTGGAGCCGCCGACCACGAAGCCCCCCGTCAAGGCGCGGATGCCTAAGGCAAGACATACAGTGGATGGATGACATCCTGCACCAGTTGGGATGGATGAAACATGAGAAGCCCTTGTGAATTGCGGGATAAACCTGGCTAAGCCAGCCACCAGGTGGTGCAGGATTTTGTCCATCCGCAGTAGGGCCCACGTGCCAAGGTGCCGTCAGGGTCTCTCAACATGGCGGACCCGCCTTTTTTGTAGGGACCATTTTCGGGACTAGTTTTTGATGGGTAGTGTGGCTGAGGGTACGGCTTGTTGCTTGTGGAAAGTCCACCTTTGTGCCATACCCAAGTGGTTCACTCCCATCCAACCTTGGCATCACAGAAGAAAGCCGCCTGTTTCAGAACCATGGAAATGAGTGGATGGCCGCCAGATCTGAGTTTTCCCATGTGCGCATGAAAAGCCCGCTCAGTGGGCGGTTGCATAATCCTACTTTGCATGGTCCCCAAGACAACTTTCCCCAACATTTGACCCACTTGAGGGACCAACGATCCGGGTATCGAATATGTCTTAGGTCGCCCCTGTGACTGCAGGACACCTGCCCACTTGTAACATTGTAGGGGCACGTGGCTCACGGTCATAAACAATTAAAGACTGGATAACAATACTGGCACATGCTGAAAACAAGCGAGACCCACACCACTGTGCGCATCGAAAGGACTGTGTACTCCAGTCATTCACCTGGCATACCAGGGTGCAGAGCGGCGTGAGGTCTTCAATCTCCGCGTTTTGGCCAAAAGGAAACTCGATACTCTGCAGCAAGATCAGCTCCTGCCATCGAAACATATGGCGCCCGGCTGCATGGGGCCAAAAAATGTCAACTTGTTGTGTTCTAGATCAAGGTCCAAGCAATCTTTTCATGCCTGCCTTCGGGGAACAAATGCCAGCAGCCGAGCTGACCAGAGCCGACACTGACTTGGTTGCTGCAGGGGCAAAAGCCACCATAATGATGCCACCAATTCGGTGTCTCCTTATGTTGCAACTGATCGAGGCAACTGGCCAACCAAAATCTTACGTTTATTTCGCAATTTGTCCAGTCTCATTCTCCCGAAAAGATGTGGCAACTTTACTGATTAGCAGCCATGTCTTCACCGGGTACCAAGCATGAATTCAAGAAAACCTACACATATGTGTGTACATTGGCTTCCCTCCTAGTGGTTCCCTGTCTGGCTTGGTTTGCCTTATGCGTTGGGGAGGGCGTCTTCCAACGTGGCCGACAAAAGCCACATCACGTTGGCAGTTGCACTGCTCTTGTCTGGGATCATGGGCATGTTGCAGAAGAAACTGCCCTCACTGAATGTCAATGTTGAACAACTTGACCAGTTCTTTATGGCAATTGCCATGGCTGCACAGCTGGCTGCCCCCTGCCAGGACCATGCATCTAGTGTACACAAGCCGTCTTTGGCTTGTCTCAGAGGAGTTGGAGCCAAAGCCTCATCACGTCGAACACCCTTCTTCTGACGGCAGCTTGGCAGCTTGTTCGCGTGTCTTTGCTTGAGCGTCTTGAAGGGAAACCGGGGGTTCCTCTGTTTAGAGACAAATCCCAGCTGCGAACCCGGCCGGCCCGGCCTCAGTGTTGAGGAGGTGTACGAAGCCCTCTTGCACGCAAAGAGCCACAGTGGTTCCCAACCAGGTGTGATCCAGAATCCTGTCATGGCCCAGATCTCGCCGTGCGAGTGGCATATTCGCGAGAAATATCTGTTGGTCGTCAGGGACTTCCTGCAAAGGGGAGAACAAGTGGGGCCACTGCACAACTGATCTGGCACTGACACATGGAATAAAGGGGCATCATTACCACATCAGTTCTTGTCAAATTGGGGCTTGCATTGACAAAGGGAGCTGCCCGGCCAATGTCATTCCTCGGGTTTGCCTATCTGTAATACTAGGTCCTGTCATGCTCAGTTTCCTTCCATACACTCCAGTCATCAAGGTCTGTAGCTGAAACCAGAAGCCAACAACAGCTGCCTTTCTGCCACCCCACACTGAGGTTAGAACCAAGGGAGTCGCCGCAAGGTGGCATCGGTAGGTCGCCTGCTTGGAAGCAGGCATTGCCTCTTAAAGGGCTCTTAGAGGCAAAACAAACCTTCTGCGCAGCCAGTGGAAATGATTCTGTTGAGACGAAAGCCAGTTCTAAGAATGGCGCAGGGCCTCTCAAGAGGTCTGACTCCATTGGTAATGCTCTGACACACCTCCCCATGATTGCAATAACATCGTGCGTGCTTTCCTAGTGGGGGGAAATAGCCATTGAACACTAGCAACACCTGCGAGGCAAAGGGCGGGGTCCACGGCGCCGGTCCTTTGATCATCTGGAAGATTGGAAAAAGGTGGCATCAGCCTCGGAGCTTGGCCCATTGTCTCAAACTGCTTCTTCCAAAACGGGCTGCGCTGTGCCGCGCTTGCCATTGGCTGCTTCAATCAAACCTAACAAAACTGGGCTGCCCTCAGATCCCCCGCTAAAAGTTTAACTTTTAGTGGCTTGAATGGACTCTACCACTAAACACTAAAAGGCTCAAAAGCTAAGGGGATGGCTGGGAGCCACCAAGAAAGGAAAAGACACAGCCATGCGAGCGAGCAATATGCTTGGCTCAGCCGCCATTCATCTTGGCTTCGCTCCCAGGAGCGCGGAACAGTTCTACATGGCTCCCAAAGAAGCAGTGCTCTGCAGGCATCCCATCTTGGGGCGGCGCTTTTGGTTCATTGGCGCAAGTAAGAGGGGACCTTAGAAGCTGGCCTGATCCAACAGTGTTAGACCCCCAGGCTTGCCTTCTGCAATGCCAAAAGCCTTGGACCCCTGATCAATGACTCGAGGGCTCATTTCCATCAGGCCAGAGCAAAAATACAACCACAACGCGGGAGCACACTAAACGCTGCAACGCAAAAACAGCATGCAACATGGAGGAGCAGTGCTTCCGCAAAAAGAAGCACCATGCAGGACCCCCCAAAAATGTGGAGTCCAATCTTGGACATGGAGCTCCCTCCAAAAAGGGGGTGTTTTTGGGTTCCGCGTTGAGCAGAACCCCCCCTCCCTCCCCCCTTCCCCTTTTGCGGATCGGGGTGCTTCAAGGACACCTCCCCCTTGGCGTGCCGAATCTGCAGAAGCCGCAGGCCCTGGGGCCCACTGGCAGTAACCTGAGCGTCGAGAACCCCCAAATTGGCGGATATGTTGGTCATAAAAACCAACAAGTTTTCACCTGCTGCATGGATTGGCCAAACTCTGCATTTGCCACTCAAATGGTCTTCCCAAAAAGTATGCACAAGGGCAATCAATATTTTACTTTTTCTCTGGATGCTCTTCAAGGGATGGAAGGGATGAATGTAAAGAGTGGCCACCGGTCAGCATGGGTATGACAATCATACATCAGGGGGTGGACAACTCTTGGAGAATTACTTGAAAGCCACTTTGCTGGGCAAATGACTCAAACTCACAAAATAGAAATACATGCTCCCTCACAAGCGCAGCCTTCCTCATGAGTGAGATTGCCGTACGTTGCCCACACTCTTGGTTGGCTTTCATTTACAAGCATCCCCATGTTGAGTGAGCATCTGACGAAGGGGGCACGGCATTTGCCGATGCTTTGCCGTCTAGTGGGGGGGCTTGTCCTGTTGCAAACAAGCTGACCGTGGCTATTTCCTGGTCGTCCCCAAGGACCCTCGATCCAAAAGCCCAAGGCTCCGCGCCTGCAAGATGTCAGGCTGCTGGGGGAAGCAAATCCGATCCACCTGGAAGGAGAGCTTCACCTTGCAGAGGACCTTCTCCGCGTCCTGGACGTTCGCAAAGGGAAAAATATAAAGACCCCTGCGCCCCGATCAAATCCAAGACGTCGAGCCGCACCGGATTTCGGGATTCCACCAAAGGGCCCTAAATGGATTCTTGGAAGGGCTATCCCCCCCCCCAAAAAAAAAAAAAAAACAAAAAAACAAAAGCTGTCGCAGGCTGCAACCAATCAAACCACGCCGGGTGCGCCCAGTTCATGAGCGCCAAGGTGGGCTCCGGCCCCTGAGAGGCCGCCAGCAGATACTTCGGGGCAGAGCCGGCGCCGGCGCCGCCTGGGACCAGACCCGCGGCGCTTTGAAAAGGCACGGGTGATGTTCAAGACCATCAGGGGAAGTCTGGAGAATGTGTTTTCCAACGTGGCCTGAAAAAGGGCGCATTGTACGAGGACATGGGTAGATTGGCGAAACTGGTCCGAACTTTTTCTGCGCCACTGAGGTCTTGCCAAAAAAGTAAGCCGGAAACTCCGGGAGTGAGTTGTCCTGGATGTCCTTCTTACAAAATAGATGGGACCAGGCTGAAACCATGGTGTTTGTCCTTATCTCTCGCCGCCTCTCTTTCTAGTGCTAAACCGCAGGTCCAAGAATAGGAGCACCGTTGCCTGGTCACCCTCACAGCCTTCTGACCCATTTCTGAGCTGACCCCTTTGGGTCCCCTTTTTGCCCATAATAAATGAACCCCGTCTCACCCCTGGTGGCTTACCTTACCTTTAGATTTCTAGTTTAGATACGTTTAAGTTTGTTGGCCCCAGTTCCGAGTTTTAACCCTTCAAACGCCCATGAAAAAGCAATGGTTGACCCTTCCAACAAACGAACGTCTGGATGCAACTATCAGGTAGGTCGCTCTGCAAACCAATGCCAGGCTTCCTCTTGGCTTCCCTTCGAGCATCATTCAAGAAGGCTGGCGGAGAAACGCAAAAAGCTCTGCAAGGCTTCTCATCGCAACTCAACTTAGCGACAGAACCATCGCCAACGCCACCCTCCACCTTCACCCAAGTTTCCAGGGGCCCGAAACGCCAAATTGCGCGGCGAAAATGTTCGAAGCCCACCCCCCCCGTCCATCCCCGCTCCCCCCCGCCATGGGCCTTCGTGGGACCCGCTGAAGGCCAGGGACAAGACCCGGGCCGCGCCCCCGAAGGGCCGCACCATCTTCACGGGCCCCGAGTTGCCCGACCTCGACGAAACCACTTGCTTGGGTGCTGGCCTTGTCGACGCGAAGTCCAAACTAAGCAAATCTAAGACAGAGAACATCTGCCATTGTGAGTAAGCAAACCACCGGTTCTCGTCACCCGAGTGGGATAAAGTAAGGTTCAGCGCAAGAGTCGAGTCCCAAATCATAAGGCTCGTCGCTCTCAATCTTTGGGTGACCCGTTTCTCAGCTGTACCTCTGGGGGTCAAGAGAGTCCAATCCTCCATAAGCTTTTATGCCCCAATTTCAACAAGTACGCATTGCAGGCACTGATTGAAAGGAATTTCTTGCGAGACCGCCCCAGATGAAAGAGACCAATCCCAAGCTTGTGAAGGTTCAAGAGAGCAACTAACCTCCGATAGGAGTGCACAGACCCCTTGTGCAAGACGGGTTTCCTCTTGGAAAGGAGGCCTGTGCACTTCCGTGCTGATTGAGGGTAAGTTATCCACTGCATAAGGGACCTGAAGGGCTGAGGTTTCAAAAACCAGCGATGGATGCAAAGGTGCTACACATGGTTGAGTGTGCAAATAAGAATTTCCCCAAATGGATTGTTTCAATTTGGTATTACCTCAAAAGGAGTTCCCTACTCTGAGACAAACACAACATACATCTCATCAACATGTGAAACAACAGAAGAAAAACACATGGGAGCCAATCAATCGCTATTGTTTGGTTTGGTAACCTGCTGAATCTCTAATCCGCGCTGCAAGCTTTGGGTCAACACCGTATGTTGGAGCATGGGTATTCGTTCACCCCATAATCCGCTGGAAAGCTGAATGGAACCAGCTTAGGGTCGCTGAAGGTCGCGGCGTCTGGTTAACTGGAAGAGTCGTGGTTCATGTTCAAAACCTGTGTCCATCCTTCCGATTCGTTCCAGGGACGCAAAGCCAAACTGCTATGTCAGCTGTGCGTGTGTTGCATTAAAATTGGTCGCCTCGGTTCATGTGAGCCACGGTGCAAGTTACTTACAGTTACTTGCTTCCCTGAAGGATGTGGCGCAATGTGCCGTTTTTTTCTTGGTTTCCGTGTCCAAGAAAACCACACGGAGAAGCACAATTTCAGGTGTCCAAGCCCAAACCCCAGGTGTTTGCGAGTCGCTTCAGGTCGAAGATGGCCACCTTGGCCTCGCCGCTCTTCTCCGCCAGCGCCAAAAAGCTGCGGTCCCTTGAGGCGCAGCACGCCGTCAGCAGGTCCACCCGCCTGATGCATTTCTTTCCGTGTGTCTCGATCTCTGTATCTCTCTCTCTCTCTCGCCCTGCTGCTGCGCGCAAAGGGTTTTGCCCTGACTCTACAAGACATGAAAAAAACATATCCCACTTGCAATTGTGTGCCAACACGGCTCCAAGACCACAAGCCGGTCTTATTCGACTTGGCCGAAGTCAATACGGCTGCAACAGGGGCCATTCATGTAGACTGACGTAACGCCGCACCGCGCAGCTTATTGCAATTCAACCACTTTACAGCGGAACAACCAACCCGTGGCAAAAAAATACGCGTTCGCAGCCGGAAGATGTCACCAGTGTCCCCAGCTTGCGATTTGCGACAAGCAGCTCTCCAACGGTGCGGAAGGTGGTCTCGTTGCTCTCCACATGGCGAAGCGCCAGCTGCCGGCCCACGATGAAGGCGATCTGCTGGCCGGCGCCTCTCGCAGCGGAGGGCCGCTGGGGGTGTTGGGCGTTTTCCTTGGTGGTTCTTCTCGAGAAAGCTTGTGGCCGGGCGAGGATCCAAAATCACCAGGCTTCGAGAATGTGATTTTCGAAGGCGTGAATTGAAAAGGGCGCCGAATTGGAATTGGGACTTCTTTTTTGGGCTTGGAATCACTACTCGTTCACTCACTTGCTTGGTGGATAGTCAAAATGAGGATATCCAAAGAAACGGCTAACGTGATTTCAGACAAAACACACACACACACACTCTCAGTTCGGAGGAACCACAAGCCTTCAAGCAGTCATTCTCAACATGAGATGTTTCGGATGTCAGTGCCATCGATTTTGATCGATCCGCAGGGAAGCACGCGCCGAAGTCATCTGAGCCGAGCAGCTGTCGGCAAAAACACAGGGCTCGCGCAAAGAAGAGCCGCACAAGGATCCGAAGGCATGCCTCAGGACGCAGCCCGTGTCTCACCCGTGCGCGAGAACAAAGGAACTGGAAATGAACGGCTTCCCTGTTGTTCATGGAAAAAGTTGCAAGGTCGGCTAGAGTGTCCAAGTTGTTTTCTGTTTGTCCCACCCTCCCACTACCAAAATGTCCAAAATGAAGATAGTTTTCCTAGCTGGCCCACTGGGAAAATTCTGGACCACTTGCCATTTTTCAAGGGAATGCCGCCCCGAACATCATCAGCCCCGATTCTGACTGGGCGTTGAACATCCTCAAAATCAGCATTCCCAAACGCCATCCCATTCACAAATGGCAAATAGGGGATCTGAAGAAACTGTTGACTCTTCCCATTCTTTTGCGGCTGCTTTGGGGAAAATAGAAAACTTTGGGTCGTTTCGCAACCATTCTTCCAAGACAGGATTCTCAACATGTTTTTTTGTTTGGGCATTTTCCCCCCCGCACACTGCCCTTTGGAGCAACGAGCCGTTGAACCGCTTTGAAGAAGGTCTCAAAATAATGGAAAGGGTACAGCTGGCAGAGCTCGGCACTTGGACCATTGGACATTCGCAATCCAACTTGTTTGATTTGATTCATCTTGGGCGATGCGAAGCGTACCCTCGAGCCAATCTGAAGCTGCCCCTCGAGCCGCTGGAAGGCCAATGTGCAGTTTTTTACGAAAGCTGGTAGCATGTCAAACTGCAATAGGGAACTTTCGATGTTCCCGGTCAAGTTGTGCCGTGCACCCCGTTGTACTTGCACCAAAGGCATGTCTTGGAGAGGAAAACTAGGGGAAATTCAAGGGTTTTGGAAATGAACCTAGGGATCCCCTTAAAGGAAGCTAACGGTTGCTGGCCATGCCACTTGGGCTTACGTCAAACAAAACAAGCCACGCCCTTTGAGCCAAGGCCACTGAAGCTCGAGACGCACCTCGTCGCCCATGGCTCAGGCCATGTCCAAACTGCAAGCTGAAGCCCCCAGACAGCCCATTGGTTCACTGGAAACATCTGGTCGGGTGAAGGTGGGCAGGGCTTACCTTTTGACTAAGTTGACTGGCCAAAGCAGCTTCTTGACAATTTCGGCCGTGACTGCAAGGAAATGGCCCACGGAAAAGAGGTAATGGGCGAGTCTATTCAAGACAACTCAGTCTGTACAAGCTCTTTGAGCCTTGGCATTGCAGTTCGAGCTCGGTCAAGCTGAGCTAGTAACTCCCACGAGCTCTCTGTAGTGCGTGCTGCGCTCGTCGCACAGGGGTTGACAGGGGCTTTAGATTAACTATGATTAGACGTAGTGTGGCGAGGGGTGATTAGCAAAGGTATGCTGTTAGGGATATCATCTAGCTTACATGTCTATTCCTTTGGGCTGGCCCAGTATTTTAGTATTGGTTTGCATTCCTTTGTACTTCCTTTGTCCTTTCCTCCATGCTGGCCCAGTCTCTATGTCCTCCCTTTAAACATGTATCTGCACTTGTTTTAACTTTCGGCACCACCCTTGAAAATATGTTTGGGCGGCTGTTGTAGCAATGGATGTCACAAAGTTGGTGCCTCAGTTGGTGTTGGCTCAGGACTGGCTCAGTAGGTGGGGAACAAAATCGTGCTTCTTGCCTCCCAGTTTCCTAATCGCTACCCGGTATGAATCACCCCATGTGCTCTTGCGAGTGCCAGCTTCTGTGCGGGCGGGCTGCAGTCTCACTCTCTAAAACGTAAATGCCAAATCGCAGCGCCCGGGGCAAATGCGGCCCGAGCACCTCTCGCTGCTTGAGGGGTCACCATCTCGCTGATTCAGACGAGGCATCAACCCATCAAATGAGCTAAAATTGGCCATCTCAACGTGGTGTTTGATGCGTCGGGCATGGCCGTCGATGGGCCCATCGCCATGTTCGCCGCTCCTTTCCCTCTCCATACTTTTTCCAATTTCCCCTTCCTTCGGTCGCACCATCTTTGGCGACCCATCTCCAGGGTACAACGTCCCTCTCTCTTTCGAAGATGACCACAGCACCACCTCTCACTGCCATTGGCCTCGCAAACGCCCAAAGGTCAGCCGCATTGTCGCAACAGCGCTGCCATGCCCTGCAGTCCCAGCTTGCCGGCCCTCACCGCGTTCTCCTACGGGTAAGGGAATTGAATGGAAGTATAGGGAAGTACATGGGCGTGCATATCCTGAAATCAGGGAAACAACCACCAATTTGGGGGGCGTCCCCAATTTTTGACACCTACATAGCCCTTGTTTATACCCGCTCTGTTATGAGTTAGGCACTAGGGCCCGTTTTTGCGCTGGGGTGTGCCCGCTGACACAATTTTGGGAACACGCTTAAAAACAAATAAACACATACATGGGGTGCTCGCGGCAGCGTGCTCAAATTGGAAGAGGGGCTCCACGACCAGGGAACCTGGGGTGTGATATGGGCGCGTGGCCCTTTAACCAGAGCGGTTGTTTGGCGGATGCGTTTGCTCCTGGGCAATAAGCCCTCTTAGACAATGTTGTGGGAACTGCAGCCGGCACGTTCACTGGAAGCACAGCAGTTTGTCTGACACCAGGGGACCCTCTTTCACATGGGTGACTTCTGTTGGAGTGTTCCCTTAGAATCCAACACCAAAACGGGGTTACCTGAAGAAAGACACGCCCAGGTGGCTTGGGGATTGCAAATTGGAGCAGCTGGTTCTTGTTTAGGCCACATGCAAAAGATACTCCCCCTTCCCTTCAAGCCTTCAAACATACAATCCAAGCCCGCAAGGCTCGCCTCCAGAACGCCTTGAATGTTGGGCCCAGTAGCTGCCCGGGACGCCAAGCCAGCGGCATCCAAATCCTCCATCCGCAGCCTGAAAGTTCGATGGTTTGAACTAGGTTCGGGCCAAGGTCGTGCTGAAACCCTGTTTGAACAACAAACCTTTGGATCGAAGGGGTATCAAGGTCTAGGTGCTATACAACCAACTTTGCAAAAGCGGGTCCTATTGTCCGAACTGGGGAAAACTGCTTCAATGAAGTACGCCCTTTGGAACAGCAGAAAACTAACCTGCTCGTTACGTCATGCTTTGCCCTGGCGGGCTGCTGAAGAAGGATGTACACCAAGGGAGCCATCATGATTCCGAGGTGGTTCGGATACTTGGATGCTTTGGGGGTTCAAGAATGTCAAGACCAATCCGGTCAATAATTGAGATATCAGGACCCGACTTCAGCAAGCGACCGGATCGGTCGGAAAGCACCGGAACTTCGCAGCTGGGCCGCAGGTGGAGCACCGGCCGCGGTGCCCGCGACAGCAAGTTCGCCGCCTCGCCGCTGCGGTCGTCGCTGGGCACCTCCGCCCCCTGCTTGGTGGCGAGCTTGGTGATGATGCTGCTGTAGCCTTGGGGGACGAGTCATCAAGTCGCTTTACTGCAGTGGCTGGGCTCCAGGGAGTCTCGAAAAAATCAACAAGAATCATCCACTTGGGGGTTCCCTTTGGCAAAGCAGCCGCCGTTCCAAAACCAATTGGCCGAGAGAGCTGACTCCCACGTCTGAGTTAGGTGCCTGGGATTCATCCACAGTTGCTTTCTCCCAACCAGGAGCACCTTCAAACAACATCAACCTGTGAAAGGTTTAACCTTCGTCATGACTGCTACAGCCTCCAACATTGAAAAACATGAACCTACAGGTTAGTCAAAAAAAGTACTGTCCCTTTAAGTCAATGCTCCAAAATACAACCAACAAAGCTTAGTTGGTTGCCGCCTAAAAGGCCCTCATGCTCCCAATGATCAACTTTCCCAAGTGTTGCTACCTGTTGGCAAGGCCCTGAAAGTAAACACGTCACGCCGGAGGTTGCAGTTGTGCAACAACCCCTTGCTTAAACATGTTTATCCCGCCAGTTTATGTAGAGAACCTCCTGGCTTTCCGCCCCTTGCAACCCCAGAAAACTGGTTTCAACAAAGAACGGCAGAGAAGGGGCTGGTCACCTTAACCAAATTTTGCAGGTTGCGGCTTGTCGCTGCCCTTCGGGAGCTCCGAGCCTTTTGGGCTGATGGCCCGCGGCCGGCGGCCGGCGGCTGGCTGGGGCCCCCGCGCACCAAGCACTCCTCGCCCTCGTCGAGGCGTACGTCCAGCAGCTCCTCCCCATCCTCCGGGTGGAGGCCTCCTTCCTCCAGGGGATGCCCGCCCCAAGCGCGCACACCAGGCACCAAAAACCAAAGGCCCAAACCCAGGAAAGGTTCCAAGGGGAGGGCGGAGGCAGTCTCTCGCCTTGAAGTTTGGTACCAAGATGGCCTGTTCCCCCGAAACCAGCCAATAAAGGCTTGGGCCTTTCTCGAACGGGCTATGAGTCGAAACTCGGGGCCAAGTTAATAGTCATTAGAAACTGGGCCTCGAATAAGCAAGCCCAACAAAACGAGTGAGTTCCCTTGCAACAAAGACAGACCTGTACAAAGAAGAGCTCAAAGCACCTGGGCTTCCCCAAATGCTGCAACGCAGAAACCCAGTTACTCAGTTGGGCTGCCCCCCCCACAAAAAGCAGGACGGAAAGTCATGGAACCAGTGGATCGAACAAAGGTGTGCTGCCCCAGCAACGGGTGTCTTTCTAAACTGGGTTGTTCAAAATAGGGGAGCATCCCCAATTCTACTCCGTAATCTGTGGTGGGGCGCTGCAAGGGAAACCATTTTCACCTGGAATTCAGCTCCCACCTTGGGCCGAAAGCACGGCAAAGAAACCCGAGTTGTTGAAGCAGCGCCCTTGAAGTTGGGCTCGGAGGACACAAGGTTCCCGAGAAAGAACCACGAATGCCCAAATAATCATAGCCTCTGAAGCCTGCAACATCGCAGATTCCCCCGATACTACTTAGCCAATGTGTAGCCCGATCCCAGCAACCCTCCTCATCCAGAACTGTTGCGTGACTGGCTGAGCCATCCATGTTGGCAATCGCGATCCGGTCGCCAGCTTCCACGGAGAAACCATACTTGAGGTATTCCGGGTGGAATGCTATGACCTTCATGTCGAAGTCGTCCTTCTCAAAAGACAAACACAGACGGGACAAGCCTAGCACGCAAATTCCATGCCGTGCTATCCCTAAATGCCCTAGCCGAGTTGGGCTTACGCATTGGGTGCCCAAACGAAGCACCATACAGGGTTGGGCAACAACATGTTTCAAGATGTTTAAGAACATCCAAACCCTGAACAACAAGATGTTTTAACAGGGATGGGCTCTTGGCTAGCACCATCAGTGCCAAGCGTCCAAAAGGACACTGCCCCCCAGCAAGTCTTCCTCATAGAAGTCTCGAAAGGGCCCATAGCTCTTCCACTCTTCCACCTTGGCGAAACTGGTGCCAAGCATGCGCTTTGGCTAATTCAAAAAATCAAGTCCAGCCTTAGACTTAAAAAAAGAGAAAGAAAACACGGTAGACTTTTGGATGTATCCTTTAAGGAACCCTGAAAAGCATACACGGGCTTCCGCCTCGCGCGGGGGCTCCTGGGATTCCTTTGGCTTCCTCGGTGTTCCTTAAGGATCCTGTTGACCGCATAGTCAACCGATCGGTGGATTGTATTCGGGAGTGCTCTCCCCCGGAAAAAAATGATTGGGAGTGCCGCTTCAAAATCAAATATTTGATTGAGCAGCCAGTGGAACCCACAGGTAGAGCGGTCTCAAGATGCAAAGTCCTATCTGCTGGGGGTTTCTTGCGGTTCGTGTAAACTTGAACCCCGCAAATGGCCTAAGGTATTTCCTGATTGCGTGCGGCCGGGTGCTTCTCACAAAAGCGGGCGGGAACCCTTCCCAATCCTTGATATGATAGCCCACCAGTTTGGTTTAGCTAAAGGTTTCTGCTTCTCAGAGTAATGACACCTTTGAATCATCCCCTGCAATGTTTTTGGGAACCCTGCATTCGTTCCCAAAACCGCTCTGTATTCAATGAGAACCAGCAAGACCACAAAACAACAAGCGTCTGGAGGGCTGCGATGGGCCGATACCTTCACAAACGGTGTCTGAATGCGAAGCGTGGTGTTTTTGGCAGCTCTAGCTCATCCCATGCTGGCCATACCTCCTTCAAGTGGCCCATTCTCTCTTTTGAAGGCAGTGAACCGACGACCGATTTAATGCCCACGAAACGGCAATGTTCGATCAAAAAAGAGGGAACTCAGCAGGACCTTATCAAAGAAACAAACCTCTAAAGCGGAATGACCATGGTGATCAGGATGATGATGTGTATAACATCTTGCCATCCACACATCAGCTGCCCAAGTGTTCAAACTTGGTCCATGGGAAACTGCGGGGCGAGGAAAAGGAATGATTTTGAACAATCAAGCTAGTGAACAGGCAACCTTTTCTTGGTGGCACCTCAAAGAGTGGAACCAAGCCGAGCAGCATAGGGGCACACCAGCAGGGTGGTGCTGGGCTCACCCTCATCAGCAGGGCCCATGGGCAAGCCCTCTGCCTCATCCAGGAGATCCTCGAAGACCTCCTGACGCTCGCGCCCCAAATTACCCCCCCTCCTCCGCCCGTGGAAAGTTTGCATGCACCTTATATAGTGGCACCTGATTCAAACTGAAAATCTTCAACTGGTCCAAAGCGATTGAAATGGGAAGCCATGGGTCATGGCCCTTAATGGTCCTTCACGGCCCCAAACAGGCACTACACAGTTGCCATGGATCTGAATCCGAATGTGAATTCATGGGGGCCTCCCCCCGCCCCCCCTTGCAAGGCTATCCTTTTTCCGAAATGTCTTATCAGGTCTATGGTTTTGTGAACCCATGGGAATCAATGTTGGGCCTTGTTGGTGGCAGGCGCCCTGTATTTAAAACATCATACAGATTCCAGGGGTTCCCATATGGTTTCATAAATTTAGGCCTCCAAAATTACCAGCTACGGGAAACGTATAAAACAACCAGAGTCACAAAGGAGTGGAACGGCTGTTCACTAGAAAGCGCCTTTCTGGCTGCACGGTCCCAAATACTGTTAGCAACGGACGCGCCAAGTTAGACACACGAGGGAGGCCCAGCCCGCTCAAATTACCCGGCCAGAGAAGTTCGAACTTTTTGGGGCCTCTATTATAAAAGAAGAAATCCACCCACCAACTAACAGTTTGCAGTTTGGAAACTGTGCAAGTCAAAGAAACAGCTGGTTGCGCTTTCGTGGGGCAAACGCCGTCTTGCTGATGGGGTAACGCCCTCCAACCTGGCTGGAGGTGCTCACATGTCCTCGTAGGCTCCAAAAGCAGATCTTCTGTGTCGAAGGGTTGCTGGTTTTCCTGTTGAGTGGTGTGGTGCCTCGTGCGTTTGGGTGTAAGTTTGGTTGGAGGGCGGGCTGCAGCCACTCAACACATGCTCCAGACCCCCACCGACTAGCAGATCAGAAAACGTAGGTCAAACACTAGTGGGCGGTTACTTTGAAGGGGCGAAGTTCGTTCTATGGCAAAGGGAAATACAAGGACCAACTACCAGCTTTTCTTTGAAGTTGGAAGCAGCTCTGACCAAACTGGGTTGTCAAATCGCAGCGCTGCTAGTCAATGCGAGTAGGATCCGTCAACTCATTTAGATAGGTTTCCCAGGTTCATGGGCAAACCAGTACCTGCTGCTAGCGCAATGTCAAAAGGGTTCCTCATAGGAAAACGGGGCAGCTCCTGCAAACCACGCATGTTTAAATTGAGGGGGTGTCTTGTTGGATTCCGTCAACTCTTGGGTGGCTCCCGGGTAAAAGCAGGTGCCAAGTTTACGAGATGCCCGGCCCCCCTCAGAGACCACCTCTCAAATTTCAAATCGCCATAAACAAAACTGAAGCTCACTTCAAAAGAACCTACTTGATGTTTGACTCACATGGCCCAAGGACCGTTAGACAGAGAGCCCCGGTTTCAACGAAGGCATCATCTTCCCTTGGGCTCCTCCGGCTCCGTCTCCGTGGAGGACACGATGCCTCTCTTTGCCGGTGAGCTGCGTGAAACAGAAGCCGGGTGGCATGAAACGAGGCGCCGTTTTTGGGCTACGAAAAGCTTTTGTTTGTTCTTTCTTCTTTTTTTTCAAGGGAACCCTTCC
The DNA here is from genome assembly GCA_963377175.1 of Effrenium voratum. Lineage (NCBI taxonomy): Eukaryota > Dinophyceae > Suessiales > Symbiodiniaceae > Effrenium > Effrenium voratum. The sequence goes on from CAUJNA010003228.1 coordinate 622,281, forward strand.
CTGAAAAGGAGCAAGCAAGGTACCACCGGGTGTCTGAGATAGATAGGCAGCTCCGCTAAAAAACTAACGGCTACAGATCCAACTTTAAAGAGTCGTATCCAAGACAATGATCGAATGATCAAAGGTCCAACGAACTGGCATTCAAGATGCGTATGCCTCGCCGCTTCTGAGCAGGCTTGGCCCAGGGGCAGTAGTTGCCCTGCAAGACGAAGCGGTCCAACCAGGCTGACCTGTAGCCCGGAAGGGGGACTCAAGTCAATGGGATGTGTAAAGCTAGTGGAAATAACAGGATCTGGTTTGACGCTGGAAATGAAAGGAGAAGATTAGGGCAACGACCAAACTGCTACAAGAGCCTCAGCTCAACTGGAAGGTGAAGGTCGCCTTCGGCAAAAAGTGGCCCCAATGCCAATGGGCCAAGTGCCTGGGCCTAGATGTTTAGGGTCTGGGCAAGTGGGCGGTTTGAAAAGATCTGGGCAGGAATTGGTTCTTCAACTTTTTGTCCAGCGCGCAAGCCCCAATCAATATCGTCATAAATGTCGGGGGCAACTCTGGGCAGGGCTGTCCATATCTAGACCTTCCGACATGTAAAATTGTCGCCGTTTCCCGAAATGTTACGCGTTCGATTCACACCAATGAGTCAAACATGCCCGCGTGCGAAAATCATCGCCTGTTCTTGGTCAAACAACCACGGTTTTGGCCGAAACCCTTGGCCAACAAATGCTGGGAAATATAAACTATAGGAACCCCTGGAGAATGATGGGGATGCAGCAGCCGAGTAGTATATCCAGCAGCTTTTCGCCAAGTTGCACGGCCTTGCTGTGCTCATCTGTCCGCACAGCACGGCGACGGATCAGGGAACTTGTCCTTGGCTGCATCCCCATCTCTCCTTACATTGTCCCTTTCACGGACAAGAACAATGCAAGGAGCAGGAGACGTAGCTGGGAGGCAACATCCAACTTCGATGCATTAAAATTGGGGGCCGGCTGCAGTGAAACCAGTTCAAAACATACAGCTCGGCCAGCTACGATCACTCGAGGTTGTGGCAGTAGAAAACCGAATCAAATGGCCGGCAGGTCAGAGTTGTGCAGCTACCAGGCGCATCCCGGCTCCCTCCCGGTTGTGCATGACTTTCCGTGCACCCGCCAAAAGAAACCATGGGAGTTGCATCGAAAGGCCCCGAGGGGTGTGGACTCCCCTTTCTGTGCATCAACTAAGCATTAGCACTCGAAATGGGACGCGCCCCTGTGCTCTACTTGCAAGGGCTTCATGATAGAAACAGATCTTCATTATGGAAACAAATCGGTTGTGTGCACGTCATGGCAACCACATGAGAGCAGAACAACACACACACGCATGCCTACACAAAAACAATACTAAAACAACTCTAAAACAACTCTAAAACACATATCTATATGCATGTCAAAACTGAGACGAACACACATATATATACAACGGTTTATCTGAACAAACATGTAAATTTCCGAAAAGTATATACAAATATATGTATATATGTATATATACATATGAGTGCATGACTCGCATCTACATACCCAAGAATCTACGAGAAGCTTAGACCCAGCACGAGTGTCGCAGCCAGCGGGGCCAGCACCGCCAGGCCGCACATCCCGCTTCGGCGAAGGCCGTCGGTTCTCGGGGCGGCGGCAAAGGCCGCGGCCCCGAAACGCGCCGGCGGAACGCCGGCGGGCCACGAGGCCGGCAGCATCGCGGCGTGAAAGAAATGGATGGGGCGTTGGCATGCTTTAAAAACGATTCCACCTTGAGGCTTCAAAGGATGTGGGGAGCCTCATGGAAGGGTCTGATGTGCACATATGAAACAAACACTCACCCAGGAAATAATAGGGAAACAATGGGCTAAAGGGGCATGTCACTTTCTGCGTTCCACCTTGCTGACGTGCAATCGTGCACGTTGGCGGGTGAGCTGAAATGTTCATCCCAAAGCATGCTGAGTTCTTGAAAATAAGCTGACCCAGCGTGCAGGGTTGCACAGCAAGGGTTCACATGCTGAGGGCGGGTAGCACCAAGCACGGTTGTTGCGTGGAGGAAGCACAAGCGCAACAAGCCCAATGCACAAACGTTGAAGCTTGCATCTAACACATGCAGTCCAATGGGTTGAACTCCAGCAAGCTGCGCTCAAACGCTTCCACCTTTCTGCGAGAGTTCGGATCCTCTTCCTCACTTCTTGTCACCCGAGAGCCCAATCCTTCACCTGCCAGCTAAATCCAAACACATTCAAAGGTAGCAGCTAAAGGAGGTCGATGTGCAAAGCAACAAGTGCACACACACACACACAGACCCACACACCCACACACACACACACACATGCGCGCCCCCTGCTTTTTGATGCGCGGCCCGTGCTGCTTGTACCTCTTTGGCATGCTGGGGCCCAACAGGCCAGCGCCCAAAAACCCGAGCCTCGGTTTGCCATAATAAAGCTCATGTCGCTCTTGGCCTATGTCACTACAGGGAGGCGCCTGGGGCCAAGAACTTTGACAGGCTGTGGGTTTTCGGATGTGGCTGCTGTTTGTCGCTCACTTGCAATTATCCTGGCGTGTGATGCTGCTCATGTTGTAGGTGGTGAACCATTCGATCACGCCCGCGTAGGTGTTGTTGTAGGGTTCATGGTGCTGCTCCGTAATCGGCATGGCGTACTGCACCACTGAAACCCCGGGCCACACCTGCAAGTTGCTACATGTGTCGCCTTCAACCCGTGGGCCCTCTTAAAAGTAATAAATCAAATAAAGCCTGCAACGAGGTGTCCCGTGACTGTTTCGGAAACAACAAGTAGCCATTTTTGAGGCCGACTATGCTTGCTGGTGCTCAGCAGGGAATGACCCCTCTGAACCATCCCCTATGGTTTCCTTTCAGGGAATCCCCAGGTTCATTCCCTCATTCCCTACTGAGCAACAGCAAATTATGTCAACTGGCAGAAAATCACAAGGGAGAAAGGGCGCATGTCCCAAGGTGAGCTTTGAGTCGCACCTGGCAGTTCAGCAGGGAGTTGTGGGCGAACTGCCGCACATAGACCTTTGGGTGCTGAATGGCGGGGGTGCGGGAGAAACCCTTTTGGCTTCCCTTTGGGTAAAGTAGAAACTAACTTACCCTCCCTGGGCAGCCCGGTATCCAAGTCCATTGGACTTTGCGGCTATTGAAGATATCAGGTTGCCACTGGCGTCCACTGGCTTCCACATTGGTGCACCAGGTTTCCACTGGTGGCTATGCCCCCTGGGCGCCCAGACCTTCTCCAGGCGTTTGCTCAACGCCGCCGCCGCGTTGGACAGCGTGGAGAAGGAGAGGACCAGGTGCTTGGCCTTCGTACGAGCGACCCAGGCAGAAGCACTTGTGATCGGCGCGATAGGGAGGGAATGGGGAAATGGACCCAGGGGGTCCCCTGAAAGAAAACCAGAAGGGATGGTTTATGGGGGTCATTCCATTTCTCATTCCCTGCAAGGAACGTGTTTCTTGTTCATATGGAGAATGGGTGCTGAAGAGCTGGGCATTCGAATGAATTTTTAAACAAATGCAATGCTGAAATGGGCTCACACGCAGCAACCGCAGAACTTGTCACAGAACAGGGTACCCCTTAAGAAGGTAGAATCCAAAAACCATCTGCTTTACAAGGGAATCCTCCAAATATGTCAAAGATGGTTTGTTGACTGGCCCAACCGTTCTGCGGATGGACGCCCTGCGAACTCGCGTGCAAAACCGCCTGTTGACAGTTTTGTCTATCCAGGCTATCTTTTCAAGACCCAGAACCCAAACCCCCGAAATGGCTTTGCATTCTTGGCTTCTTCCCTTTCCACCGGTGGAATGGCTTTTGACCACCTGTGTCAAAGGGTGGGTGGGTGGGGGGTAAATGGTTTGCTTTCTTGGCGTCCCTTTCCACCGACGGAAAGGGAAGCTCCAAAACGCACGTGGAACACCCCGGGTGTCGAGATCAGCCGGAGAAGGCCTGCGCCAGGGTACAGAAATCCTCTGCCAGGGACTTGGCCTCAAGGGCGGCCATGCGACCGGGGGGTTGGGTCAACCCGGGCGCCATGGGATGTTCTCTTTGGAGGGTATACCCGTTTTTGGGGCTCATGCTAAAGGAAAACCACAGGGAAACCACACTTGTTTCCTTTTGGGGGGGAGGGGTATTTCAGCACAAAGATCAGGTTGTGGGAACACCAGATGGGAATTTTATACAGGGATCCACGCCCCTGCAAATAGTATGGATCCTTGCCACAAAGGAGGTGCCTCTACAAATGAAGGCGGGTTGACAATGCACGACTATCATGTGTATAATGTGTAAACGTATATGTCGATTTGTTGTTCATGTATTCCGAGAAGCCCTATGTGCCTATGGTGTCATGTTCGCTTCCCTCCACCCCGAAACGCGCCCTGCTGATGCTTAAACGCAGCCGCCGCGCAACGCAAAAGGCCGCCGTCCCTGCGTCCCTTCGCTCCGCCTGGACCGTAACTTTGACGTCCAGAGAGGCGTTCAAATTCTGGAACCAGGCCACGCAGGCGTGGCGCATGTCGGGTGAGGTGACCACCAGGACCTCCTGGAAGTTTTCCTCCCGGATGATCTTCTCGTACCTTGGCTGAAGAGCGGGGAAAGAAAAGAGCGTGGAGAAGTGGACATGATCAGAATCGCAACGTACGGGATCTGTATGGCGGGAAGGTGCGACTCGCGATCCGCGAGGTCCAACAAAAACCTGGTACAAACATGGGGCCAAGGATGGGTTAGGTCAAAGTCGGAAACATGCACAGGAGTTCGACAAAATAAACACCGTTTATAGGCTCCGTGCGTGTTCTCGGTCACAAGTTGAACGAACGCAAGAGCAACCAACTGCTGTGGTGGGGGGGGATTGCCTGGCTTCCAGTTGGTCTGGGAAGCAATGCAGGCACACAGGCACTCTGGATTTCCACTTATGCCCAATCAAGCCAAGAGGAGCCCTAAGGCTCACCAACCGAACTGATGCGCCTCCGTGCCTGATCCTTGCCTTGCCAGTTCAACCTTTGGCGAGTGGCGGAACAAGCAAAAGACAAACGCAACATAACCTCATCAGGGCAAATTCATTAACACATCCAGTGAATGTTGTTCACAACGCACAGCACATATATACGCTGGAGTTTGTTTGTGAGGTTGCCATTTTGCAGTGCTGCTTGCCCAAAGGAACACGGAGTAAAAGGTTTGCTTCTGGGGACCTTGGCCAGAGCGCGCGCACGAAAATGATGGCTTTTAATCAAAAGACATTTTGAGACCCTCCAGCGTGAGCGAAGCCAGAGCTGGCAGCCCCAGGATCGCCGGGCTGCATGGTACACGGAGGGTTGGCCCAAAGCCAATGGTGCGCACCGGCCTCCATCTTGATCGGCCCCTTGGGCGTCTGCTCAAACTCGTTCATGTTCCATAAATCCTGCGAGCTCGCATAAAGAAAGGTCTCGCATAGGCGGCCAGGCAGGAAAGAAAAGAACAACAACCCTACTACCCGTCCTGGTGTTAAGTCCTTTTTGGCAAATTGAACAATCACGCGCGGCTGATTCGAACCAAAGCTGCAAGCTTTCAACTGAGGTTGTTTGAACCAACAGAACATGAGTCATGGGCAAATCTGGCATTGAATTGGCCTACCCGAAATTATGTAAAGAACGCAAAGGGCGGCCGCACCGACGGCGGCGGAGAGTCCCTTACTACCCTTCATCATTCATCTACCTGGGTTTTTGACTGAACCTCGCATGACGTCAAACAATGTGTGCTGCTTCTCGCATGGTCCTGCCCCCGCAAATGTACCACCAGGCGCTTGCTAGGCTCATCTTGCTGCAAGCAGCTCTGCACCTCTTGCTTGAGAAGTGGCCAAATATACTGCAAAGCCTCACTGCCAGCAGGGTTGGGCGAGACTTGCCGAGCACAACAGGTTTACCCCTTCAGAGGGAAACCCAACAAAAGGGTTGCCTCCAACATGAAAAGCACGATTCGGGGTGCGAAGGCCACGTGAAGGTTTTGATGACTTCTAGTGGGATATTCATTGAGCCCTCTCTCTGTTTGCCGTGGCCCGGACATGCGGTTTGGGGGAAGTGGATCGCCATCTTCGAGAGGGTTCTGGGAAACGCGTGGCGGGCTTCGGCCAAGGGGCCAAGTTGTGATACTCCTTCGCAGGCACCCCCAAGCACCGGGTGGTCCAAAACCCGCTGGCGTAAGTATTCGGCTCCTGTGCTTTAGGGCCCGGTAGCGCCCCAAATGAAATGGAACTCCCCGGTGTTAATCAACTGTGGATGTAGTAATTGTGCATGGGTTCCTGATGGTTCCTGTATTGATTATACAAGATGGTTTTTCTCCAACAGGGAAGCCCGACCATGGGTGGTTTTCCTCTGGCCCCTGGCTGCCCTTAAAACAAACCTTAAATGAGTTACCCCAACACAAGAAACACCTGCACCACAGCAAGACGCCATCCAAAAGGGTCCGTGCCCCTTTTGGCCACACCAGGCGTGGCCAATTGTGGATGTTTCTTGTGTTGGTGCCCGGCAGTGACATATGCTCTGAGCCCAACCTCCAGTGGCCATGGGCAAATTTGACACCCGCATGAAATCCCAGTGGAGTTCAGGTTTGCAGCATGATGCTTCAGCAGCCTCGCTCATTAGAGCTTCGTTTTCTTCTTGAGTTGCTGGGATGGTTAAAGCGACAAATTAACTCTTTCAGGTCGGCTGAGAAGCGCTGACAGCTGCGTGCGGAGCGCTCACTACAAAACTGACCGAGTGCTTCTCATTCCACTGAGAAGTGCTGACGTTGCGCTCATTGCGATGACTGCTCCTCAATGCACTGACAGATGCTGACAGTGCCTTCAGCCTGACCGAATGCTTATCATTCAGATCCAAATTGGCCGTTTTCTTCAAGAACGAGCAGCGCATGTTCAAGTGCAGGTGGGTAGCCCGAGCTGCATGTCTGGGCTATGCTTCACCCCAAGGCCTGGGCTATGCTTAACCCAGATGGTACCCGAACCGACTCTGGCGACACGCCGGGCAAATGGTTGCCACCTTTCCAGCCATGACTGCTTGGTCACTTTCTCTTGCACCAACCGAAAGGCTTCAAGGTCGGCTTTGGACTGGGCATCTGAACATTCTCCCCCGGCTCCTTCTTCATTCTGGCACCATTGGCCGTGTCAGTGCACTCCTTGGGTATCTTGCCGCGCTCGCTGCCGGCGTCCGGCAGGTCTACGGTCAGGTTCCTGAGGGTGTGGTGGAACACCACTAAACGGCCTGGAGCACTCCAAGGGAAAAAGAATCAGGCATGTGGGTCTGTGTCAAACAGGAGGGACCCCCTTGGTGGGTTTCCTTTCGACTTCCCTTCCAGCCAACCTAAAAGGGTACCCTTCAAAATCACCAGAAACCCCGGTTTCTTCGGCCAATCCGAGCGTCTTGAACTGAAAGATCTGCGGCAGCTGCCCACCGGATGCCACGAGCTGCACCTTGTCGGCGTGACTGCGGACCGCGAAGGCGAGGCCATGAAGCAGCTGGCCGATGTTGTTGCCCAGCCGCCCGTTGCCGCCAGCGAAGACCTTCACCAGCATGGGGCTGGAAAGCTCCTGAGTTGCAAGCTGAAAAACCCGGCAAGGGGGGTGGAACCAGCAACTAAACCCCCAAAATGGTGAGGAATCGACAGGAGATTCCTCAGCGAATGAGTTTTCTGTTGGGGCTCCAGAAAACAAAAAATGAAGAGAGCAACTGGCCAAAGTTTGCCGCTGGCCCCTTGTTGTCAAAAAAGAAGGGGCATACAAAAAGGTCCCGAAAGGATTGAAGTTCACCATTTCAGCAAAGTTCTGCACCCTGTGCGGTGCTGGTGGCCAGAAATGTCGGGGTTGGTGATGTGGATGTGGACGGATGGGGTGTTGAAGTGGGTGATGTGGGCGCTGCCGGCGATGCGGGCGGTGCCGAGCAAGGCTCCGTGATTGCAGCTGGTGTGGGGCCTGCTGGTGGGGTTGGGCAACAATATTTTTGGACAACCAGCAACTGGTCTCCTTGAGAGAGATACCAACTGGATGTTGATTGAACAACTCTTGTTTCAACGTGTTTAAGCCAGGATCAACCCTACACCCATCTTTTTTGAAAAGGAACCCACCCCAACCACGCCTGGTGCCCCTGGGCAGTTGCAAGACAAGGGCAGCAGCAGGGAAGACGCCGGCGTGCTCAGCTTGGGGCTGGCAGCGGAGAAGCCTGGGCTATGGAGTGTTTCTTCCAGATTTCACCCCGTCTGGATCCGACGCTTTCTCACTTCCAGTGGCCATAAAGCTCCTAGCCTTTGGCTTACTTCTCTGATGGTTCCCAAAAAAACAAGTGTTCAGGCCACTAACACCAATAACCGACGAAGCGAGTTTTCGGCCGAGGCACCGCATGCGAAGCCGGCTGAGAACACCGCCGCCAGCAGCACCGCCCGCGCGACGCTCCCGAAGGGCCGGGCGGTCGGCTCGACCGCTGCAGACGCCTCGCTCATCCCATGGTGAGCGGCGGAAACGAAGCTGCGGGAAGTGGAAAACTCACAAGTTCCAAAAGCGTGAGCTGCTGATGTTGTTGAGGCTTAAGGGTGAAAGCGTATACTTGTTCGTACCAATAAACGGGAACCGTGTGTTCGAAAAGTCGAGAATTAGTCGGGAATTCCGGCAAGTTGTTTGCACTTCAGCCCGCCTCAGGGCTGCCTGAAACCTTAGGCAAAAGCTCCTATGAGGCTCAGAATTAAACGGCTCTCAAGGAACATCTGACGCATTCAACGCCATCCACCAGGGCTTGGCTTTTGCTTGCGGTGCTGATCACAGGGGGTGGTCATGCTTCGTCGGCGTGTGGTGCAAGAAACCCAGCCAAGCTTGGGCCGACAAAAGCAAGCAAGCACGGCAGACACGTTCCTGTTCCTCCGTGAGAAGCTTCGACCATGACCTCAGACCCTTTCCAGCGAACACAGGGGCACCCAGGTTTGGGTTGTTCACGCACGCGTGAGTATGCATCGTGCAGTCACTGGCGTCACCTCCCAGGCCAAGCAGAATTTCTTGCCACCCAATCACCATGAATGGAGTTGCCTGTCGCACTTTCCCTCGCCCAATTCGCACTCACCTGCCCAAAAAACCTGGATATGAAAGGTTAACCTTCTGGGAGGTTGACTAGTCACCGAAAAAAAGGGGAGAACTACAAGGCTACCCTGCCTCCCGCTATGGCACCTGAATTTGTCTTTAGCGGAACCTGATCCATCTGGCAGGCCACTTGGCTCGGCGAGTTGAGGTATCCAGGTGCCTTCGGAAGGTAGCTCGGTTGCCAGCCCAGGGAACAAGGTTGCCACTGACAAAGCTGGGGAAGGGGACCTCAAACGCATGTCGCGGAGCCGTCACAAGTTCGCTTGGCCAGGATTCCCTGGCCTTGTTGGGGGAACACCACTTATAAAACAATCCGCTAAGGTGATAAATCAATCCGAGAACTGATCCCATTTCATGTTTTCTGGATTGAAGCAGCGGGGATAGCACATGTTTGTCAAACGAACCCCTTGCTGTTTTGGCCGGGAGGTGGAACACCATCCTGTGGAACTCATTGGACATGACCGAACAGACTGGACAATGACTCGGGTCCACTTAGTCAGCCAGAAGGTACGTAGTGGTGCTGAGGAGTCGCTGGCATTCGATTGAACGCATCATTCTGAAACACCTTCTGGCCAAAGCTTGCTGGTGCAACTTTGCATTGGCGATCGAGGGGTGCTCGGACTTCCCTGCTGAATCGCAGATTGCCTGCTCGCGGTGACTTAATGGGGTGGATGCAATGGTTGAAGGGAGACTGGATGCAACATGCCGTTGCCTGGACAACTTGCACACAGAGAATCGTTGAATTCAAGAAACTCAAGATTGTCAAAATGGCATTACCACAAGTCAACCTCTCTGCCAGCAAGAGGCAAACACCAACCACCTCTCCCTTGCAAACTCCTGATTGCACTCATCCCCAAACCCGTTTCTGGAGCCAGGCCGCCGCAACAAAAACACACACGTTTGTAGTTGTAGGGCCCGCTCCCTTAAAAAGCACATGGAGACACACATATGGACCCCGAATATCAAATATCCAACGTCCTGGGGGCAAGGATGCCCTAGCGACTGTGATTTCGCGAACTAAGAACGCGAAAGGAGTTGGTTGCACGGCAAGTGTCAGTGCGTTTCTCCAGGGCACCCAGAGAGCCAAAGACCCGGACAAACTTCCCTGAAGTATCCTGAAGTTGGAAAATGTGCAAAGCAGACCCCACTGACCCTGGATGCCTACCATCGTCCACCCTGCCCCTCCCTACCCACCTGGCCTCTGTCCAGCGCACAGTGCGAGCCCGGAGTGCAAATTGCCGCGAAAGATGGCGCGTGTCCAATGGGGCGGGCCTGGTTTACAAAGATGGGGGTGAGTTGAACCTTTTTGGCCCAGGTTCTACCTCTACGACTTTGACTCCCAAACATTTGCATCATAACAAAATTTTACTGGGCTGTCCTCAGATCCCCTGCTAAAAGTGTAGCTTCGTTGGGTTGAGGGAACCCCCCCGAAACTTGAAACAGCTAGCGACCTAAGGGGACGACTGGGAACCGCCAAGTTTATATAAGTGCTAATTTTGGAAAGAGAGGACAGACCGGAAGATGGCATTGTTTGCCAGACTTGCCAACACTGCCTTGTTGCTAGCTGCGTGTGAGCCAGGAACGTTAAAATGGCAATACAAGCAGACGGCAAAGCATGCGTCCGGAACAGCAGCAAATGGGAAACTTTTGTTGGTTTGTGTTCGACGTTGATGCAAAAGCCGCGTATCAACGAACTTTGAACATTGTCATTAGAATAGAGCTGGGAGGATTTGTCCAACCTCCACCGCCCCTAGTTGAAGGGCAGCGCGCTGCCATTGCGCCACAGCTCTAGCATTCACATGTGGAAGCGCCCATCAAGTGATGATACAATAACCACACCCGCTATCTCGGCAGCACCCCTTACTGCCATCTCCACGGAGAGCGTGCGCTTTTCTGCCGCAGGCTCTGACGACTGAGCTTGGCAAATGCCTCTCTTCAAACTATGGCCCAAGGCTTACAAGCTGGGCAGCTAGAATCGGCAATTCAAACGCCCGGGAAATGGTCAGGCGCCTGTATCAACATGGGGCCTGGCTGAAGCCCGTAGCAGAACATTCTCAACCCAAGGGGTCTTGTGCCGGGTTCCATGGTAGCAGGCGGCACAACCCTAAGAGACATGCTCCTGACACTTCCCAGATCCATATCCTACGAACCGTTCCAGCCGATGGACATGCCAAACACAACATCAGGTTTGGAAGAATCTCTCTGGGGATGCCCTTTGTGTGTGCATATATATATATATAGACGAATCTTGGGGGAGACGGTGCCGTCTTCTTACCCACCGCCAAATACACTTTGTCCATCAGTCCCGGCCCGGCATCCTACGTCCTACGCTTCTGGGTGCCTGAAAGGAACCTCCGAAGCTTGCTGCTAAAGTTGCTCTTGAAATCACCCAGTCCACCGGGCAAGTGATCCACGTGGTCAGTCGTGTTCCTGCTGGTTACAATGGTCGTTGTGACTCGGTGCGGATAGGGCTGGGCTGCTCTGCACCCAGAAGACTGATTGGGATCTATTGGGATTGGGGTTGTCGCCTTGTTTGGGGAGGAAGCCCTCTTCGGGCTGCCAGTTGTCAGCGAGCTTTCCGGAGGTGCATCAAGCGGAAGATTCCCTCCAGGGGACTGTGTAGCACCTGGCCGCGAGGCAGGTAAATGTGGGGGGTGGGGCTTGGACAACTCCAGTCAGTAAGTCCAGGTAAGCCCTACTAGTGGACTTACTGGCTAGGGCCAGTGCTTCCCTGGTTTATACAGTATGTAGTGTAAGCCCTACTTAAGAAACCTACTCAGTACGGTTGTTGACCACTTACCACGTGGGGTCATCCAAGCAGGGGTCCGTGTCTTGTATTCTCACTGCAGTGAAATAGTTTGGCTGTCCACCACACTACCCTACACTTTGATTTAAGGAGCCGGTTGTAGCAAGCAATCAAAGCGCATTGCTATTTGCAACCAAAGGGGAAGTGCCGTGTCGGGCCCAAATGTTAAGGACACCTGTCATATACCTGTCAAAAGACTGCCGTTTGAACGGGTTGGACACGGCAAAGGGGTGGTCGGGCGAGCATCTTGCGGATTGTATTTGGCATCGTGCGGAGGAGCATTGCCACGTAAAACAAGGACAACTGGTGATTGTGGGTAGTGTGAGGGAAGTTGGGTCCTTTTCCTGCGAAGAAAAGCTGCAGTTAGACATTTAGATATTCTCCCAGGCGAGCCACGCACTCGTCACGATTTGCTGGGAAATCAGCCACTTTGGCGACGGAGACAATGGCCTTGCAAATGTCCAGACCCACAACCCCGCAATCAAATGCATATCTTTATACATACACAAATGGGTATAGAGCAACGCACATATGCACCATTATCAAAGCCCCGTGTAAACATAGCTAACCCAAAACCATGTGGAGGATTAGCAATCATCCACCCAGGTTGTATTGATTGTGGTTCATACTGTCGAGTGTTGCTACTTGGCTGGGAAATTGCTCCCCTGTAAACTATCATGGAAATCCCAAAAAGGGGCTTATCCGCAGGAGGGTAACTTGCCGGTGATGACGCACCTTGCCAGTGCTCACGTGCCAGCACGCCCCCAGCCTCCTCCCTCACGACAGCAAAGCGGGCCTGGCGACCATCAGCTTATTCCTTCCAAGTTGGACTCCGCGACCGTCAATTTTCCCAGTGCCGGCAAAGCGAGGAAATCGAATGGATGTCGGGTATTTCTAATACCTTTGACCTCTTTATCACGTTTTGCAGGATTGGCCAAGACAGTTCAGCCGCACTTTCAGATGCTGCATGCATTCTCCTTGCTATGGACTTCGAAAAGCATTGGGGGCGAACTAGGAAGTATAGTCAGGACACGTGTGAGGGGATTATTCAAAACTATATAAGGGTCATTTTGGGGGCCTGTTTACGGGAAGTCATATGATGACAAGGATCCTGGGTGATTCTCTACTTTTGCGCGATCCTGCCCCCTTGTCAGCACGAACTAGCCTCAGCACGAAACATGTCGCCAAACCAATCGCCCCCGCGCTTTGTAACCCAAAACACTCTGGTTCAAATCTCAAGGTGTGAAGGCGGCAACTCTTTGAAGGTACAACTTGGTTTGGATTGACTGAGTCCGGCTGCACACCCCCCCCCCCAAAAAAAAGAGAAAAGAACGCCTGCTGCGGGAGCACCGCGTGGCTGCTGCCTACCTGAGAGGGCCAGGGCCCCGTGTCACAATCAAAGGGGTTGCTCATAGCATGCATGCTGGCCATGTTGAAAAACACTAAAACAATGGGTGATTTTGGAGATCATCTTTTGGGAACCCTGATCAGCACCTACCAAAGGATCTATACCAAAAACATGCTAAAGAGTCAAAAGGCCAAGCATCCACACCCCTGGCTTCTGGCTGGGACTGTCCCCACCTCAAGTTTTATTGTGGCTCGTGTGAAGGGTTGAAGCTCTCCAAGTGCCAGGCGCTCAAAGGCTCCAATTATCTGCTTGCTCCAAGCCTATAGCCCTGATCCCGAGAAAGAGACCCCAAAGGGTTCCGGCCAATTCGGAGCCATACCCTACTAAGGCTGATGACCACTAGTAGCCCTGACCACTCTGGCCCTGTCTTGCCCCGCTCTTTCAAGGCCAGCGGCGGACTCTCGGGAACAAAAAGGGACACCTAGCCAACCAGCAGGCCGCGCATCCAAGTGGCAAGGAGCATGGCACCCGGGGACATGAGCTCATTGCAAGTTTGCAGAAGCGCCTGGCCAGACGCAGTCAGCAGAATCCCCTTCAAATGCGTCAGGGGGTTATTTCTGTGCCAGAACCCATTTTGGCGAACATAGGGTGGACATGGGAAGCAAACGCAGGTTGGGATCGTGATTCGGGGCCTTAACGATGGTTTATGTCTTGGTTTGCTGCTGGCTGTCTTTGCTCGCCTATTGGTTCCAACACGCTGCAGGAAGGGTTGCAAAGTCTGAAAAGTGCTCGTCATTTCCAACACCTTGCAACACCGAGGCGAGAGGCGTAGCTGCTGGTGGGCTCCTAAGTTAAGCCACAAACTCAGGCATCACCGCAAAAGGACGGCAGCTCGCCCTTTTGCCAAAGCATCTTGCGGCGTACCCGAGTGCCAGATCTGTGTCCTGGAGCCTTCCTCTTGGGAAAATAGAGGTTGCTCAGAAGCTCGCCTTTTTTTCTGATTCATCCACCTGCAATTTGGCACAATTCACCTTCGCGGGGCCCAAGTTCGAGCCAAACCCATGCGCCTCCAGGGCCTCCGATGTCTCGCAGGACCCGCAGAGCGCCAGGTCGAAGCTGGGCGCCAGAAGCGCCGGCTGCAGCGCACGCATGGCGCTGCCGCTGTCCTCCCCCGGAAAACCGCCAAAATCAACGTCTTGTCACTCGGTCCTTTTGGGTTTTAAGGAAAGCCACCAGAAAAACCATATTTTTTGGATTGGTAGGGGACCCCCCTTCCTTACTCTGGAACTCAACAGCCAAACTGCAGGCATTTTCATGGAGGGCCATCTTTTTCGCGCGGGCCAAAAACACACCTGTTCATTCAGGCCCACTGTATGTCGTGGTTAGGCTACAATGGAACCAGACGTCGCCATCCAATTTCATTAAGAGAAGTCCTTGAGGTCAGGGAGTTTCTCCAGGCCGAATTTCCCATGCAAAAATCTCAACAATTCCAGGACTGTATCGACTGACCTCCCCGGGATGTACACACCGCTCTGTTCAAGACTGGGCAGGATGGACTTCATGCCCCGGTCCCAGTGCCACTGACGCGCCAATGTCTTAGCCCCAGCCACTGAGATGGGAAGCGGGTAGACGTAGACGGGCACCTCAATGGCCAGGGTGGGGATAAGGAGAACCAAGATGAACCAAACCCATGTCTTCCCATGGAAGAAAGTCCATGTCCATTGATCGAGCTTCCACAAAAAAAATACCGTGGAAGCATGCATGAACATGCTGTGGATGAGGTGCGGGCCATGATGAACGCCACCCAGTGTGGAGCCAGAAAAAAAATGACTCCATGGATTAAGTGTCAAACGGGAACAACTCCAAATGGCAGGCTTCATGGTCTCCTTCCAAACTAAGCCAACCTTTGTCCCATGTTTTCTCTAAAAGCCTCAATAGTGAATCACGTCGAATCACCTGCGGTTGCCTTAGCTCCCGGACTCCTTGCTTCCTACTCAAATCCATTCAAATCCTCTACAAAAGGAACATTCGCCAAGACCGAACTCAGCCAACAACCCACACGCACGCACAAACAATAAACATTGACCTCCGGCCGACCTGCGAAACAATGGCTCTGAAAACATGGTGGGCCTGGTGTTTCCTGCCGAGGATTCAAGGTTTCGGGCTACTTTGGCACCAGGCATACCATACTTAGCTTCCCTTTACTCGGTGTCTTGGATTGGTGGTTTGGATGTTCCTGGTGCTTTTGAAAGCCTATATCATCTACCTTCTACAAAGAACCAGTGATCAAATCACCAAACCACCGGCTACCAATCCAAACCCCGAACTGCGATTGCCAGGCTGCTGGCCCATCCACGCCCTGCACTGTGTTCCTCTTGGTCCTGAAAGACGCCCATCCAAAACCCCCGGCCTGACCCAGGAAGCCAACGAATGCCCCCCGCTATTCTTCAGAGCCTTATGGTATGACATGCAGCACAGCGTGTTGGGTGCATCCCCTTTGGCTTCCTTTAGGGGAATCAAAGGAAGTGAGCCTCAAAGAAGCGAGATTGTGGGTTTGGTCGATCCCACCAACGTTGCTGGTTCGTAGTCTTGAAACACCCAGGAAATTGGGGAGTGAAGCCTTTCGGGATCCCCTCAAACGAAAGCCACCCTCATCCGGCTGCAAGGGAAACCGCTTAACGAATGGGGTGGGGATCCAAATCATCCGGATGGAAACAACCATCTGGGGGTTGGCCACCGCTGGCTCCTTCCAGTCGACTGCAGGGAGGCGTTGAGCCGTATGAGGCGGCAGCTGAGCTCATCCGGGCTGGTGAGGGTCATGGATTTCACGTAAGGCGCCAGGCTGAGGCCCAGCAACCCCGCACCTGCCAGGGTTCTGAGGACATGGGCCCCAAAAGTGGGGGGGAATCTCCTGAGGCCTTTTGCTGACCAGTTCATTTACTTGGGACCTAGTAAATCTAAGGCTTTGTTGTTGTTGAGGGTGCGTTCATGGCGATTGACAGGGGGAAAACAACAACTAAACCACATGTGTTTGTTGTGTCCGCATCACAGGATCTGACCCTCCTTCCTGACAAGCAGGTCCATTGAAGGCGAGCCAAATCGCGGTTTAAAGCGAAACCACCGGGACCACAAGATGTTGAGATCCCTTCACAAGGTTCACTTTAAAACATCCAGAAATTGCAAATCATCCATCCATGTTACTCACCTGCTGGAAAAACAATCCAGCCAAGTTACACCAACTATCCCTTCTCCCCGAGTCCTTCCCAGAAAGAAAGCAAAACACACAACGCCACGTGGCCATTTCATCCATTTCACCCGCAGTTCGCCTGCGTCCAGCTCCAGCACCACCTTGCCCCTCAGCTCCTCCTTCTCCAGGCGCTGCTGCAGCGCCTCCCGGCGCGCGTCCAACGCGGCGGCGGCGGATCCGTCACTCGGCGCCCGCTGCAGGAGCCAGACGGAGCGATGGCGCCGGAGGTGCAGCTGGGAGCCTGGGCTGCGGGATGTCAGCTGAATTTCTGGCTTGTTAGGCAGGGAGTGGGAAATGGAATGACCCCGATTTTAAAGCCATGGGCGGCTTTAAGGGAATCCCGAAAGGGTTCATTCCCTACAAACTGGGTCATTCCGTACCGAGCACCAGCCACTTTCTTTTGGGGCCTGCAAAACTGCATTCAATCAAGGGTTTAATGTGGATTGCCAGCCTGGAACCGGCCTGTTCCACTGGGAGGGTACCAGGGGCCCCCTTAAAGGGGAAGGCGGTGGGACCGCTTGCTTCAACATGTTTAAATCACCGTTGTTCAAACAACCAGGTGTTGATTGCACCAGCAAACTTTGCGATAGAGCAAGGAAACAAATGGATGGAGATGCGAGGAGCAAGGTTACAAATCCTCAACAAGGCTTTTCGCTTGGTGGTGGGAATGGTGCGAACGTGCGCAAAGGCCGGGGTCAGAGAGAAGCGATAGTAAGGGTCGGGGGAATCTCCAACTCAACCTTCATCGTTGCCAGCGCCCGCGCGGGCAAATGAAGTGCAAGGAGGGTCTGTTGACTCTATGGGGGCCACGGGGCCACAAATCAATCAACCTGGACCCCCCAACAACGCAGCCCCTCACACTGGGCACGCTGGGGGGGGGGGGGGGGCAGGCAGAGGCAACCCCATGAACTACCCCAATGAGAGCCCCAGATTACCGGCTGATCTGTAGGTCTTCTCAGGCATGGAGGCACTCCATCCGTTTTTCTGGAGGCTATATATTGATGCAATGACTTGGATAGAAATGTCCTGGTGGCTGGGCTGAAGGACCATCCTTGCCGCCGCCGATTCTGTACGCTTGCCATTCGGGGAGGCCATATGCCAGTGCGAGCCGCTTTCAGCCAGACCTCTGTTGTGTCAACAGGACCTGGCGGTTTCCATAGAGCACTCGGCGAAGCAAAACGCAAATCCGCAACAGCCGATGGCGAGGCGCCAGGCTTTGGGCTCGCTGGCTTGGGATAGCCTCCAGTTGCATTCGCCTGGCACCGGATCGCTGTGAGTGCCAAAGTTTTCGGGTTCAACCATGTGCCCTGGATGTTGCTACATGGCACCCCCCTCTTAAACATGGATATGTGCCCATATTCTTTGTTTGGATGAATGGGACAAGGCGATTTCTGGATTGGACGTGGACGAGCCCCCAAACTCCTCCGTCACCCGTTGGCACCTGTTTGTGTTTTCCACACGCGCTTAAGTGTATATATATATATATGCTCACCCCCCCCAGGGCCTACCTTTCCACTTCAAAATGTGCAAAACCCTCTTATTTTTTAAAGGCAGGGGGTGTGAGCATATATACGCAAGAAGTGTGCTGTTGCTGCATATTTTTTGTGGGTGACAAGTCATGTTGAGTAACAACAGCAAAGAGTTTATAAACTTTCAAGACAGTTTATAAACCATGTCAAGGGTTTGACGGTTTCCTTGCAACAAGGGCAGGGGGGGGGTACTGAGAAGTCTTTACAAAGTTGGCTGAGTCACACCTCACTGCTAAGACTTCCAACCAACCACCCCCCCCCTCCTTCCAACGATACCATGAACACTTCGTAGGGTGTTGTTGCCTTGATGCGGGAAACTCGTCAAACACTCAATAAGGTTTATAAACTTTTCTGAAAGTTTATAAACCTTCTGTAGGCTTATTGCGTAGCAAGTGGAGACTGTTGTTTGGGAAAAAAAGGACACTCATTTGAGGCCTTGTTTGATGTGGTTTGGGCATGTGGTCCTAAAAGGTTGATCATCACTGCTGCACTGTTATATCAAAGGCTGTCCATTCGGTCCAAGGGAACACAATCTGAGCAACTGCTGCAAAACACTGTGTTTTACAGCATTTTGTTGGATCTCTAATCCCTTCAAATGTCCAATTTGAAACACCTGAAACCTAGAATCTGGAGATCAATCCTTGAAAATGTTGGATTCTCCAAGCCTCATAATTTGGAGCTCTGGAGTACTCCAACAATGATTCTCCATCATAATTTGAGCCTGGAGTACTCCAACACGAATTGAATTGGAATGTTGAAGGGGGCAAAATGTTGTTTGGGAAATGAACAATCTTCGGCCCAAGGGAACACAATCTGAGCAATTTCTTCAAAACACTTTGTTTTACAGTTTTTTGTTGGACCTGCAATCCCTTGAAATGTGCATGGTGAAGCACCTGAAACCTAGAATCTGGAGATCAGAATCCTCGAGATGTCTAGTGTTGGATTCTCCAAGCCTGATATTTTGGAGCTGGGAGTCCTCCAACATTTTTAAATATAGATTCCTTTCCAAATGTACTGCAAATTGAATTTGAATGTTGAAGGGAAAACTGTTGTTTGGGGAAAACAATCTTCGGCCCAAGGGACCACAATCTGAGCAACTGCTGCAAAACACTGTGTTTTACAGCATTTTGTTGGATCTCTAATCCCTTGAAATGTCCAATTTGAAACACCTGAAACCTAGAATCTGGAGATCAGAATCCTTGAGATGTCTAATGTTGGATTCTCCAAGCCTCATAATTTGGAGCCTGGAGTCCAACATATCCAAGTACACATGCTTTTCCAAATGCGATTTTGATCCGAATTGAATTTGCATATTGAATAGAATTTAGTAAGCACATAGTTCACCACCATTCATAATTCACCATAATGTCTATAGTAGATCAGAATTTGAACAGGAATACCTTTCCAAATAAGGAAAATATGATTGCAGTAGAATCCAAATATACTTTAATGCAGACAGAATTCAATTCGCTTTTGAACATAATAATTTAATCAAGAATCCATCCCCAAATACAGCTTGAATTGGAATATAGCTTATTCTGGAAAGAAATCACTTGGCCTTTGCAATCAAATTTTAATAGTAACTCATTCCCAAATATGATTTAGCTTAAATGTGGCTAAACAAATAAAGGGCACATATCCCCAGACTCCCAAACTTGGTCTGGAGATGAGATTGGCATGTGCAGGTCTCAGAGCTGTCATTTTCAGGAGATTTTGTGCTTTTGGGTCTGTGCAGGTTGCAGAGCTCAAAGCTGCCAAAAACATCATTTTTTCAATGCTTTTCCCTGGTGTACTCAAAACCACTGTAAGAACCAGTGATTCAATCAAAGCCAGGCTCGAATCTGAAAACGGAATCCGTTTTCACTTTGCTGCCTTTCAAGCCTCAAATAATCAGACATTTGCTGTCACATAGAAGGTAAAACAACAACAAAAACACTGTATTTTACAGTGTTTTCAGGCATCTGCAAGAAAGCGGCACACAGAGTAGAGTTGACACCTTCAACTAGAAGAGGGCAAAGGTAGGCCCTGGGGGGGGGGTGACCATATATATATAGGGAGAAATATAAATGGATATATACATATATTTGTAACGTAAGATTGAACAATGGCTGCACCTGGGGAAATATGAGCTGCTAGTTCCAGAACACCCTGTTTATTTTGCATCGCGCTTTCTACTCCTTTTCCATCGGGGAAGAAGTCTTTTTGATTTTTGATGAGAGGGGGAACCCAGCCCATCGAACCCGAGCCCAAAATCCAAAGAAACCCTGCGGACGCCTGCCTCACGGGCCATGAAAGGCAAGCGCTTTTGGGGGCCTTGACTCAAAATGGGCCAAATGAAGAATATGTGCTGTGGTGATCCCCCAGAAAACTAAAAAAAAGAGCGACAAATAAGCCTGTTCCCAAAGAAGAAACAAGCATAAAACATATTCTTTTCAGCGATCTCCTTGAAAAAGCCTAACACCTCCTCGCCTCCTTCGCCTCCGGGAGCTGATCCACCTGGAGCCGCTCCGCAAGGCGCCTTAGGAACCGCAGCAGGCGCTGCATCTCCAGGTCCGGGCCCCAGCCGAAGGACAAGCGCAGCGAGGCCCAGGCCTCTCCGACGAGTGACGAGTTGGCGTTGGCAGAGCCCGTCTTTTTTGGGGTAGAAGGGACAGAGGCTTCGGCAAAAAAGCGACCCACATATGATAGACATGGAGCAATCCAGTTTGACAAAAAGGGGATCCAGTTTGACTTTGGTGCATTTCAGAGTTGGAAGCGATCCTCCGATTTGGGGTAAGAGGGAAAAGGGGAACCACCTGTAAGGCTCCATCAAGAACTCAGCCCGCATGGCCCATAGTCGAGATCAGGAATGTGTTGCCAGGACATGGGACATTTAGCGAGTCCGCGTGTCACACCCAAATGGACCAGTCTACTGCTAAAATTGACCGAACCTCATATGACTGTGTCTGTGCGCTTTTTTGTTGAGAGTCCCCATTTCATATTGGTTTAAAGAATCGCTTCTCAGTCAATTCCAGTTGTTCAGTGAGCCTGGTAGAAAAAGAAGTGGAACCTTGTCTTTTGGGTTGGCTGGCCACCTCTAAGTTGGTATGGGAGATTGGGTGCCACTGAACGACATATCCGGCAAACGCATGGAGGATCAAGGACTGTTCCGTACATGCTTTTTCACTTGCAAAAAACATATATGCCAGTCATGACCATTTCCTTTCTTAACCCGGCAGAAGAAGACAAAAGAGGGAATCGTCGAGACTCATTTTGAGAACACCCCCCCCCAAATAAAATGTTCACTTTAAGGCTGCAAGGGCCCAAATCATGTGGGACCCCTGGAAACACGAGTTCGGACTCAGGGCCGAAACCCTCTGAAATCCCCTGGCAGGCAGCCCGGCTGAAATGATCAGCAAAGGAACCCCTTAAAATCTTCAATTCACCTGGGCCAGTGTTCGGCTTTCGGTACTGTCATGAGCCAAATGCTCACATCACCAGTTCCCCACGACCACATTCTAATTCTCTCAGCCCTTGGCTTTGACCCGACGAATCAGTCGAGATTGACGAATAGATCCCTTGAAGTGTTCACTTCAACAGGGTTCCGAAAAGGATGCCTCCAAAACCAACTTGCTTTATGGGATCCTCCAAATCAGCTGGTACCTTTTCCCCCTTTTCCTTGGCCCACATCTGGGCCAGACTTAGAAGCCTGCTTGGAAGGGACATGATGGGACAACCAGGGCAAAAAGGTAAGGTCAGCTAAGTCTCACAACGAGATAATGAGATGTGTCATATTGTGTCATGATGTGTCCTTTAGACGGCCCTGTTTAGTTGGGGCTAGTCATTAGGGAACCCTCCTCAGAAGTTCTAACAACCATTCCTTGGTTGTGGGTTGGGGGGGGCTGGGAATCTCAATGTGCTTCCCGATCTTCCCGCCCCGCCTCCCGGCTAGAGGCTTTCCGACGCCAGGCGCTGCAGGCGCAAGCGCTGTACAGCAGCGCCGGGGCGGCCAAGTACTGCAGCACCTGACGCGTCTGAATGCCCAGTGACCCAAAGTAGGAGACATGTTGAGCGTAGGTGGCCTTTTGAAAACAAGACGTCCCTGTGATGTTTAACCAAGCTAGCCTAAAAAGGACGTCTATGATGTTGCGGGAGGGAATGCTATCGATGCCTTGTGGTTTCCTTGGTAGTGATACCTAGGTTCATTCCCAAAACCCCTAGTGACTCACTACTGAGAACCAGCATGCAGGGAAGCCCATCATGGGGATATCTGGTTGGATAACTAGTTGGATACAAGAACCTCCATTTTGCAAGTTGAGGAGACATGGAGTTCGATTTGTAGAAAAAGGGAGCGGCGCCTCATTCCGATACCATTCTCTCTCCGAAAGACGGCAGCTCTTGGTGATTTCCCAGTTCAGGCGACCCCCGTCCTTGCAAGAGAACATTCTTCCAGGATGTTCCAAGGAACGCCTCCTCCGCATCCTGTCCCGTGACAGCAAGAATGCAGAACACTTCTCGTGCCAAGTCACAAAACCACCCTGAAGAAGACCTAGTTGCAAAGGAACGGTTTGTATCCTATAGCAGCAGTTAAATAGGAGTTGGTTACAGAGAACCGCAGGGGCACGTAGTTATTAAAAGGCGGCCGGCATCAATTAGCCCCTGATGGATTTTGATTGGAGGATGCCCACGGAATCCTTCACTTTGGACGAAACTTTCGGCAAAATCATCCCATCCGGAGTGCCTGCGCCAGCGCTGCATCACCGCGGGAGTCGAGCCTAAGCCGGCAACTGCGAAAGCCATCGCCGCAAAGCAATGCTGGACAAATTGCACACAACCTAGCAACCGCAACTGAGCGACCAACCAGGGAAGCAAAGTGGGAACCAGTGCCCCCAAAGACGCAGGGTGACCATGTAAGAGTGCGCCTACCACACCGAATGATCAAAGAGGTTGCCCCCACGTCAGCCTTCAGAGCTCCGAAACCGCTGCGTTGCTGAGTTGTTTGTCACATTGTTTGATAACGTTGCTTGATTAATCAACACTGCAAACCCGATTTGATAGGTCGGTCGCAAATACAAGTATATCAGCAACAAAGGGTGGGGCACCTATAAGCAAAACATGTTTCATGTGTGATTTTGTCTGACCCATGGTCGTATGCAGTCGGAAAGGAGTTGAACAAGCCCCGAAAAGCCAACACAAAAGCGACGCTGGCCGTCATTGCATGGGCCTGGCCTACGAAGCTTGGACATCGAACGACATGCTAATCAACGGGGCTGCTTCCAAATCGGGGAATTCTGTTTGGAAGGTTTACCGGGAAGCCAAAAGATTTTGTGGAACCAAGCAATGACTTACTGGCCAAGTGTTATAACATGAAACCCAAAAACTCAAAAATCCAACATCAAATATTTGTAGCGAGGAATCTCCTGCGCGGTGCGCAGTTTTCTTGGGCTGCATGTTGATTAGGGAATCGGAGTCCTGCGGTCAGGCTGCAGCCACCAGGGCGCCTTTTGCCGCGCCACGTGCTCCGCCGTCGCCTGCCTGCACAAACAGAAGCGGTTCACATGGACTCAGCCCAGCCATGGGCCATGGGATGGTACCCTTCTTTGGCTGAGTTCAGAAAAAATGTCCGGCCAAAACAAGGCGACAGTTTTCATAGTTTGCCTTTTTGGGAGGGGCCGCCCCCCCCCAAAAAAAAAACATCTCCCCAGGCCCCGCTCGATCCAGCAAAGCGCCTGGCTGCCTGGGAGGCCCCATGGTAGGCCCGCAGCGCCGGGCCAGCGAAGCCCAGGATCCGGGCCTGCAGCTCCGCCGGCTCCGCCTCGCTCTCTTTTCGCTCAAGGAGCCGCTGGCTCGCCTCTTAGACTCTTGGCGTCCTCTTAGGCTCAGGATGGGCTTCGGGTGCCGCAGGCTTGAAGGGGCTTTTTGGGGTTGAAGAGGGTGACCAAGGGAACCGACAGCTTAGCGCTGACGCAGACATGCAAGCGCCAAGTGCAGGCCCAGGGGCCAAGGTGCCGCCCGCAAGGCCGCCAGAAGCTCCGGGTTGTTGTGGCGCCGGGGTGGAAGCAGCGGCTTTGCCACAGGACCTGGTGATTTCCAGGACTGGGATCCGGTTCTTGCCAAAAACGGGCCCCACCACCAGGCCCACCACCCGTGGGTGAATAATGAAGACCAGTTGCGGGGGGAGTCGGATCGGGCGGACTCGTGCAACGCAATCCTGAATCCAAAGGTTCAAACGCCTTTTGGTCCTCGGTACTCCGGGGACACACTGACGAGCGGCCCGACTTGGTAAACGTGAGATTCCTGCTGACCAAAAGAGGAACTCTACTTTGATCGAAGGACGGGCTTAGCATGGACACACGCAACCTGCAACCCGATTGTCGCTTGGTTCCCCTTGCACACCTTAGCCTTGTAAGCCCAAGGTTTAAAAGGTCACGCTGAAAAGCGACACCCAAAGAATCTGCACACTCTACGGTGATTCCAAAAGCCTGAAATTGAAGGACCTTCGTCATGGTGGCCGAGCTCATTCAACCACTGAACAAAATAGGCAGCCAAACGCATGCCTGACAGTGGCCACCGCAGTAGGTCGCCAGCCATTTACCCTCTTTCCAACAATCATAGGTACTTGGACAGGGTCTTCCCCCCAAGGCAAAAAGTCGTCCTCCCAAACCGCCCTCAACTCAAATGATTGGAGGCAGGGAAGCTTTTCCAGAAATCTTCCCTGGCCTGCCCTGCGACGCGCGCAACAAATCAAATTTCGGCTTGAGCCTGCGGTGCTCCGGCAGCGCCGCCGCCTGGTGCGCGGGGCTGCAGTAGCCCTGGCCGCGTCCCAGACGCGAAATCCGAACCGATTTCCACAAGACTCAAGGGACCCCGCCGGGCGGTGGATCTTCCCTTGGCTTCCCATGAGAAAACTGTGCGGACACCCTACGGCCCTACTGATGGGCAAAATCCACTTCTCACCCAGTTGTCATCCCACTTTTCACACCCAGCTTGCTTAGGTTTACCTGAATAGCATTTTTCAAACATTGACAAACAAGCTTGGCTACCTACTGTGGGCAAATGGGGATCCACGAGCAAATGTTGGACAATACCTGTAGGCACCAACGAAAAACCTGACCATTTTGCCGGCTGCTCGGTGAGGTCGTTGGATCAATTGGTCTCTAAGTTGTCCCAGCGCCTGGCCGCAGAGGGCGCAAAGGAACCAGCGCCCGTTGCGCCCCGCGCCGCAGAAGCCGCAGCCAGCCTCAGATTCTTTGCATAGCAATGCAACTGCCAATCCCCTTCTAAGCACCCAGCCTGCAAGAAATCTGGGTCAATACCCAGTGGGTGTATTCCTAGGGTGTAATACAAAAATCCTTAGGGGAGAAAAAAAAACACAACGGCATCTTGAAATTCTAAGCTTGAGTTGAGGAAACCGGGATATATTTGGGGGGCCAAACAACGACCACTGAAGGATTCACATCTAAGCCAATGTTTTGCGTTTTTTCCTCCGGCGCTGGGTAGGACTCGGGCTGAAGGCGCTCATTTTCGCCCGGTCTCCTCAACAATGTGGCTCTTGCCCCTCCGAAAACCGAGTCGAAGTTGCCGTCTCTCCCTGACCTACCACTAGTATTCCTCTGGGATACATCCTATTGTACCCCTTCCATACTTTCCTGGGTAGGAGTGGAGTTTTGCACAAGTGCCCGGAGGGCTTCCACGGGCTCCTTTTCTCCGCTGGCACTGCCCCATGGCTCAATCCACGCTGGCTGAGTTGGCGCGGCCCGGAATTATCGCTTGGTATGTACACTGGCGCTAACATGGCACGTCTGCAAGAAAGGAAAATGGCTGGACGTGGCTTTTTGGGATCCACTGGCTTTGATCCCAACAAACAGGTCACGCCACTTTTTTCTGGGCTGCTCAGGCTCCAGCGGCCAATGCCTGCCACAGGCCGAGCGCTGCCGCTAGGCGCGCTTCGCCCGCCGGCAGCACCCGCGCCGCAAGGTGACATCTCCGGTCGCCAGCGCCAAGGCGCGGTCCGGGCGGTTGGTGATGATCCCATCCACACCGGCAGCCAACATCGCCTCATGCGCCAAATTGGTGTACCAAGTTTACCGAAAAGGAGGCAGCCGAGTGGTAGCTTAAAGGAAACAACCGAGTTGCTCTGACTGTAAGAGGGCACTGCTCACAAATCGAGGGAACAATCGCCAAACCAAAACTATGTGTGGCCCGCTTTCCTTCCTTATGTCAGTGCACGAATAGTACCCCATACCCCGCTTTCCTTGTTGCTTAGTATTCGATTTGTTCGCGCCTAAACCCACCAATGCCAAGCCGCTATTAAGTTGTCCCAACAGATGTGCTTCCTCCGAAAATGCATGGTTCTTACAAAAGTTTGTTTAACATGATAAGGTGTTCCGGCTGACAAAGGGAACCCCACCTTGGAGGCCAGCCATCCCCCTGGCACAGAACCCCCCCCCCCGGTGAGAAATCAGGGCGCTTTTCGGTTTAAAAATTAAAAGAGGAGTTGCCATTTTAAGATATTGAAAGCCCTGTTGGGGCCAAGAAGCCAAGGACCCAAAAGGTTGGCTAGGAAGGGGCCAGAAGGGGTCCTGCAAAAAGTCAAAAAGTCTCAGTTTTGGGGGCTTGTCCAGCTTTACTAATCAGGGGAAAGCATTCAGGTTCTAGGGTTCTGGTACTTGCCGAGTTTTGGAGAAGGCGCCTGTTGTTCGTTGTCGAGGTTACCCGCCAAGTGTCATTGAAAGTGGGCAATTACAGGAGAACCACCCCGTTGTAGCGGTCCTCTATATAGCCCCTCTGATGGTCACCTGAAGAATGGGCAGCTGAAGGACTCATATAGAGGCATGTCCGTTTGACTTGGGCCCGCACCTTCAAAGCACACAACGACAGCGAACACTGGAAGCTGAAATGCCCCACTGGGCAACCCGCAAAAGGGACATCCCTCATCCCGGGCTGCCAAGTGTCCCTCTGCCTGTGAAGGGAAAGTGAATCACTCGTTTCGAGCGAGCGTCTCCTTGCTTGGGACGCCTACCAGACACCAAGAAAGCACAAGGGATAGGTGGAGCTGAGGCTGCCACTAAAACCATTCCGCCTACTCACACTCCTTACTTGGGTCATGGTCCATGACCATCCAGCCACGGCCTTAGAGAGTACTTGATGCCTTGCTAAAAGGTACGCTTTGAGTGGGATACAGACATATTAGAAAAGAGAACCGCCTCGAGTCCAACACGTCATGTTTGCTCGCTTGCTCGTTGTGTTTAAGAAGGTTCACTGCTCATTTGCTCCCCAAAAATCCGCCAGCCATACAAGCCAGCCACTGGACCACATCGGATTCCGAGCAGCGCTGATGCCAACGTCCGAGTCCACCGTCCACGCGAAAACGGGAAGCGCCCCGCCCGACCGCAGGCGCGCCACAAGGTCCAAGCGGAGCGCACGGTGCCACACCGCGGCGCCGAATCGGAGGTCCAAATCCTCCCGCTGCAGCCAGCCTCCAGTTGTTGTGCTGACACCCCCCCGCCCACAAGGAGACCCATAGAACAATCAAGCGTGCTTTGAGAAGTCCAATGTTACTTTCCAGTGGCATATGTTTGAGCCTCGAGATGATGCGACATGAACGATCACGAAAGTGGACATGCTCAGGTGCACCCCCACCCACTGAATAGCGCCTGAAAGCCCATAAAAATACCTGCTACGCGCGGCCACCCTTAAACGCGCGGGCAAACATGTGGGCTTGCGGGATATGGCACTTTTGGGGTGGGTGGGTGGCTACCGTCAAAGAAACCCACTTCCGATTCACCAAACCCTCTGGATGAATGAGGGCTCCCGGTTGGGAAGGGAAATGAGCCAGTGGAAAGGGAACGGGGGCTCTCACAAATCGAAAGGCAACCCTTGTGCGCACCACGTATAACGTCTCTTTGGAAGCTCTTTGGGCAATCCGATCATACTTCTGCTTGGGAGGGGGAGGCCCAAGTCAACCGCGTTCAGTGGATCCCTGTATAAATCTCTTGAGATCCTCGAAAGACAGCAGGGTCAAACACACCGGGCCTACGGAGGAAAACAAATCCCAATTCTTTGGTTCTTGGAAGAGATTTTCTCTTTTATGCCAAAGCGGGCCATCCTTATGACTACTTTGTCCCTTATAACTTATAAGGTTCTGGAATCGCGGAAAGTGGTCCTCAAGTTTTGATTGCTGGGTGGGGGGATGAGTCAGCCCGAAATCTGGACAAGGAACATGCTTCAGATAGTTTGGAGAAAGGCTGCACGCAGCACCCCAGGACCCCCTGATAAGTTCGCAATCTTCCGCTTGGTTCTTGCGGCCAAACCCAAGTGCCCACCCCTCTCTCCCACGATCCAGACCCATCTCGTTCCCTGATCCAAAAACTGCTGTCCTGGCTCCAGCCACCAAAGAAAGATGACAACAAATAAGCGTGCTTTGTGGTCTAGTGCTTTCGGAGTTTGGCGCGATAAGGCGGACGCTTCTCACTTCCCGTGGGGAGAAAAGTGTCCAAAGTTGATATGCGTCTCTCTAAAATTGTCCCAACAAGCGTACTTGCGGAGTGAGGCTTGGCTTTGACAGCTTCTGGCAGCTCCCACCTTGGCTGGGAGCGAAGGCCAAAGATAAGAGTTGTAGCTCGGGCATCAGCACGCGGAGCCTTAGTGAAGGGCCAAATGAATTCATGACCACCGTAACTGCCAACCCCCTTGCAGCATAAGTATCACTGGGGCCCACTTGCAGCATACACACGAAAAGGGGGGGAAGCCAACAAGTTGAAAGGTCGACTCGCCTTGGGCACCTTGCTGACCAAGGGCAAAATTTGTGCCCTCAAAGGAACGCCAAGGACGCAAACAAGTTCCTGACCTGTAACCCTGTACAAATTCGCGGAGGCAAGCACCAAAAAGGTCGATTTGCTGACTGAGAAGCTCCTCCAGGTAGGGCTGATAGAAGGACTGAGCCAAAATGAGGCCACTCTTCACCTAGTGCGCGATGTGTGGCGCTTTCTGCTGCGGCCCCATGTAAAGAAATAAACTGCCCTCAGGAACCGTGGCCAATTCCACGCTTCACAGGACAAGGGGACCTTATGCGCCAGTGGTCGGTAAAGTCTTAAAGTGTACTTGGCCGAAGCTGACAGGGATAAACTCGGGGGGAGGCGGACAGCAGCAATGACTAGCAGTGCTGACTTGCAGTGCTCGGCAACAGTAACAGGCCAATCACAATTTCTGAGTTTTACTCACCAGTAGTTACACGTGCACATGCGGCTTCACAGCTTGCACACTCTTTGCCCGCCTGGCTGTTGTAGGGCTTCCTTGCTGGACCAGCGGGCAGGATCGGGGGCAATCCAGTCACGGGCATGTGTCCAACAAGATTGCCCTTCACATTCAAACACAAACGATTTCCACTCTTGCTAGTTAAGCGGGCAATTACTCGTGCTCGTTCTCATGGTGCTACTCAACAACGCCGCACCTTTCTTGCGGTAAGCACGCTCGATGCTCAACCCTTGGCCAATGCCTATAAGCTGTCAAGGAAAAAAATCACCTATTCGGTGTGCCAGTGCCTGCCGCTTCTTATGACGAGGGGAACCTTTGACATTCTACACAGCACAAAACCAAACAACAAAAAGTTGCTGTCAACCCACCAGTTGCGCGTCTCGGGCTTAGACGACATTGCACCCCGCTTGCTAGTGTGTTCAGCCGTGGCATCGCTGTTCCTCACTTGGGGGCCACAGCAAGGCAAGTGGTTCACCAACCTGATTCACCAGTCCATGCGGTGTTTCTCATTAGTGGGTATATTGCACCCTGCTGGACTCTCGCTGGCCGGGTTTGGTGGCCCAGTGGAACCCCATCACAATACGGGCCTCCCGACACATATCCTGCCATTTGATGGAACACATGGCATCATGAGATACATTAAGTTCCTTTCACAGAGCAACAAGCACAACGAAGCCCGAGTAGTTCAACACCAAAACTTCAGGGTTTGCTTCATATCTACAAGTATATATAGTTTATTGTATGATCGTGTTTACGCCCCTTCCTCTATCAAGAAGCATGCACACATACACATGCGGACAGTTGCGCAAACAAAAACCCCACCCCCACCCACCCCCACTCCCACTCCCACCCCACGCCCACACCCACACCCACACCCACACCCACAGACACACACACACACACAAGCACACACGAACGCACACACACACACAAACACACACAAACACACGGACACAGACAAAGACACACACAAACACATGCAGATGCAGCAGAGGCAGAGGCAGAGACAAAGACAGGCGACAGAGGCACAAAGACACACACATCGACATATGTACCTATATTATAGAAATACATATATATATATATATATACATATATATATATATATATGTATATTATATATGTATATATATATATATATATCCACACCACACAGAGAGACACCTGCGCGCTCAGGCATGTCAAAATGCGCACCTGCCCCTAAGTCCACCAAACCATCAGAGGAAACTAATCTACTAATCTACAATATGATCTTTGAGCTGACGAGGGGGAGTATCCCGGCAAATTGGGCAGGGGCTTCACCTTGGCCTCAGATGTACAACAGACCCGTCCTCGAGCTCGCTGGAAGCGTGACTCTTCTTTTCTGCCCGCTTTTCCTTCTTGCTCCAGTGACTCGAGTGGAACGAGAAATTGAGCCCCCTTCTCGAGTTGACCATTTCAGTGGGCCCCGAGCCCACAAAACCAAAAGGGGTAAGACGAACCCGACTGGGCGTACGAACTTTCCAAAAGTGCCCCAAAGATGCTCACACTGAACTGCCCCCCCCAAAAAAAAAGAAGAACAAAAACGGCCCCCCAAAGAACTGTTTTCTCTGCTTCGCTCTGTGGGCCGGGGCGCAGCAGAGTCGCCAGAAGCTTCGGCAGCTGCGGGTAGGCGGGCGGCAGGTGCCCCAGCCGATTCGCCAGGAAGAGGACGGCGCGACTCAGAGAGGGCGGGCCCTTCAGCTCGATCAGCAGCTTCTTGCCTAAGGCCACCGGTTAGAGGAAACTCCGCCCGCTTTTCAATGGCTACGCGAAGGCTTCCGGCCCTGCGAAAAAGGAAGCAACGGCAGCTCCGGAGGCCTGGGACTCGACAACATCAGTTGACAAAAACACATGAGCTCGCGGGGTCAATAAATTTACGTCAGGCGGGCATCTCTTTGGATTGCCCTGAGACACCAAAACGAGGACCCTCAAACATGACACCCCTAATCTGACTTGAGCGCACGGCCCGTGAGAGGTTGCAGAAACTGTGGAAATGAGAAGGAGGGCATGGACATGTGGGGGGCTTGTTTCGGGCAAGTCAAGAAAACGTTTAAAACAACCACCACAGAAGAAACAACGTGAGCGAAAGGGGGCTGCAATGCATTTGTCCGATGACAAAGCACGCATTTCAGGATTAAAGGGAGCTACAACAGTTTTCCCTGTCGCTCATGAGCGGATGGATGGATGGATGCAAGGTCAAACCGAACAGTCTGAGACTACATTTGCGCATCGCTTTGTACCACTCAAATGAGAAACTGTATGGGCAACAACCATGGTTTTAGTATGTTTTAGTGATCCTATGCATTGCTGGCAACATAAGTTAGACTGTAGACGGAATCCGCTCTCTTCATTAGATCAAATGGGCAAACTGCTCACTTCATGACTGCTCACAGCACAAACCTTCAAAAAGTGAATCCAAACTCACTGCACAAAAGCGTGATTCTGCGCGACAAAGTCCCCGGATTCATGGTGCATCAGTCTTGCATGCTGGAATTTAACAGCATGCCCCAGACACTCTTCGCGATGGCCTCCCTCTACCCCTCCGGGTGTGAAGCTTTGCCCCCCCTATGCGGCCAAGATTGCCACAGGAGGTGGTCAGATGCAGCACCTCTCCCGGGATAAATTGTAGCCTTTCTTCCAAAAAAAAAAAAAAAACGAGGCCTAGTCCCATAGCCAACCTAGCAGCCTTTCGGGGGCTGGTAGGAAAAGAATTGGAACCAATATTTTGTGCATTGACGGTGGTCTAGTGACCGGCCCACCAAACATACGGACTGCTAACCAATGATGGCACCAGGGCGCGGCCAAATACGACGCGTACAACCATCAACTCCGGAAGCGGTTTATGGGGCTGAACAACGACTAAAACTCTCACTTAGTCTCGAGAAAGCATGCGCTCTCGGCCCTCAAAACACCAACCTCTCTCCAGGCCAGTCTCGGAAATGCGCAGTTGCCCAGTGGCCACCCATGGCCAAACTTAATTCTAGCAAGCGCGAGCAAGTTCTAGATTCTAGCAAGTAGTCTTGCCCATGTCTCACAAGCAGGAAGAACACGCCAAAATCGAGGCAATAGCAACTAATCGAGGATTTGGCCAATGGGAATCCAGCTCTGGCGGTGTACTACCTCAAGGTTTTTCAGTAGAAACCAATATACAAGTGCATAATGTTCTTCATATAGTGAAACTAAGACAATGTGTAATCAGAAGAGATTTTCATACATATGTCACTGTGAATGTGCATGACTTCGGTCCTGTGTTTAGCCAACCTCCAACACAACACAGAGAGCCCATGGCTCCTGCTGTCTCCACGCCTCCTCCAGCAGAGGAAGCTTCTCCCCCTTGAACTGTGGGGAAAACCAGGCGCCCGCGTCACAGGCTTGGAGCTCAGGCCAGGTCTTGCCTGCCAACTTTGAGGGTGTCCCGCAAACACCCAAAAAGCGGTTCCCCGAACAAACGGAGCATGCCTACTTGGATAGCCTGTCCCCCCGTAGGTTGTATCCAATAACCCCACGAATGAATGAAGTTACGCACTGGGATTCTTGACTGTGCCGGTCATCCAGGCCTTCTCCTGGCCGTATGCCCCTTCACCCTTCGCCACTTCGCCTCGCGCTTCTTGCCGAGGTGCCGCTCACAGGGCCGCGTTGGTCCGTGGTGCGCTCAAGGGTGGCGTCGTGCAAGACCACTACCTGACCAGGCGGGGTGCGGAAAGACAGCTCTGTCCAACCCTTGTCATATGTTGTCATGCTGGCAGAAGTGAAGACTGCAGAACATGAACGGACCACATTTGGGCAAACCTCCGAAACAACAACCACCCAAATCCATGTCAATGTGAACATTCTTCGACAACTATCAACTAATACTTGCGGAATTTCTATGGATTTCTTAGTCAGGTTCTTGACCACTTGTTGTTGGCCGCAGCCTGAGAACGCTGACAAGTACGGCGGAGCAAAACAACTGAAAACCAAGCTAGATAAGGGCGGGGTATCCAAAAAAGCGAAGCCCCAATGCAGGCTCTATCGAAAGAAATGCAACAATCAACCTAGCCCCCCATCGCCCAACCGGCTAACCCTGAAACCCACCCCCCACCTCAAAAGCAGCGCCCAGCACCTATCCACTCTCACCCTTCTGTCGCATCACCCGACCTTCCCGTCCGCTGTGGGGTGCACATCCAGCTCCACACCATCCTTGCAGTAGCTTGAGTTAGCGGCTTTTTTGTTAAGAACAAAAAACATGGGCAACGGTCAACCTTTGCGGCATGGCTACCAAAGGTCGGTAGAGAAGGGCCATGCTGGGATTCACGGCTAAGCACATACATATCGTTTGCGTGGTGCTGGGGGCAGTCGCCAGTGCAATGTACACGTCTATCCTATCGCCACCACAGGTGGACATCTTCGGGGTTGGCGAAACATCACGGATCACACCACCCAAAGGAAGCTCACCTTAAACTGGCCAAAACGGTGATGTTGACAACAACCGTTCAAATGAAATATGGGGCCAAACCTTGCTAACCACCCTTTGAAACAAACGACCACTGATGTACAACATCATGCTTCCCGTGGGTCCAAGACACCGATTTGTTTAAACAAGGCGGGTTTGGGACATTCCCTGGTAAACCCACCATAGAATAATACATCATGTTTGGAAACCGTTACGGGTTGATCGCTGCTCCTTCTTCGGTTCGGGCAATCCCCACCTGAAGCTCCCATTGCGACACAAAGCCATTCGTTTCTGATCGATGCACAAAAAGCGTGCGGTCCTTCTTAATATGTTGTTCCATATGTTCGAAGCAAGGCCAGCAACCGCAACGCTTTTTTCATTCGCGCTCGTTTGTGGAAACTGCGTTCGTTTTGCACCTTGATTTCTGCGCACTCTTCTCAACGACCAATCGTCGAAATGCATACGCTGGCAGTCACTATCCCATAAAGCAAAGGATGGTTTCAGGTCTCGGTCAACCTTTTTGTTTGCATTGATCGACCTTTTGCCCTGAACGCCCTTTTCTTGGAATTTGAGGCTCCTGACCCGGGGTCCCATGGTGCGAATTTTCCTGGGAACAGCTTCGCTGCTGTAGTCCAGGTAAATGCTACGGGAAGCTGGGGCACCGTGAAACTACGGCGAAACTAGCGTTAAAAAACTGCGGTGCAATACGTTTTGCCTGAATGGCCTTTTCTTGGCATGAACGATGTTGTCCTATACAGTTTTCATGAGTGTCCAAAGTCCCCTAGGGGCATGTCCGGGCATGACATGGTCGCCATGGGGTCGCAGAAATATACAGAGCCAAAGTCTCTCTGATCGATTTTCCTTTTTCAGAGGCCTTTTGAATCTCAAGGTATGCTTCATGCGAACGCTGAAAATCGCCTAACGAATCAGCAAAAACACAAAGTGGTACGGTACTACACTTGAAGCTCCGGGATGCTCCAGGCAGGTAGGACACCCATCAACACTGGTGTGTTCCCAAATCCCACCTGCCTGGTTTAGTGGAAACTACCTAGTGGTTGAGTGGAAACTACCTAGTGGTTGAGTGGAAACTACCTAGTGTTTTGGTGGAAACCACCCTATAAAAACCAACTACCAGGCTAAGAACCTAGTGGAAGCTACCCACCAAAACCCAACTAAGCCAAAAATCTACGGGGGATGGCGGATGGGCGGGTTCCCCAAAGTGCCGAGTGTCCGCCCCGAGGTCCAGCGCCGCCCGGAAGGCGCTGAGGGTGTTCTCCGGGCAGCGCGCCGAGGCCCCGCGGTGGGCCCAGATCAAAGGAGCCATTGCGCGAGGAAAAACCGCTGGAGAGGTGACTTCTGGCGGATTTTTTTGTTTTCCCCTTCCCTTTTTTTCCATTTTTTCTTTAAGTATCACACATGTTGGTTTGGGGCCGAACTGACGGAGAGACCTGGCGACCTGTTGTCTGAAAGAAACATGGACACTGAGCAGGTAAGGGTGTGCGGGGGATGGTGTGGATGTGTGTCAATTATTATCCTGCACAAGGTGCAGAACTAATATGTTTAAATTACTCTTCACGAAAGCAACGTGCGAAATATCCAATAATCCAAGGGGACCTTGTTTCAAGGGGTAACTTTGAACCTCCCCCCCCCCCCCGTAACCTTGTTGATCTATTTGTGTAACTACCTTCGGTAGAGTATGGTTTCTTGGGGGTTTGTGCTGCTGAAAAGCCTGCAGGTGTCAACGGCATGGGGTCGTTGCAAGTTGGCCTGACGGGGTTCCAAGTAGATTTCCCAACAAATCTGAGGTGCAAACCGTTTTAGCAACAACCACATATGGATTCGCCTTAACGTAAGTCTTACCTGTTTGTGAATAGAGCGACCCTCAAATGATGAGTTTACCATCTTGGGCTTCCCATGGACCAAGGTGAACAGCCCTCAACAAAATCACAAACAGTCACACACACACACATCTGGGGGACATGTCGCATTTCAATCCGCCCTTGGAGGGGCTGTAGGGGCCCCTTGGAGTCTTCTTGACGTTGACATGACCAATCACCAACAACTTCAAAGCTCCCAGCTTGCTGACATGCAGGTACTCCTGCATGGCGAATCCAAAAACAAACATATATATATATATATATCTATATATATACGTACGAATTCCACACCCCTGGCGGCAATGGGGAAGCACTGGATTTTGAAGCGAACCCCTTCAACAAAAAAAGGAAGCAAGGGCATCACTGCAGGCCAAAGCCCAGTATTTCTGACCAGCAGCGCGTTGGACCCTAGGCTCATACCAACTGATGCACGCATCAGAAGACCCGCATTGGTCGATGCTTGTTTTTGTTTGAATCTTTGGTGCACTTTCATGCTCAAGGGCCTGATGTACTGGGACTAGAAGGAGCTCCCGTGCATCCATCTTTGGAAACATCCTGGAGGCCTGGTACTTTCCTGAATGCGGATGTCTCTCCAAATGGGGAAACCAGCATAATCTAGATTGTATACACCCCCCCCCCCCCACCACTCCGGCTGACAAACTGGGCTGCCGCACAACCGCGCACATCTGCTTAAGGCCGGCCGGCCATGCGCCGTTGCACGCGTTGCAAGCCGTGTCGGAAGTTGCACTATGCTTCGAGCTGCGACGTTCGGAGCCAACCTGTTGCTTTCAGTCGATTGGGTGTCCTTGAATCAAACCAAACTGAAGCCAGAATCCATGCTGAACCACACTGATCTCCGTGAACTTGTGCTCGAGCTTGTCGCTTCTACTGGTGTCTTTTTGCATGGCCAACTGAGAGGGGCGAGGGCTGTTGACATATTCCCCATGGCCAGAGGACATCTTGCAGTGTGCCAGGGGACAATGGGCTTGAGCAGAACAAAAGAATGTCGGCCCGCCTTTGCATGCAGAATTCTTAGACGTGTCTGCTCTGCGCCTCCGGAAGCCTTGGCCCAGCCGGAGCGGTCCGTTTGCTGGCGGCATACACGTACGACGTCACCCACAGCGCCAGCTACGCAACGCGGCCTGAAGAGAAAAGCAACTGACACAATAAAAGTGTCTAAATGGTTCTGCAATGCTGCCTGCACCCTGAAAAGAACAATGATAAAAGCAAGAGTAGAAACATACCGTTCTTCTTCTTGCATCCATCAGCCTTTTGCTCGCAAAGAAAGCCAGAGCCAGCTGAAATCCAAACGATAAATTCGCCACCCAAGCGCTCGCAAACATGCACGGTACAACTCGACCTCGTGTCAATCTACTTCGCACGGCCACGGCTCCGCAACTCGACCCAACGACAGCGGCACGAATTGGTCAAACTGCCATCACTGGTTCCGGCTTGTGCGCGGAAGCTGGGCCCTACACGGCCCTAAACCACGCGGCCGCCAACTCTCCGCCTATACAACACGGTCCCATACAAGATACACTCAGCTCCAAATCTCGAGCAAACCAAGCCAGGACATGCTCCAAGCACAAGCATGCCAATGCACACCCTAACATTCAAGTTGTACACCTTCCAGGGCAGGGCAGCTTGGACCAGAGCAGGGCAGAACACATAGTCACATAATTAGACAAAACAGCTTGCCAGCCTGCCGCCGTGCACCTTGACACTTGCCATGACAAAGCAGCATGCCAGCCACTGCCAGCCACTGCCAGCCGCTGCAAGCCCTTTCTGACCGCTTGTGCCAATGCCTGATTACAGCAGGACCCGACAGACCGCAGGCAGCTGTGATTTGACAGGGCAACACAGTGTCCACCCTAGCATTCAAGTTGCACACCTTCCAGGGCAGTGCAGCTTGGACCAGAGCAGGGCAGAACACATAGTCACATAATTAGACAAAACAGCTTGCCAGCCTGCCGCCGTGCACCTTGACACTTGCCATGACAAAGCAGCATGCCAGCCACTGCCAGCCACTGCCAGCCGCTGCAAGCCCTTTCTGACCACTTGTGCCAATGCCTGATTACAGCAGGACCCGACAGACCGCAGGCAGCTGTGATTTGACAGGGCAACACAGTGTCCACCCTAGCATTCAAGTTGCACACCTTCCAGGGCAGTGCAGCTTGGACCAGAGCAGGGCGGAACACATAACTAGACCGAACAGCTTGCCAGCCTGCCGTCGTGCACCTTGACCCTTGGCATGACAAGCCCATGACAAGGCAGCCACTGCCACCCACTCCCACCCACTGCCAGCCACTGCCAGCCGCTGCAAGCCCTTTCTGACCGCTTATGCCAATGCCTGATTACAGCAGGACCCGACAGACCGCAGGCAGCTGTGATTTGACAGGGCAACACAGTGTCCACCCTAGCATTCAAGTTGCACACCTTCCAGGGCAGTGCAGCTTGGACCAGAGCAGGGCGGAACACATAATTACAAAACAATTTGCCAGCCTGCCGCCGTGCACGTTGACCCTTACCATGACAAGGCAGCATGCCAGCCACTGCCAGCCGCTGCAAGCCCTTTCTGACCACTTGTGCCAATGCCTGATTACAGCAGGACCCGACAGACTGCAGGCAGCTGTGATTTGACAGGGCAACGCAGTGTCCTCCCTAGCATTCAAGTTGCACACCTTCCAGAGCAGTGCAGCTTGGACCAGAGCAGGGTGGAACACATAACTAGACCGAACAGCTTGCCAGCCTGCCGTCGTGCACCTTGACCCTTGGCATGACAAGCCCATGACAAGGCAGCCACTGCCACCCACTCCCACCCACTGCCAGCCACTGCCAGCCGCTGCAAGCCCTTTCTGACCGCTTATGCCAATGCCTGATTACAGCAGGACCCGACAGACCGCAGGCAGCTGTGATTTGACAGGGCAACACAGTGTCCACCCTAGCATTCAAGTTGCACACCTTCCAGGGCAGTGCAGCTTGGACCAGAGCAGG
The DNA here is from genome assembly GCA_963377175.1 of Effrenium voratum. Lineage (NCBI taxonomy): Eukaryota > Dinophyceae > Suessiales > Symbiodiniaceae > Effrenium > Effrenium voratum. The sequence continues at coordinate 660,880 of CAUJNA010003228.1, forward strand.
GCGGAACACATAATTACAAAACAATTTGCCAGCCTGCCGCCGTGCACCTTGACCCTTACAATGACAAGGCAGCATGCCAGCCACTGCCAGCCGCTGCAAGCCCTTTCTGACCGCTTGTGCCAATGCCTGATTACAGCAGGACCCGACAGACTGCAGGCAGCTGTGATTTGACAGGGCAACGCAGTGTCCTCCCTAGCATTCAAGTTGCACACCTTCCAGAGCAGTGCAGCTTGGACCAGAGCAGGGTGGAACACATAACTAGACCGAACAGCTTGCCAGCCTGCCGTCGTGCACCTTGACCCTTGGCATGACAAGCCCATGACAAGGCAGCCTGCCACCCACTCCCACCCACTGCCAGCCACTGCCAGCCGCTGCAAGCCCTTTCTGACCGCTTATGCCAATGCCTGATTACAGCAGGACCTGACAGACTGCAGGCAGCTGTGACTTGACAGGGCAACGCAGCGTCCTCCCTAGCATTCAAGTTGCACACCTTCCAGGGCAGCGCAGCTTGGACCAGAGCAAAATAGACAGAACAGCTTGCCAGCCTGCCGCCGCGCATCTTGACCCTTGCCATGACAAGGCAGCATGCCAGCCACTGCCCGCCGCTGCAAGCCCTTTCTGACCGCTTATGCCAATGCCTGATTACAGCAGGACGCTGTGATTTGACAGGGCAACACAGTCTCCACCCTAGCATTCAAGTTGCACACCTTCCAGGGCAGTGCAGCTTGGACCAGAGCAGGGCGGAACACCCAAATAAAAAACACTTTGCCAGCCTGCCGCCGTGCACCTTGACCCTTACCATGACAAGGCAGCAAGCCAGCCACTGCCAGCCGCTGCAAGCCCTTTCTGATCGATTGTGGCCATGCCTGATTACAGCAGGACCCGACAGACCGCAGGCAGCTGTGATTTGACAGGGCAACGCAGTGTCCTCCCTAGCATTCAAGTTGCACACCTTCCAGGGCAGCGCAGCTTGGACCAGAGCAGGGTGGAACACATAATTAGACAAAACAGATTGCCAGAATGCCGCCGTGCACCTTGACCCTTGCCATGACCAGCCCATGACAAGGCAGCCACTGCCACCCACTCCCACCCACTGCCAGCCACTGCCAGCCGCTGCAAGCCCTTTCTGACCGCTTATGCCAATGCCTGATTACAGCAGGACCCGACAGACCGCAGGCAGCTGTGATTTGACAGGGCAACACAGTGTCCACCCTAGCATTCAAGTTGCACACCTTCCAGGGCAGTGCAGCTTGGACCAGAGCAGGGCGGAACACATAATTACAAAACAATTTGCCAGCCTGCCGCCGTGCACCTTGACCCTTACAATGACAAGGCAGCATGCCAGCCACTGCCAGCCGCTGCAAGCCCTTTCTGACCGCTTGTGCCAATGCCTGATTACAGCAGGACCGCACAAAACGCAGGCAGCTGTGATTTGACAGGGCAACGCAGTGTCCTCCCCAGCATTCAAGTTGCACACCCTCCAGGGCTGTGCAGCTTGGACCAGAGCAGGGCAGAACACAATTAGACAAAACAGCTTGCCAGAATGCAGCCGTGCACCTTGACCCTTGCCATGACCAGCCCATGACAAGGCAGGAAGCCAGGCACTGCCGCCTACTGCCAGCCACTGCCAGCCGCTGCAAGCCCTTTCTGACCGCTTCTGCCGATGCCTGATTACAGCAGGACCTGACAGACTGCAGGCAGCTGTGATTTGACAGGGCAACGCAGTGTCCTCCCTAGCATTCAAGTTGCACACCTTCCAGGGCAGCGCAGCTTGGACCAGAGCAGGGTGGAACATAGTTAGACCAAAAACAGCTTGCCAGCCTGCCGCCGTGCACCTTGACCCTTGCCATGACCAGCCCATGACAAGGAAGCATGCCAGCCACTGCCAGCCGCTGCAAGCCCTTTCTGACCGCTTGTGCCAATGCCTGATTGCAGCAGGACCGCACAAAACGCAGGCAGCTGTGATTTGACAGGGCAACAAAGTGTCCTCCCTAGCATTCAAGTTGCACACCCTCCAGGGCAGTGCAGCTTGGACCAGAGCAGGGCGGAACCCACAATTAGACAAAACAGCTTGCGAGAATGCAGCCGTGCACCTTGACCCTTGCCATGACCAGCCCATGACAAGGCAGGAAGCCAGGCACTGACGCCTACTGCCAGCCACTGCCAGCCGCTGCAAGCCCTTTCTGACCGCTGCTGCCGATGCCTGATTACAGCAGGACCTGACAGACTGCAGGCAGCTGTGATTTGACAGGACAACGCAGTGTCCTCCCTAGCATTCAAGTTGCACACCTTCCAGGGCAGCGCAGCCTGGACCAGAGCAGGGTGGAACACATAGTTAGACAAAACAGCTTGCCAGCTGCTAGCCGCGGCAGTGTCTCCCTAGCATTCAAGTTGCACACCTTCCCGGGCAGCGCAGCTTGGACCAGAGCAGGGCGGAACACCCCATTAAAAAAACAGCTTGCCAATCTGCTGCCATGCACCTTGACCCTTACCATGACAAATCCGCATGCCAGCCACTGCCAGCCACTGCAGCCGCTGCAAGCCACTGCTAGCCGCTGCAAGCCCTTTTTGACCGCTTATGCCAATGCCTGATTACAGCAGGACCCGACAGTCGCAGGCAGCTGTGATTTGACAGGGCAACGCAGTGTCCTCCCTAGCATTCAAGTTGCACACCTTCCAGGGCAGCGCAGCTTGGACCAGAGCAGGGTGGAACACATAGCCAGACCAAACAGCTTGCCAGCCTGCCGCCTTGCACCTTGACCCTTGGCATGACAAGCCCATGACAAGGCCGCATGCCACCCACTGCCACCGACTGCCAGCCACTGCCAGCCGCTGCAAGCCCTTTCTAACCGCTTGTGCCAATGCCTGATTACAGCAGGACCCGACAGACCGCAGGCAGCTGTGATTTGACAGGGCAACCTGCCGCCGTGCACCTTGACCCTTGCCATGACAAGCCCATGACAAGGCCGCACGCCAGCCACTGCCACCCACTGCCAGCCACTGCCAGCCGCTGCAAGCCCTTTACGACCGCTTGTGCCAATGCCTGATTACAGCAGGACCCGACAGACCGCAGGCAGCTGTGATTTGACAGGGCAACGCAGTGTCCTCCCTAGCATTCAAGTTGCACACCTTCCAGGGCAGCGCAGCTTGGACCAGAGCAGGGTGGAACACATAATTAGACAAAACAGATTGCCAGAATGCCGCCGTGCACCTTGACCCTTGCCATGACCAGCCCATGACAAGGAAGCATTCCAGCCACTGCCAGCCGCTGCAAGCCCTTTCCGACCGCTTATGCCAATGCCTGATTACAGCAGGACCCGACAGACCGCAGGCAGCTGTGATTTGACAGGGCAACGCAGTGTCCTCCCTAGCATTCAAGTTGCACACCTTCGAGGGCAGTGCAGCTTGGACCAGAGCAGGGAGCCATCATCAACCATCTTGCGACTGCGGCCTGCGTTTTGCTCTTGACCCTGTGCTCGGGCAGCCTTCAGCTAGCAGCTTTTTTTGTGCGCGCGACTGGTTTTTGGGGCCCTGAAGGGCTTATGTCTCTTCGCTCAGGCAAGGCTTCGCCAGGAGCTGACTTTGAATTCCATGCAGGGTGAGAGGGCAAAATGAGGCAAGCTTGAAGGCGCAAGGGAGCAGCAGTGAAATTCCTAGGTGTGATTCAAAAGCTGTCGATAACAAGGAAGCCAAGCACCTCAACAATGTCGCACTATGGTACGCAAATAGTTGCTGCGGCATTCGACGGCTTCCAGATTCAAGCGGTTTTAAATGGGATGTTCAAGGAGACTGCACCTCTTGCGGCGACTCTGTGACGCAAAGCCTGCCGTTGGGCTCCTGCCAGCTCGAGTGTGCGCTGCCGCTTCACGAGGCACCGCACCAAAAGAGAGCATGGCGCGCGTACGCGAGGCACTGCTTGGAAGAACGGCCCGCACTTCCCCAAAAATCCCCGGCGGAAGTGGTGCCAGCATTAGCACAGCTGTGCGCTGAGCGCAGTTTTCGAGAATAATGGCGCTAATCAGCCGAACATCTTGGAAAAGACCTTCTTCTGCCCCTCCTTCTGCTTGTTCCTGGGCGCGTGGCTCCATGTTTGCTCGTTATGTGCCGAGCAAGGGCCGGGTCTCATATGCGACTCGCCTGAATACGGGAAACCTATGACCTGCGCCTAGTCACCAACATGGGTATGACAACGGTATGACTTCAATTGGGGATGCTTTGGTGCATATCATTTGCATGCACCTTAACTTTTTAACATCCAGCCATCAGGGACATGTCCCACTTGTATTCATAGCCACGTACGTCGGGCTGACAAAACAAGTCAAGCCCAGTATGAGTTCTCATTAACAGCCTGACTGCGTGACCACCCTCTATTCCGAGTGGCAGCAGCTTCTGCAAGCGGTCTTGGGACTTCTTGAGGTCCGCGTCTTCAGGAGAAACCCCGAGACCTTTCTTGATGTCCTCGCCCCAAACCGAAACCCGCCGCCAGCTGGTTGTCCAGTGTTCCCTACATTTTACCCCAACCTCCCCAGTAAGAAATGACATATGCCCCACGGTTGGGGAAGCATGCGGAGAACAAAATTCTTCGGGTCCATCCACGAAACCCCTTGACCTGGCCGCCTCCCACCCAGTCCTTGAGGGCATCTTCTAGGTCGCCAAGCCTGCGCCCAAGGTGGGGAGATGAAAGCGACCCAACACCCCTCTCTCCCCCCAAAGCAGGGCATCCTAATGGTCACCAGACGGATCCCCCCATAGTAGTGGAGAATTAGATGTAGCTAGATCTGCAATTCCACAACCACAATAATTCAATACTTCCAAAACGTGAAGTAAGGGGTCCCCAAGTAAAGAACCTTCATATACCTTCATCATGAGCTCGCTTTACCTCCAGGTGAGCCGGTCCAGAACAAAGGCACAAAGATCTACACAAACCGGTGATAAGGAGCTGGACAAGAACGGCTTCCCCCTACTGTATCCCAGAAAGGCTCGTCGAGGCGCTTCTCGTAGCATAGGCTCCGCCGGAAGATGGCCTTGATGCTGCCGGCATCCAGCTCCTAGACACCGTTGACTCACCGGTTTTGTGAGCCCCATACAAAATTGAGGGCAGAATTGAGGTCGTAAAGTACAAGTCTGGCGCTGGAAAAGAAGCCCCCTCATTTCTGGGGGCCCACCCACGGCAAGCTGGTACCTTTCCATCGAACCCCATGAAGGGTGTCAAAAACCTTTTCTGGGGGGTCATGTCTGCAAACGAAGCTCCCCAATGTTCCGCTTATCTCGTGAGAAAGTCTCGTGAGAAAGTAGCTTCCTAGGAGATACCTGCAGGTTTGCGAAACAACCTTGGCACTGAGGATTTTCCGTCTGATCAGATCGTGATGCCAAGCAGCCAGAACATCATCACAAGAGGTCCGAGCCTGCCAGAGCAATGCGAAGAACTTTCAAGCATCCCAACGGTAGCAAGGTTGCAGCCAGTGACGAGTAGACAACGCGAACCCTTGATGGTTTGCTGACCAGGTGCGTTTTGCTGAATGACTGGCCTGGATGGTAGATGGAGCAATCTAGCGATGGGGCAACCCACCAAGCGAAGCAGTGTGGCCCATGGCCCTACTTCCCACATCGCCTACAGCTACGGAACTACGACCACACGTCCCAAACAAGCAAAATGACTAGGTTGCATATTCCGTCGAACTATGGCAGAGAAACACAAAAACAGATACACGTTCTCTGCCCAGTCGGAGCTCTTGCTCTTCCAAACCTGTCTGGATGAGTGGAAGCAAGTCTCCAACAGTAAAAATATACAGAGCCGCTAAAGAGCTCATCATGCGTAAGGCATCAGCCCTTTGTGGACTGTCAATTTCTTGCCCAAACAACATCCTGGAGATTCAAACGTCAAGGAATTCCTAGTAATTCTCGGCATTGACTTTGCGCGAACGCCTTGAAACAGCAAACGCCGGCAAATTGCCGCAAAACGCCCGCAAAAAAAGGGGCAACCGCCCACAAAAAAGCGCAACAACAACACAAAACGCCTAAAACGCCTAAAACGCCTTGAGAACCAGAACGCCTAGGAATTCCTCGGGATTGGAATCTCCAGGATGTGGTATTGTTTTCGTCGGCTGCCCCACTAAATTAAGGCCTTCCCTTTGGATTATTTTTGCAACCACACCACCAAAGGGCACCCGGATCCTCAAAAAAACACTCGCACACGCCGTAGTCCGTTGCCTACCCCGCACTTTGACAACAGGCGCCTTCTTGAAGAAAGGCTCCGCCGCATTCTTGCCCTGCTGTGCTGTTGCGGCCTCGCCGGCCTTGATGTAGCCTGGGGCATTGGATCAATGACATAAAGATCCATAAACCCAGAGGGTCCAAACACCCAAGAATGCACTTGAGGGGCTTAAAAAGGAGGCAAAGCATATCCTCACAAGGGGCTTGGACGTAGGGGCACTGTCTGCAAGTGGGCCACTGCCAATGCCCCTTGAACCTCAACTTACCTACCCCTCAATTTTCACAAGGTTTCAAGAACAGACCCCGGACCATACCCGAGAGCCTAAGAGGAGCTAACAAGGCATCAAATCAGGGATCAGTGCGCCCATATGACTGGCGGGTCAAATTTGTCTCAGAGACCTTGGACCCAGCGCCAATCATGTCCCAAGTTTGGGACGAAACGGTCTTAGTCCATCATCCACTGTGATACCCTGATTTGGAGTTAGACCCTGTTCTAGCCATCACAACCCTCCTTGCAGCGTGTGGACATTTAGAACCGCGCCTCATGCTCCCCCTCAACATCGACACAACAAGGAGTGCCTCATTTCGGATCGAATTCCAAACTGCGAATCCTTCTTTCGCAGGGCGTGGTCATGCCAAAGCAAGATCTGTTCAAAGGCAGCCTAACGATCATCCCATATTGAAAGGTGAGCTAACACGAAGCCAGCAATATACATCACGGAAGCCACCCGATCGAGGATCCTATGTGGACTTTCGTGCACCCCCTCTCCCGAAATCTCCGAATCTGGTTTGCCAAGGTGCACTGGGCACTATTCAGATGGCACGACACCTGCGCGAGCGATCGCGGACGAGCAAATATTCTACCGGTTGATTCCCCATTCTTTTGAATCATCGTTATTTTCAAGAACCAGCTGTTTCCCCTGCGTTTTTGCTGGTTTCCTGAAGAGAAGGATCCCAGGAAAGAATGAGGAAGCTTCCCCTAGAAATATATGAGAACCCCTGAGACCGCGGGGATCCAAAGCTTGGGAAGGTCAGCACGGCTCAGCGGCGCTTTCGCCGCACTTGCAACTTGCCACAGGCTCAAGCTTTCATCTGCACAGCGCCGAACTCTGTACTGACCTGAAGGCCAATGAAAAGAAAACAAATTGCCATGTTCGCCCCTTGAACAGCTTAACAAATACCAAGCATACGTCGTGCCGATGCTCCCTACCAATCCCCAGCAAGATTTTGAAGGGTTTGTTTGTGAGGTCAACTTGTTGCGACAAAGCGAAGACTTCAACTTTGGGAGTAGTGAATGCAGCGCGCATGTTGTCCCGTACTCGCTCGCCCAAACTACCACTTGCAATTTCAGCGCTGCATCTCGCAGCATACGGAAGAAAACTATACAAAAGTTTGCATGCACCAAACAAAACATGCCGTGCGTATGGCATTAGTATTGTGAATGGCCTTTTGTACGGCACTGCTTGTGTCATTCCGGCATGGTTTATTCTGTTTGATTCTGCACCTGAATGCACAACATTCGGGTATGACAAGTAATGCCTGGCGCATTCCCTCGCTGCGTGCTGACCCTTTACATGCCATTACTATTTATTGCGCGGACCAGAGCTCCTTGAAAGCCTGACTGCAATGAGTAGTGCTCGCACGCAAGTTTAGGGGGATCCATCAAGCGAGCCTGCAGAAAACGTGCGCCAACACTAGCCAAAATCGTCATCGGGAAATGGCATACGGGAATGGTCCGACCACTTTAGACCACAGCCAGACCGCGAGGGGTAGTCAGTTGAGGGTATTCCAAAACCATACTCGCGTGCCTGTGTGAGGCAGGATGTCCTTCAGGCAAAAACAGTTGCAACTTTTTCAGAACCAGAAACACATGAACCCGCACAAGTAGAGAACATGGTGAGCTTGGTTTTCCCCCCATCAAGAAATGCTGGCCTTGATCTTCTTGGCCTCCTCTGCCTCATCAGGCGTCAGATTGCTGACCACCTCTGGCCGGGTCACCTCAAGCTGCGGGCATGACTCTGTTTTAAGGGACAAAGGAAAGGTTCAGAAGGGACCCTGTTCATTAGAAGGGTTCTGCAAACTGTGGAGGGAGGATAGTTGGGGACATTGTGGGCATCACTCGCGGGATGTATCTCCACTGTAAAGGGTTCTGCTTTTTGTTGGCCATGCCCTGAACCGCCAAAATTGAAAAGGTCGCTTTTTTGAAGTCCATTTGCCACAAGGCACGGAACACATGGCGCGGGCCACACCAGGTTTTTCAGGGAGGGGGCCAGGCTGCCAAATGCCACAGAAAAGGTTCTTGACACCTTCTTAGAACAGCTTGCAAGAGCTCTGAGAACCTTTCTCCGCAGAGCCGGGGAGAACCATTCTGGGGTCCTGTTGCCTCCGGTTTCACATGTTGCGGCCATCACAAGCTCACGCACCTTTGTGAAATAAAGATAAGCAGGTCCGAACCACATAGGGTGGAAGACGCCAAACCGATTTTCTAGGCTTGCATGGGCATCCCAGGACAAGGTTTCCTTCCCCAGGCCCCCCACCCCAAAAAGACAGGTTGTCAGCCGGACAAGTTCTGTCCGAGCAGCATGCTCTATGGCCTTCTTGTATCTCCGCACCGCCTGCCAGAAGGCGCCAATGGTTCAAACAATATTAATAAGCAGCCCAAAAGTCCTCGAAATCATCGGAACAAAAACAAGCGGAATCCTTGTGGGTTACTCAGACAACTCCAAAACCCGTACTTGGAAAACACACACTCGTCGAACCATCCAGTCTGAAATAAGGAACTGGGCAAGCCTGGGTGATGCTAAAAGCACCTGTATTCCTCATGCTGGCGCTACCCCAGCTTTGTCCCACCGCTTTAAAATCTTAGTATATTACTACTATTTTGTTCTTGGGGTTCTGGCCCTTGTAAACCGTGCACCCACCATTCACAACAGTCAAAAGCAGATCCAGGTTCCCTGCAACGAAGCAAGCCTGTGCATAAGGACTGGCCAGCTCCCCCCCTATCAGCCGTGGCGCATCGTCGAACTTCTGGGCCTTGAACATGTCCTCAGATTACACGCCCACCCACCCACCCAAAGAGAGAGAGAGAGAGAGAGAGAGAGAGAGACGTGGCCTTTCGGTGCGTGTGTACCCGCCGAAGGCGGCGATCTCCTACCTGCGAAGCCTAGAAACGCGGGCCTACGGATAGCGGCGAGCCTGGAAACCCACGGAGCCGAGCGGGGAAGAAACCCAAAATGGATGGCTTCCCCTCAGCTGCCCTTCAAACAAACACACAAAACAAGTCAAAGAAAGGATACGGATGCCATCCGAAAAGAGAACAAGCCCTTACCGAAACTTTGGCCGTTGCGTAGAGGACAAGAAGCGTTTCCTTCGTCCTTGTTCTTCTGTGCCAGCCGAATGCGGTCCTCCTTCTTCATGACCCGCTCGTCCTACATGGCGCGCGCCGGTCGTGCCCAAGTAGAAAGCGGGTCATTGCGAGCAGTGCACGCAAAGGACTACATGGGCTTCTTCACATGAAAAAAACAAAAAAAACAAATTGGTTTCCGTGTAGGCTCCTTTGGAAACAAGCCCAAAACATCCCAAAACATCCCAAAACACAACCGGAGAAAGAACTGCTGGAAAACAACAGCCATGGAGCAACAGCCTCCAGGGATCCATGGCATCAGGTTTGCAAGGATCCATGGCAGGCCTTGTCGAAGTCCATCCCCAGCTCCTTCCTCCTTTCCCTTTCCGCCGCGGCGGATGCTTCGATCTCCTTCTCCTGCTCTTCGAAGTCCTGGGCTTCGGATGAGTGCGAAGCATCCGAAATTCTCCCGCAGCGGAGGCCGCCAGCTATGGGTACGAACAAGGGAATGCCCTTCTCCTAGACAGTGCAGTGCAGGGTCCCCCTGGAAGCTCACAGAACCCGAACAACAAGTCACAAAAAGGTGGACTCCCAAACAAGCGATACGTCTACGTTCTGTCGGGGAATGCGACCGCAACATCGCTGCCAAGGTGCCTTTGCCTTCTTCTCGAAATAGGCCGCGCCCTCCTCGGCCGGGCTCTTCCCCACCCCTAGCTGGAAGGAATCAGCCCCGAACCCAGCGAGCATCATTCCCTTTGTGCCAGCCAGAGCAAAAGCGGAAAGCTACGGCCTTGGAAGCTGGGGGTGACAGGTGGGGGGCGGGGGACGTCCTGCCAAGCAGTTCTGAGCCCCCAATTCCCCGGCGCGTGACACAAATCAGGGAGTCATGCCCTTCAAAATCTCCCCATGGCAACCAGGCTGCAAAACAGGTTGCCCCAAGCGCAAGCTTGTTGCATGACCACCCCTTCAATCAGGACAAACCATTGCCTGGCCTGCATACATAATTTCCCTCATACGCATAAAGAACAAATACATGGGAAGGGGCCAATGTTGCAAGTGATATCATTCCATGCACTGCTTGGGTGGGAATGCGTGACCTGGATAATAGGCTGATCGGCTGATCCTCTAAACCTCTAAACTGGGATGAACGGATTAACATGCCGCCCCCCCAGCAAGTAAGGCCCCCAAAAGGCATCAAGAGCCACGGAGTCACGGGTCCTTCTTGACAAAGTCTTCCACCTCCTGCAGCTTGTCAGAATAGGTTTGGAACGGTGTGTCCTCCTCCGCCATATTGGCATCTTCGAACCTTTGTCCGCAGTGCGAGGCGCCAAGCCGTCAAGCAGAGTGCCAATGGTGATCCGACAGGAAACAAGCTAGCACTGGAAATGGACTTGATTTAATGACGACAAGTGTTCATAAAATTGATTCTGGTCCACAATGGGATGTTGGCTTCAACAAGTTCAAACCTACTTGTGGTGAGCACATTCCTGCGAATGCGCACAAGCTGGATGGCATCCTTGTGCATCGTTGCATCACTTCTCTCGGTATCGCGTGCACCTCTCAAAGCCGAACCTTTCGCGAGTCACCCCAGACGGATTTGTCCAATCGCCTTTCCAGAAAGTCAGTAATCATCTCCTTCAGACAACGCCTCACCCAAGGAAAGCTGACTCTCCATTCGAAACTCAAAGGCCAAACATGGGGAACCCTGACACGGCCTGACCACCAATCCACAGAACATTTGGAGGTGAATCCGGGTGTTGAATTTTGCAACCTTGGCTCGAGCCTGCTACTAAGCGTTGGCAAATGGGCACCTAACCAAGCTCAAAAAAAGGCGCCTGAACATTCAAGCAACATATCGGTGCACCTGTTTTTTGTGGCTCCATTGTACTTAGAGAAATTGGTGGGTTGAAGGCTAATCAAAAACCCAGTGCAAACATGTCCAATCATGAACATGTTGAACCCAAGTCCAGGTTGCACCCATTTATGGTTGGGAGTATCCCTTACTAGCCCGCATCTACCCAGGTTTGGGGTCCAGGGTTTTGCTTGAGGCTCGCAGCAGCAGCATCTTGATGCAATTGATGAAGTTTGTGTACATTGACCTTGCCCTTGAAACCCGCCGGCTTTGCTGACTGACACCCGCAGAGAAAGACCAACAAACATCTATCGATTTCGGCTGCTTTGAACTGAGCTTAGCGACAAGCGCAAAACCTTAAAAACAGGGTCTACGTTGTTCTTGAGGAATTTCGGGTTGCCCCTCGTAGTAAAACTTTGAAAAACAACGGTCAGAAACTAGTCATGTACAATTTTGACGTGATTCTACTTGGTTGTCGCATATTTTATACCGAGGGAAACTCCAAAATTCCTCAACGAACAACGTAGACATCCCCCCTGCTGTAGCGCAAGGGACGTAGGGGGGGGGGGGGGGATTTTATTTTTCAATCGACGTAGGGGGTGGTCATTCTATTTTTTCAAGGCCCTGTGACCTGCAACACGGACAATCGAGTCACCTGGCACAGCCTCCTTCGCCGGGCATTTTGGCCCGGCACGCTCAATTGCGGGACCGGACGTGCCACAACCGTGACCCGGCGTGCCGGGTCCTTCGCTGGACCTTGTCACCTAGCACACACAACTGCGCGACCCGGCACGCCGGCTACGCCGGGCCTTGTGAAATGGCGCGCTGGGCCTTGTGAACCGGCGCGGCGGGCCCTACGCCGGGCCTTGTGAAATGGCACGCTGGGCTTGTGAACCGGCGCGCCGGGCCTTGTGAACCGGCGCGCCGGGTCCTACGCCGGGCCTTGTGAAATGGCGCGCTGGGCCTTGTGAACCGGCGCGGCGGGCCCTACGCCGGGCCTTGTGAAATGGCACGCTGGGCCTTGTGAACCGGCGCGCCGGGCCTTGTGAACCGGCGCGCCGGGCCCTACGCCGGGCCTTGTGAAATGGCGCGCTGGGCCTTGTGAACCGGCGCGCCGTGACCCGGCAAGCTCTCAGATGCGTGGCACGGCGCCCCGGGCCGTCCGCTGCGTGAGCCCAACTTGAACATCCCACCCATCACAGCAAGGTTTCAGGCGCGGCTGACACACACTAACCCAGTGTTTGACGTTCTGAGAACAATTGCGGAAGCGCTGCGTCCGACCCCCGTTTCAGCCAAGTGACCTGAAGCCTTCTTTTTCACCCGCCAAGAGCAGGTTCCAGGACACTTGCAAAAACCCGAGGTAGACGAAGCACTGAGCTGACTGAGATGTGGCCCACGCGCCTGCGGCGCATCTCTCTTTCATAGGATCTCGGCTGCTGTTGAGAGCGCAGTAACGCCTCATGTCTCAAGTGGTTTGGCTTGCTTTCTGCGAATTGGTAAACAAGGCGGAGGGCCAGCTCCTTGCCCTCTGTGTGCTCCCACCTTGGGGCAGCGCGCCTGCCTTCTTCTTTCTCACCAATTCTCTGTTCTTACCCAATCATCTCCTTCTCTTTTTATTCTTTGCTCTTCTGCCACGCTAAGAAAGAATGCAAACCAGATGCGTCATGATGCGCAGAGCTGCAACTAGCCAAAAAAGGCAGTTTCGCGAAACTGCTTCTTTTAATTTAGCCTGCTTACCGACGATGGCGGTAAGCAGACTAAACCATCCGAGGGCTGGATATTGGCTGAAATCCTTTGATCCGAGCGTTTAGTCTGCTTACCGCCCGTGGCGGTAAGCAGACTAAATGAAAATAGGCAGTTTCGGGGAAGCGCGCCTTTCTGAAAGCTGCAGTTCCGCAATTGGATGAAAATGCAAATTCGGGAATCTGCTTTTGCTGCTCCACTGCGCGCTGCGCCAAGATGGGGATCCACAGGGGGCAAGGGGCTGGCCCTCCTCCCTGTTTACCAATTCGTTCAAAGCAAGCCAAACTACTTGCGACATGAGGCGATACTGCGCTCTCAACAAGCTGCTGCCGGAGATCCTATGAAAGAGAGATGTGCCGCAGGCGCGTGGGCCACATCTCAGTCAGCTCAGCGCTTCGTCTACCTTGGGTTTTTGCAAGTGTCCTGGAACCTGCTCTTGGCGGGTGAAAAAGAAGGCTTCAGGTCACTTGGCTGAAACGGGGAAGGACGCAGCGCTTCCACAATTGTTTGCGTCGGTTGAAAGAACGCCAAGCGCTGGCCGGCGCGAACATGCTTCAACTTGATAAACTTGATTGAATGTGTAGTGTGTCAGCCGCGCTCGAAACCTTGATGAACGCTGCTGGGCGGGATGTTCAAGTTGGGCTCACGCAGCGGACCGCCCGGGGCGCCGTGCCACGCATCTGAGAGCTTGCCGGGTCACAAGGGCCCGGCGCGCTGGGCCCCACGGTTGAGCGTGCAGGTGCAAGCCCCGGCGTAGGACCCTGCGCGCCGGGTTATGCAGAATTCCGGCAGTTTGCAGTTGCGTGGCAGATTTCTGGTGGCTTCATTGCTTTCGAGACACTCCTTCTAATTGCGCGATTTTATGCGATATTGCGCGCTGATGCGCGCTGCTATGCGCAACCACACATCTCGCGATCTGCTTGGCGATGCCCTTGCACTTTGGGGGCCGAACTGTTGGCGTTACAACCAACTGAGAAGGAACGCACGGAGCGCGCGCCCGGGCCCAGCGAGCGGGAGAAGCATGCAGGGCGGTGTGTTTGGGGCGGCTGGGGTAGGGCTCCGGGGGGCGTTTAAGCCCAAAAACATTTTATTTTATTGACGTAACCCCCCCGCTCAATTTTATTTTTAAGGTAGGGGGGATACGTAGACCGTGTTCTCAAGGCATTGGCCCTGTCAATAAGACCAAAAGCGCAAAATATCAGCAGAAGATGCTGACGCCCCCCCAAAACAAAAACAATGTGACTGAGTAAAAGCACAATAACCGAAGCCTGGGACTAAGGAAAGGTACTGAAATAATCAAACTCTACAACTAAGTACTGAGGGAAAAACTTGAACCCTGCGACTAGAATTACCCTGCGACTAGGCGGGGGAACAACTTTTACCCTGCAAATAAGGGATAAAAAACTTTTACCCTGCGGCAAAGGAAAAAAATCACCCTGCAACTAAGGAAAGACTTTAACCTGTGACAAAGAGAAATTGTGCCCTGCGACTACGGGAAAACGCTTTCATCTGCGACTAAAGCCAGTAGGCGAAGCACGTCGCGTCCCTTGTGGCCTATCTATCAATCTGTCTGTCTGTCTGTCTGTCTGTCTGCCTGTCTCATTTTTGCATCGATCGATCTCCAGCAAAGAGAAATGTAATCAGAGCTGTAACATGTTGCCTGGCTGTACGTGGCCCAAGCTAAGGTTGATTGCCAAGCAAGCCCGTGAGCATTGGACCTACAGTGCAGACAAGTGAAAGGAAACTGCAGTTTGGCACTGCGAAAATGCTGCTGACTCTGTACTCATCGATCTATCTATCCATCTATCGCGTCTATCGATCTATCTATCCATAGCATGGTATCTGGCTATTGCACGAGCCACATCCTGCACGCGTCGCGCACATGCGCAACTTCCTGAATCAAGTGCTTGACTTCCTCAAACAACCTCTCTCACCAACAACGCTGAACCCAGAACTTGCGCCGAACAAACCCCCCATAGCGACACCCACGAAAGCTTTAAAAAAAAGGTGTTGTGAAATTTAGGAAATCCGGGGCACCACAGCACGACTTTGTCCAGGTAAGGGGAAACCACCTCGGGATTCAGCAGCGATCCGTCCTTGCCATTCCTCAGCGAGCTGCGGTTGTGCAGTGTTGAACATTGTGTTGTCTCATGCCAGCTTTGAAAAGTGAAACCCATGACGAGCACAGCACGTGCATCTGGCCCTTGCAGAACTTAGGAATTCCGGAAATGGCTCCAAGGGCTCGACAAACGTGGATCCCCCTAATGGGCTTAAGGCACCTTGGCAATGAGTCGGACACAGAATTTGTTGCTCCATGCGTGTTTTACTTCAGAAACGGCCCCAATCAACCACTCCTCGTGTTTGTGTCTACCTTGGGGGGGATAGTCAACAAGTATATCCTGAGCTTGTCACGTGTTCAAAATGAAAAACGCGCGGTGGCACCCACCCGAAACGGGAAGAAACCACAAATGACAAACGAGGCATGAGGCAGCCGAGCATCAGCCAATCTCTGACTTGGTACACGTACGACTCTAAGGCATTTTTCTTCTCCAGCCGTTGCCTGAGTCGGGGCCCGCGCGTGCGAGCAAATGGGGATATCTGCTCGACAGAACCCGCAGAGGTTCAAATCAACCAAACAAAGCCAAGTCCCAAACTTGTCAAACTAACCCAACTTGCCCAAAATAAACCAACCCCCAAAGTTGGTTGAACAATAACACTAGCCCTCCAAACTGAGAAAATGACCCCCAAATCAACCAAAGCCCCCCTAATCTTACCAAACCGATCCAACCAATCCGAATTCGACCCAAGGCATGCATCACATGCAGGCGGGCAGCAGCTCCTCGCTATGAGTTGCCTCAATCTTCGCCTCCTTCTCCCCTATCCTTTCCAGCTCCTCAGTGGCAAGGCCTGAACGGGGCCAGCCCACCCAGCCCACCCAGCCGCGTCTTCGAGGAGCCAAAGTGCGCCCCGATCGGCGCACGATCGGCTCACGGACGGCTCACGTGAGACACGTGAGACCAGCCCGCTCGGGGAACAAGACAGCTCTTTTTGCTGAGTCCCTTTCACCTGTCTGTAGATTCAAACATTGCTTCGGAACCTCAATTAGAGATCCAAAGCAAAGGACCTTCATCATGCTGAGTTCGCGATATTTCGAGGTGAGCTTGCCATAAAACAACCAGATCTATGTTATGCAATGGCTCGTAAGGCACGCATGCCAACCAACTGCTGAGGGATGCTGAGCTGTCGTCAACTGGCTGTGAAACGTGACCTGCCCAATTGTAACGAGTTGCAACTGCCAGTCCGGATAAGTTGGCCCAAGCAAGTCCGTTCCTACAGGGGAAGCAAGAACAGGGAACCAAAAAAGCGGAAAACAAATGTTCTCTCACATTTTGTCTACCCCTTCCACTCCCCCCTCAAAAAAATGCCAAAAACAGACAGGCAAGGAAACCCGGGCGCCTGCCATGGGCACGTCCAGAGGCTCCAGCACCCGCTTCCCAGCCGCATGGGCGGCCGCGCCCTGGGCCACGCACCCCGCCCCGTCCAGGCCGAAGCGCACCGGCGCTTCAAGCGCTGCCTCCTTCACCTCAGGGTACGCGGCTGGGTGCCACGCAGCTGGGGCTCCCACATTCCTCAGGGGGCTTCCTTCCTGGAATCCTCAATAGGTTGCGTCCGAAAAGAAAAACTGACCTCCCCTAAATAATCACAGGTGATTCTTTAAGCATGGCTTGCGTTTAAGCCTCTCACGAACGCATGTATTTCCTCTGCTCCACCAACATTGGGGCAAACCCAAGGCTGATCTTGATTGGCTGCCCCGTGAAAAAAATAGGCGGAGGGAGGGCGCGTGACCTTTATGGGTACGTACATGTTCGTATGGGGACTAGACAAAGGGAACTGGCTCGTTCTTGTCCTCCTCTCCCAAAAGGTGCGAGCCATGTGTTTCCCTGGGTCAATGAAAGTGACATCCTCAAAACTGCTTATGGTTTGACAAGAAACCACCCCCCGGAAAGTTATTTTGAGAACCTGACAAAATGTACTCACGGATTTCGATGTCCTCTCACCCACTCACAGAAGCAACTGACCAGAATGTCCTTTAAAGACTATCCATGTTAGTTAGTGAAAAGTGAAAAAAACAAGTCAAATACAAGCTGAAACACTGCATATTCACATGTCACATACGCTCTCTTCTTGGGGGGGAGGTAGGTGCTTAGGTTGTCCAGGGTACGGTTGTTTAGTGAGGGAGGGGGATAGGTGCTTGTATGATCCATGCTACATAGCCATCTAACTAGCCCTGGACTGGAACAGCACATGGGCACACATCTACCATATAGATCTCAGAGCGGGTAGTGGTTTGCAGTGGGTGGTGTTGGAGTATTGGTGTTGGCCTCCATTTTACACATGACACGTTGTTTGCGGTGTCTTGGTGATTGTTTGCTGGGTTTAGCACGGGTTTTGGGGGCAGTTCTTCACCACACTCCACCCAATCCCATCCTCAACCAACACTAATCCCCCAAAGTCGCCCTCAACCGAACCCACCCTGGACCAACCCTCGAGGCCCTGCCCAAGCCCCAAGTCATTTCCCGCGAGGTGCCAAGGTCTGCACGGCAGGGATTCGGCCGCCGCCCCCGACCAGCTCAAAGGCCTCGGGCTTAAACTCCATGGCCGCCGCTAGCACCTGAAGCCAAATGCTCCGTGTGGTCCACCCGGGTTTAAATTGCGGCTCACATCAGGAAAAACAGGAAAAGGGGAAAGCAAAAGGAGGAAGAAAGAACAAACAAAAAGTGGAGCAAAAAAGAAGCAAAGGACCAAACAAAAGCCGGCCAGTCTCGCCTTGTTCCCACTTCAGGACCAAGGCGATCATAGGTTTTGGAGGGTTGCCTTCGTAAGGCTGTCTAAAAGGGAAACCCAAGCTGTTGGGGGGCGGGGCGGGAGTCGCCTCACCAGACAACCCCGAAATGCAAGCTTTTCCCTTTCGCTACATACCCGGTCAACGGGTATACCCATGATGGCTCCAAACAAGATAACCAATACCTATGTGTATCATTACACCTGTGGCCTTGTACATGGCAGGTTCTTTTCACAGTGAACAACCATACAAGTATCCATCCATAGGCCCCCAGCTTTCATATGGTTCATTCCCCAAACAACTAAAAAGCAAGCAGGGCCAGAGTTCCCACATTTCCAACCTAAGCATTATACCAAAAAAGCGCTTGAGGCAGCGTCTAGACCATCCCCAAAAAGGAAGTTTCCTGCCTGTACACCCTAAGGGCATCAGGGCTAGACCTCGACCTGGCGGATTGAAAATACTTTGCCGCAAGGAAACACCACCCAAAGAAAAACACCCAAGTAACCATGGCAAACAAAAGGTGATGCCCAATAAATAATAAGGAGCAAGCTAGCCCCTCCTTCCGTGCGATGGCGGCCAGGGAGGACAGGACCCGTGCAAAGGCATATACATCAAAGTTGTTTTTGGTTGGATGTTCAATCGGAAATCCAAGACCCGACCCCCGCGGATTGATTCGGAGGGTGGTTGCTTCATAATTCGATTCGTTGGATTGAGTTGGAGGCTTTGCCAAACAGAACTCAGTTGGGTGTTTTTTTTGGTGAGGCGGCGGCTATCCCCCTTTGTTTGCGTTTTAAAAGGCGACCAAAAGGAAGTCACCATTGGGCCCTAAAAACAGACACTCATTTGGCTGTGGCTCAAAAACATGTACTAAAACGGCCCCTTGGTAAATGGAACCCAAGACTAAAACCTGCGTAACCCTAGCTCTCTAATTTTGAGCCACACCCATTTGGGTGGCTGGCCCATGTGTCCCCAACCCGCTGAACCACGGCCTCCTTGAGCCGCTTCAGCACGGCCTCCGCGCAGGTCTCGAAGACCTGGCGATGGTTTTGCCCCGCATTTTTTTTCCGGCCCTCTGCGTGTTTTGTTTGAGGGCAAAGGACACCAACTGGAAAACCACCATTTCTGGAACTCCCCCTGTTTTGACACATACTGTGTTTTCAGGGGAGTGCAGTAGGGCTTTACCAAACAAAATCAAACAAGTCAGCAATTCAATCTGTGCTTGCACACCTGCATGCACATACACATGCACAGACATACTAACGTTACAATCCACAAATAGTGAACAACTGGTGTATGTTGGGCATGTTGTTTCGTTTTTTTTTTTTTTTTTGCAAATTTAGT
The DNA here is from genome assembly GCA_963377175.1 of Effrenium voratum. Lineage (NCBI taxonomy): Eukaryota > Dinophyceae > Suessiales > Symbiodiniaceae > Effrenium > Effrenium voratum. The sequence continues at coordinate 680,215 of CAUJNA010003228.1, forward strand.
GAACATGGTCAAGCAAGCGTGACTAGGGAACCATAAACAAAATACTTATGTCACTAAACTTCAATGAAGTTCACCGCTTGGCTAATACCAATATCCAAAAGTAAATTATGATGAAACCGTCAAGTGTGGAGCCGAGAAAGTCTAATGCCCACCAAATTTCACAATGTGTTTACCAATCCTCAAACGTATAGTCAGTGAAGCAATGTTAGCGAACATGTGTGAACAAGTTGTGAATGTTAGTCAAACTTTGTGAATGTTGCTGCTTTGCTCTATTTGAAACTAGTCAAGTGCAAAAGTGCAACTCGCTAAACATCGCAAATTCTCACTAACGCTCACTAGTGGGTCGCTGATCTTAAGTCCAATAGTAGTGAACAACTTGTAATTTTGAGAAACAAAATCGTGAAGCTTAGTTAACACTCGTAAAGTGGGAAAGCTAGTGTTCACTAGTTGTCACTGGATTTCACTAACTCTGCACTGATTCAAAAACCCATACTGAGCCACTCCAAGGCATCAAGTTGGAGTGGGTCTGTTCAGACCTGAAAAACCTGCGTGACTGCCTGGAAGGGATACTCCCCGTGCAAACTTAACATGCAACCCAAAACGGTCCCCTCCTCTGCTGAGGGTGTTTGGGGCTCCATGTTGGAGTGCAGAGTCAAAAATGGGTAATTCCATCAAGGAAACCTTCTGAAAATGCTCTGCTAGCACCAAGCCTGGCCTTCTTTCAGGGTTCCCTATACTTCCCGCTAGCACGATACAATAATTCCAACACTTGCATCCACACGTAAAGGACCCATGTCAGAGTGAGCTAGGTTTTCCGCCAGGCACATTGGGTCGGGATTCATCTTCGACGCTGCCGTTTTAAACATCATGGCCATCTAGGGACTCCTGGTTTTGGAGTTCCAGGCCGCCAGGCCGGCTCAAAGGCGCAAGCCCCCGCCTTTCGAGTCACCGGGACCTTGATGTCGATCTCCGGGCCCTCGGGGCCCTCTGGCAGGAAGGCCTCCAAGCCTTGGGAATGGGCGGCTCGCCCGCACCGCCCGTCAAGGCGGAAACCAAAATGGAGACTCATGGGAAAAGCCCCCCCCCTATGTCGGCATACAACTTTCCGTAGCCAAGGGACAGCCGCCGATTGAAAGTAAGTGGAGAAATATTAAGCACGGAGTTCGCTTCTCGGTAACTGGGATTTGTTGGGAGGAGTTTCCAAGCCACCAGAAGGCAAGTTGCTCAAAGTTGGCCGCCTCAACAGATAAAGCTTTTCAAGGAGTTCTAACTAGACAAACCGCCGCTGATAGAAAAATCACCACGAAGGGGTCCCCGGATCAGTCTTGCTCGAAAGTCACGGGGCATCCCACATGGCACTCGACAGGGGTCTCTTGAGGATTCCATTTCTCTCGCGCCCTCCGCTGCCTTAGTGCACATTATACGTCTGGGGGTAGACCAAGCTCACCCACGATGAAGGTGCTTTGCGGAGGGAGGGGGTCCGGTTTTTGCAAACTTGGGAACGACACGTCGGAACATAAGGGTCCATGGCCCCAACCAAGGCGCTGATCTCGGCGTCCGGCAGCATGCTGAGGTGCTTCAGGGCATGCATCTGGGCAACCGAAAGTTGGGTCAAAGAGGCGCCCCCGCAGCACGTTCGTCCGCGGGTTTAAGACCTCTGTTGGTTTTGGGCTTCCTTGGCATATTTCAGCCGTTGATGAGCTGACCGATGGCTGTTTCAAGGATATCCGATGGCTGTTTCAAGGATATAAGGGCCTTAAGTAGGATAGCTGTCGCAAGGGAAGCATACCCTTTTGGGGGGCTTGAGCGAAACCACCCGGGAAGCAAAACCCCCCCCCCCCCACACAGATGTCTCCACCTTCCGGTTCGGAAGTTCGCTGAGGCCATGACCACTTCGTTGGCCAAACGCAGGCCCCACTTTGTGCCCAGCTTCACCTGACGAAGATTCGAGCTGCAGGGCAGGATTTGCCACATGTGGTGTCCTTTCTGGGCCTCTTTTAGCCATCCAAAACGGGGCGCCCCAGTGTAGGACACCTCATAATTTCAGGGACAAGCAAAGAAACCTCATTGTTCGGCTGCAAAACGTTTCTACTACTCACTTGCCCAAAGGACCCAGAAATAAAAGGTTAACCTTTTGGGGCCATGACCAAAAATGGACCAAAACTGGAAAACCAAAAGGTTAAAAGGTCAGCTTTGGGCAACTGAGACTAGGGATCGCTCTGACAATCCACACTGCGAATTGAGCAGCAGTGCACATGGATTCTCTTCAGCCTGCCAAGGCATATTCCAGCGCCTTGCACTTGTGCTTCTGCTCAATGCGAGAGACCGCCTCTTTCAGCAAACAGTTCACCATGGCCTGCACGCCCATAGTCTCCTGGTGCGGTTCTTCCACGTTGCCTTGCGGTTGGTAAGGAAAGAAGCTTGGCTAGACTTAGACAATCTGAATGTCACTCACATCCAGGGCTCCTCGCTGCACTTGTAAAGGATCTCTGCTCCCACCTCACCCTCTTCCTTCCTGGCCATTGCTGCGCTTTATCGCTGCGCCTGAATATTTACCACCATGATTTAGAGGTGTCCTGTACCTTGGCCAGGCTCCCACATGCCCATGTCCTTTGCAAAAAGGGCTCAGGTTGACCAGGGCTAAGCCAAAGATGTTGTCAATGGTAATTGGCCTGAACAAAACGGGGGACTTGAAATTGTTCGCCCTTGGGTCCACGATTCCGAGGTTCGGAATAGTAGGGAAGCCGCATGGCCAGCCCGGACTGTGCCCCATTGCTTGCCAACTTTGAATTTGCCACCAATCGAAGTCAAACATCAAGGGCGACCGAACATGCCCTGGCTGGCGATGCCAAGCTGCACAATCCATGGAAAAAAGGATATTGGCTGAAACATCTGGATGGAATTAGGTGAAACATCTGGATGGAACTGGGGGCTACAGTAATATCACTGCGTGCTAGCTGCGTGCCGAGGGGAACACGGACGCATGATTTCGTGTTTTGGGGTCGTGGCTAGGTGCCCATAAATCCTTGACTGTCTGCAGGTCTTGTCGGATTTCCTGAGCACCTGATGCCGCCAAAATGATGACTCTTGACTTGAACCAAAAGGCTTGGGCCCAAGATATTGGGTTGTCAACTCAGAACCGCCTCCGGATCGAGGTGCCGGTGGGTTGAGCACTTGAGCACAATGCCGGGACCTTGAAACATGTCGTTACGCGGGCTAAGGAGGCTTGTTCCAGAACTCAGGCTCATTCATGCAGTTGGGGCAGGTACTTGAACGTTCTGCCCGTCCCATGTCGAGCCGTTTAATATGGGAATCTAGGAGGCAGCTCCTATTTATTGAATGGACATTAGGTGAGCGTACCCAATAACTGCAACTGACAGCTACCAACTCGAAGCCACCGAGCCGTCGCCCCCTCCCCAGTTGACCCCCTGGATCCAAGGGGCCGAACGAACTTGACCACTGACACTGTGCCATGGGAGGAGCCGATGTCTACGAAGCCCACCGTTCGCTCGTCAGTGCCCTCCGGCAAAAGGTTGCCGCCTGAAAGTTCTGCCATGGGGCCACTGCAAGCCATTTGAACATGTTTTCCTCGAGTTTGTATGTTTTGATTGATTTGTTTCAGGGAAGCCAAAGGAGAAGTGCTCCATTTCGGAGTTCCCCAAGAACAACGCCAAAGGCCAGCTAACTTCCGCCTTTTGAGGATTGCTCATCGCGTTGTGTTTTAGGGTATTCCCTTTAATCGCTGTTTTTTTTAAGGGACTGCCAAAAAAAAACAGGCATCTGGGCTTGCAAAAGGTGAGGCCCTTTTAGCCAGCACAAGCAGCCGTGCTTCCGCACACCCAGAGAGCATACACCCACACAACCGACTGCCAAACTGTGCTGTTGGATTCCAGGACCCCTCTTCTGTTCCCCCCTCAACCATGCAACAAATCGAAGACGGCTTCCACTACCCCAAGCCACTACAACACTGCGGCAACCTGTGATTTAGCGGCAATACAGTGGTTGTACGTCCCGATAGTTGTCTGAGGGTAGTGGAAACCATCTTAGAAACTATTCGCAAAAAAGGGCCCCATCCAGAAGAAGAACAAAAACTGCTCTTTTGTTCACCCGAGGCTTTATCCTTCAATACAATGGCCACTTTCCCTTATAGCCATCTTAGAAACAAGAACGAAGACAAATATGATTCCCGGCCTTGGCTGTGCACAAAGGCCGCCGCGATCGCCGCGGAGTGCCGCAGCAGCGAGGCATTCTCCTTGAGGCCCGCCAGGTGCAGGGCATCCAAAACCACCGCCAGCTCGCTGTCGGTGAAGTAGTCCGGCACCGCCACGCACCTGGCAGCGGGGAAATCGGAAAGCGCTCTGCGGCCACCAAACTCATTGGAAACCGTGGCCCGCAATCCACCAGAGCAACACCTGAGAATGAGTTCAAGCCAGGAGCAAAGTTTGAGAAACCTGCGAGAAATTCATGCCTTGGAGGACAACTCGCTGGCTGAATGCTTCCCTGACAGTGGGGATGATGCTTCCAATGCTGCCATTGATGGAGATTGCGGATCTCCGTCTTTTGTGTGCGGCTTCTGGCGTGAAACAATCCGATGCCTCGGCAGGTGCCGAGCGTAAAGTTTGCGACTGCACACCTCCCGCTAAACTGAAACCTGACAACTGAGGAGCCTCCCTCAAATTCTTCTAAACCTCAGGGCCCCCATTCAGAAATCCAGGCGCCGAATGGCTCCTCCGTGACTTGGGTAAAGTAAAGGATCCCATGTCTCTGTCGCGTCCCGGCGCCAAATGACCAGGGCTGTACCTCCTGGCTTGCATTGAATCTGAGCACTCTTGGGGCTCTTGATCTTTACCGCAGCCACTGCGGCAAGTCTTACAATGTGTGCGCCTGACCTAAAGGAGCTCAGGAAAAAAGGGCCTCCATAGATCGCTCGTTTCACCCCCTCTCCCCACTAGATCGCTCGTGAATTTCCGCAGTTTTTCTTTAGGAGCAAGCCGCAGCTGCTGCGGCTTCTCGGACCCGGTCGCATAGCCGCTCAGGGTCCGCAGCAGCACCTCGAAACATCCACGCGGCGGTTCCCCAGCCCCCTGGCTTCTCAGAGAATGCAGCGGAGAGGAGGGATGGCTTGTAGGGAGTCATGCCCGCATTTCCTGAAAACTTCCAGTTGCTAAGTACGGGAAAGCATGTGGCTGAGTTCCATTTGAGGGGGCCAACCGTGAGAATTGACGATGATGGTCTAGTGTTTTAGGGGCAAGTTTCCTGAGATCAGGGACGCTTCACCTGAATGAAGTAAGCGACCTCCATGGGTCCGAGCTCGCCCCTCTAGTGAATCTGCTATGAACTCTTCTCTTTGGGGCCACATCTTTTGAGACCCCCTTTGCCCCTGGCTGTTTCAGTGTGAAGGCACTCCGTCACATTTGGATGATCCCCCCCACAATTTTCATCCGAGAGGTCGATAAATCCAAGGTCAACATTGCCCATGTCAAGTGGTAGGATAAAGGACAGTGCTAACTTAGGCAACCCCCAGGCTCAAACCGAGGAGCCCCCCACACGCTTGGTGTCCTTTTGCCTCCCCTTGTAACCAACGCAAACTTAGTATACCCTCAAATGAAACCACAACCGTCTGACCCGTCTGACATCCCCTTGGAGCCCCAAAAGCCAGCAGTAAATGGTCTGAGCTTTCGACCCCCAAAGGCCCGCAGGGCCGAACCGCAAACTCCTCCCCATCGAAGCTCACGGGGCCTAGCTGCCCGTCCTGGATTTGGAGCCATGGCTTTGTCAAGATGGGATTCGCGGAACCCCCAAAAACGCTGGGTTCTCCTTTGGGGCCTTGTAAAAAACACACACAAAACGGCTATGTACACTCAAAAAGAGACACACCCAAGTGGGCTTTTGATTTCTGAACTGGCGCGAAATGAATGAGGCTTAATGCCCCCTGGTCGGATGCATCCTTGCAGCAAACACTGAGCAAGGTTATGATCATTTACCAAAGCAAAAGCGCGTTCATCATTCAAGACAAATCGAAGTGGATTCTCGGCCGCCCAGGCGGTCAAAACCATACGATGCGAAGCGCGGGTCCTCCTGGAAAGGAAAAAGCCTCGGAACGGCAAAGTGGCTGGACAAAGCAAAAAATGGCGGTTGGTCAAAGTCCTGGTATGAAGAGGGGGTTTGGTGCAAGCGAACAACATTTTAATTTTGCCCTGGTGGTTTCAGCGGAAACCTGCGATTTTGCGCATACAACATGTGCAAAAGTAAGTGATATGATATGTGCGTATCTACGTTTCTCTAGCCCCTTCAGTTCTTGAGGAGCACCGGGCGCCATACGCATCATAGGCCTGTGAGGGTCTGTGCGCAAGACGGCTTCGGGGTTGTTTCCCCGAAAAAGTGATCCGGATCCCTGCTTAAACAGGACGCACCGGCTTCCCACTGTGACAGGGTTGGGCAACCTCTTGCTAAGCCATCGCGAACCAATTCTTGTTTGAACAACCTACTTTGGTTCTCAGCAGGGAATGAGAGAATGACCCCCACGAACCATCCCCTGTGGTTTCTTTTAAGGGAATCCCTAGGTTGCCCGAGACTCCGGTTGATTCCCTACTGAAAACCAGCAAGCTAAACTTGCTTCCTGTTCAAAGGGGACCATTCGGAGTTATCTGTGTGCGGCTCAAAATTAAAAATTAAAGAGCCAGGGTTACGCAGTTTACCAAGGGGCAATTTTGGGTAGCATTTTATTAGCCACAGCCATCCGTCTGCAACCCAGCCCCTCCCTTCTTGGCTCAGCGAGGAGCCACTGGTAGGCCTCCTTCCTCTTCTGCAGGCTTTCTGGGGAAAGAGCCAGCGCCAGGTGGCTCAGTGTCTGTTTGGGCGCCACCATCAGCCGCCCATGGGCGTTCACCTTGCGAGGAAATGTGTAAAAACCCTTCGAATAACAAAACAAAAAGGAGTTCAGAAATATGGGTCTTGTCATGGGTCCTGCTGCACTACTTTGGCAAAACATGAGATCCCCCCTTTGAACATCACCCCTTGAATGGGCCTAAAAGCTGATGCTTCAGCCATCCATGGTGCCATGGCTCTTGGGTGTTGACAGATTGCCTGGCGTCAAGGCTTTTACCCCGGGGAACTTAACTTCTAAGAACAGGCTGGAGCCATCTTGACCCCATCCCTCGCTTTGCCTTTCCTAACCAGGTTCCGTCTTCTACCAGCACCCCGAAGGGAATCCTGCGAGGCCCGAACGCACTGCCTGAGTGAGTTTTAAGTCCAGAAACTTGGGTGAGCTGAACAATGAAGATTCATAGAAACCGGCTACCCACCAAAACAAGGATTTCCTGGATATGTCTTTTCTTAGCTGGCTTCTTGTGACACATGCTCCGCCCAAGCCAAACACTAGGGGCCGCGCGCCCACGTGCCGCAGCTTGCTGTCGAAGGAGACGAAGCCTGGGGTGTTGCGGCCCGACACGTCGTTGGTGTTAATGGTGATGGCCGCCTTCTCCTGGCAGAGGGTTTTTCGGCGTAAGGGTCAGGTACCCGGCTAGGGGAAGCACCAAGGGTGGGAATCAATCTCACGGGATTTCCATGGAAGCAATGTTTTGAGGGGTGCAATGGGGTCAAAGGCGCTCCGTAGCTTCGACCTCAAAAGGGGCCCGAACCAAACTTAAGATAAAGCAGGAATTAAACAAGACAAACCCAAATAGCCACAAGGAGGTTGCCCACAGGCGCCCCTTTCTTCAAAGTCAAGAGTCTTTTGGGGGGGCGGGGACAATCCTAGATCAAAGCCTTAGGCATTTGCGTTCAAAGCGTTGTTGAGTCGACCAAGCTCTTCCCAGCTCAGAGGCTAAATTGCAATAGTATTTTCGAATTGGCAATACAAAATCAAGCATTGGCTAGCCCCAGGCCCGCCATTTTCCAGTCAAGCGGCTCGAAATGACTGCCCAACAGTATGCCCAAAACCGGCTCATCAAAATTCATAGGCCTCCTGCCCATCAGTTGCCGCGGGCCTCCACCGAGGAGGATGCCACTACCTCGCAAAGCAGATCGAATCAGCAGTTCGAATCAGATCGCATCTGATTCGGAAAGCTGGAGATGTCATCAATCCCTTTGCGTTGTTGCCCTTTCTTGGCTTGGTTCACATTTGGACCTTGAGCCGGGAAGCTTTACTCTGCACGCGCACGCTTCCAGTCCGAAGGAAGGCAATGGCAACTCAAGAGGCCAAACGCAGGAGCCCGCCGGTGACTGCCTTTTTGGGACCTTCACTTTTTCATGACGGCCAAAAGGATCAACAGGTTGGCAGGTTGATCTTGGACTGAGTTGGAACCATGCATAGCCAAAGAATGGATAAACCTTTGCCGCGCTTCATTAAGAACCGGTTAAACCTCCCCAGAAACCATACTCAGCCTGTGATTCACACAAGGCTCCACGCCGAGAAGGGCCGGTGCCCAGCAAACTCCGAGCGCTCAAAGCGGTTGCTCCACTCCAGCCAGACTCCAAGCCGAAGGAAAACCACAGCGTTTGTTCAGCCGCCCAAAGCCCCGCCAAGCGAAACAAGGGATCCACTCAAAATACAAAAAGGAGGGAAATGAGAACTGCTTCCTAGCCCCTCGAATGAGCATGGGTAACGCTTCATATCATCTGTTTGGCCCTTTGCCCCAGTAATCATCCTATGTATCACGGGCCTTTTGATATATTTAAAAAAAAAACTGGGCCCTGGGCCCACGGCAAATTCTGTGTGTTTCCTGCTGAGGCCCCGGGCGCAGTCCACCCCTAGGTCCACCCCCACACAGCGAGCCATCCTCCCTGCCGCGCGCCGCTGGCTGCGGCCTCACGTGGACATCCTAGCAATTGACCACAGGTTAACCTGGCAAGCCACCAGCTGTCATGAGGAGAAAGCCTTGATGTGAAACAACCCTCTTTCTCTGATCCTGGGTTGCCATTGCAGCGCCCCCAAAAAGCAGTTTTCACAATGGTCCGTGAGTCAAACCTACAGCGCAAAATCGTACCCAAAGACGCCCAAAGAGATCCTAGACGGGGATCAAAGCACTTCGAAAAGCGCCGCCCAACACCTACCAGCTACACACACACACACGCACACACACGCACACACACACACACACTGTGAAAAGCTCCCCGTGAGGAGTAGGTGTAGGTACAGGTTGTAGCGGCTCATTGTGCCAAGTCGCGCTAGCCAGTGCACGGAGGTATGAATTACCAAAAAAAACCTCGCAGGTACGTTTTCCCAGGATCGGTGTGGTGGCTTCGTTGGACAGAGACCAACACCGTCCTCTCTGTCCCCCTGCGGATTGAAAAAAGGCCTTTGGTCTCAGGCTGTGGCACACACACACACGCCAACCTGTCAAAACCAAGCCCAAAAACCAAGGCTCGGCTTCCTTCAAAGGGATCCGAACCTGAAACGATCCCACCCACCCGCCCCCTTTAGGCCCAGGCTGGTGGCCAAGCGGCCAAGGTCCAGAAGCTAGCAATGCTGAGCCCAAAAAAAAAACGCCGCCGAGGCGCGTCGATCTGATTCACCTAGGTACCCTTTGTCACTGGCAAATGAGGAAAAAAATGAGAACTCGGCGGAGGCAAATGCAGTGTTCAACCAAACTGACCTCAGAATTGCAACATGGTTGCAACATGTTGGGTTGCCGGGGGGGGTTGGCCCGGGACGATGGCGAGTTGAAAGTGCATCGCATTGAACAGGTGCTCAAATGTGCCACGAATCACTGCATTTTCAAGCATGCCTCCCAGGAATGTCGCTTACCAAACCCTGCCACTTCGCGTACCCGAGATAACAACTGGAGTACGCTGCCGTGACAGTTCCACGTTTTTTTTAATCAGCGGACGTATACATGTATATATATATATAGATATATATATATATATATGTATATATGTGTGTATATATAAATAGATATAGATATATATATATATATCTACATACATATAAATAGACATATATATATATATCGATATATGTATATATATATACGTACATGCCTCTCGTGTAGAGCATATACCTTTGCCAAACGAAGTAGTTTGACCAAAGCTAAACCTGCAGACTCCATCTGCCTGAGCACTCAAGAAGGTGCGAGCACGTTACAAAGCAATCCTGCATTACATCACCCCGGCCGAACATGAACGCTATCGTCCCCACCCCACCCCACCCCAAGAGCGGTCACCTCTCATCTCATGAGCGCTATCATCCCCACCCAAACCCGCCCCACCCCACCCCACCCCACCCCACCCCAAAGAGCGGTCACCTGTCATGTCATGAACGCTATCGTCCCCACCCCACCCCACCCCACCCCAAAGAGCGGTCGCCTCTCCTCTCATGAACGCTATCATCCCCACCCCACCCCCCACCCCACCCCACCCCAAAGAGCGGTCACCTCTCATCTCATGAACGCTATCATCCCCACCCCACCCCACCCCACCCCACCCCAAAGAGCGGTCACCTCTCATCTCATGAACACTATCATCCCCACACCACCCCACCCCACCCCACCCCACCCCACCCCACCCCACCCCACCCCGGGCCAACCCCCCCCGTCAACCCAACATGTTGCGACCACCTGCAATAGACCAGGATGTGCCGCGGATGTTCCAGTGTCCATGCGTTTCGGCGACTGGATTTCGGGCCACAAGCTGCCCAACTATCATCGACTTGTATTTTGGGCTGCCCGTTGTCAAACTGAAGGCGTTGAAATATAGCACTCTGGCAAAAATGGTTCTCCGGCAAGGGGTAGCTGGTTTCACTGACCCAACTTGGGGATCTTACCAGTGGCGCGCTCCCTTTCCCAGCGACCCCACAAATGACGCTCGTGTTCTCACACCTTCGTGCCTGCCAGATCGCTTGGCGACATGGTCGGGCACGGAAACCCACTGGCTAGTGACTGGAGCCTCTTTTCATTCCTGACGTGTTTCACATCGTCAGTCGCCTAAGCCTCTTTCATGTCAAATGGCAGCCTGCCACAAGACCATCCAGCTCTACAGAACTGCCGAGCCTCATCCAAACCAAGCCCAACAAAATGGGGGTGGGGGGGAGGGGAACGAGTGCTTTACAGGGGCGGCGGGTGGGTCCTGCTAATCGTTGTTAGCTCTTGCAACACTAGGGAGGCCATTGCAGCGGCCCACTAAACACAAGCCACTGAACAAGTGGGACAAGAGGATGCCACGTTGCAAGCGCCAAGGCAATGGGGCAGGACCGCCCCTACCCCGTGACAACGCCAATGCATCTAGTATGCGATGAGGTCGGTGTTTGTGTCCTCATCGCGGGCAACAGTTAAAGCCTGCACGTGTCTGTCACTCCATCTGCCATTCTTGGGTGTTGTGTTGGCACGTGCCAGCAGCACATTAACTTGGACTTGCTCTTTGCACGCCTCGCATATCAAGCCATTCCTTGCCCATTGAATCGCCAGAATCGGTTCACCTTCGGCCTGCCAAGGCTCACTGCTCCCCTCAAAGCTGACTCGATTTGGGTTCCGCGGCGCACTTTTGAAGTGAGACCAAAGCTAGCTTCGGGATTCGGCGGAAGTTATATGCAGCATATGCAGTTATAACCAGAACAACGTGTAGATCGACATGTTGATAACAGTGTTTGTTGCATACGTGCATCGGAACATGAGGCAAAGGAACACGATTGGCATGGTGTCGAACTAGACTCACAGGAAACCAGCCATCTGAAGTGGCCTACGTGTTCATTTATGTCCCGTTCATGGCGATTCGGATCGTTCACTTCCGCCTGCCTTTGGGCGAAAACAGTTGCGGAGCTCACCGGGGGCTCAGAACTCCCGGCGGTACCAAACAATGTACTCGGGATAGACCTGGTGATTGTCGAAGACCTGAGCAAGCTCTTCTCAGAAGAAGCCAATCCGGCCGTTTCTTCGGGGTTTGTTGGCTTCCTGGACTGTTGTGAGAAGCTATCCCTCCCCATATTTGCTTGCGCCCGGCTGCATGCCTCTTAGCTGAGCGACAACATAAGCCATAATGTTCAATCTCCACTGATCGAATTTTATTGAATAGATATGTTTCATTGTTGTTCTATTTGTCGCGCCCCCCACTTACCCAGTTAGATGCAGGCCATCAAAAGTTTTTAAGGCAAGACATGGCTGCGCCAGGCCGAGGTGCGATGAACTCGCGGAAGGTCCCGTGAACCTTCATACAAATGAAAGGGAAGGCAGGCCGTGCGAACATGACATGGACCAACTAGGGAGCTCAAACCTCTCGGTGGGAGGGGTTCCTCCAGGCAAGTAAAACAACGCAAAGGCCATGTGCCTCATGTACAAACGGGGTTCATCAAACTCGGGTCATTCTATGGAGTTGAAGCTTTTGCCATGAACAATAACTCTTCAGCCTGCCATGGCGTGAATCTATAACCGAGTGCTCGAATCAAAGCCCCCTCTGAAAAAAGAGCCTGCTTGGGAGGACTAAGGTAGACCAAAACTGGAGGTGTGTTTGGAGGTGGGGGCGAGGACTCAGCTAGACAACCAGAATGATCTCCGGCGGGTGGGGCGGGGGTTCACCACTTCCCCTCTGCTTCAAGACATGTTCGTTGTTGTGCTTAAAATGGCGATCTAGAACCCCTGCCTAGAGAATCATCCCCTAGAAGCAATCAACCCCTGGAAATCTTCGACAGAACCCCGAGAAAAAAAAAAAAAAAAACGAACCCAACCACCCCCCGGTTCGCCCCCGCTGTCGATCCGACTTCCAACGACTTCAAACGACTTCGCCTTCTCCCGGTCCCCCAGCACGGAGTGGTGGCTGCCGCTCGGCTTGCAGGAAGCCACCAGCTCGGAGCTCACCGACACCGGGGACACGTGGTCGCAGTAGTTGACGTTCCCTAGCGAGTTGGATGGAGAACCCCCCTTTTGTGAGGTGGAAATAAGGGAACCCCCCTAAGAGGATCTTGGGTGAGTTGGCTTTTGAGGTTTTACCCTCAGCTGAAGTCGCCATAGCTTGCCCAGGTGCGTTTGAACGGTTCGCACATCCACATAAAGTTGGGTATGCTGCTTACATAAAACCCCTCTCAACATCGACGAAGTGGAGCGCAGAAAAAAAAGAGAAAAAAAACAGTGTCGGGTCTCCGGGCCCCCGCCTTCCTTTGGGGCTGGAAGGACCGAGGGCCTACCACAGCTTTGCCGCTCCAGCTTTGCTGGCGTGGCTGACTCCCGAGTTGGCGAGGAACATGCGGAGCCTACTGGAGATTGCTGTCGGAATTTGCTTGCCCAGACGGAGTTTCTCGGCTTGTTCTGGGCCCTTGGGTTCTTAACCCCGCAAAAAGTCTAGGATAAGCCAAAGATTCCCCCTCAAACCCACACACGTGTTGCTTTCTCCCAAGAAACCCCAGGAAATGACAGAATAATCGTTTTTCGTAGCACATTTTCGAGGTCAGTCTCCCCAGTATCCCCAACAGCTGGTGCCAATTTGGAACCGGAAGGCAGCGCGCTTGCGCCTGTGACATTCAAACAAGGCGAAGACGTGGCAATATTTCAACGGCTCCCTCAATCCATCAACTTATCCCCTTGCCCTTTCGGTGGCTGGTTCATGCTGATTTACCTTTTTTGTGTAGGAACCTAGCAGCCGGGCATGGATTTTGAGCGTGGAATCCTCTTGTCAGGCAAGCTGGACCTCTCCCATCCTGCCCGCTTGGTGCAGCCGCGCGTCCGAGGACAACACGGCACAGGAGCAAAGGGAAGTAGCCCCGCAGGTCTGCGGTCGTGTACTCGTCCGCCTTCATGCCTCGGATAAGCTTCTGAGACGTTGAATGCTTGACAAGTTGCTGATGTGTTGGTTTGTGTAACTATGCTATTCTTGCAAGTCAAGTGCCATAAAGACTCGCAGGACTCTAGGATGAAGTCAAAGGGCTTTGAATCTCCATATTGTTGCCAGGTGGGGAGACAAGTTGACAGCCAAGTAATAAGTAGATGGGAGCTGTCCTGCAGGGTCCCACAGATACAAAAGTGCTAAAAATGACGAAGATCCCAAGAATGTTCAACAAAATCCTGCACGAATTCCTTCGCTTCGAATTAAGGCCTCCCCGTCAAAAACTTGGGTAAGCTCCTTTTACCCAATTGAGTTTGCCATGGGCTGACTCGGGTGCCATCCATGAAGTTTCCCGTCTCTGCCTGTCCGTTGCGCCAACCGTTTGGGTCCTGCCCAGCCCATGCGGGGGGGATGGGAACTTTGCTTGCTTTAGCCACTCCTCGCAAGAGGGAGCTGGTTTGGTTCAGTTCACACCCAACCCGGGTCGAAATTGTTTTGATGAACCCTGATTCGGGGGGTGGTTAAACATCTGGTTGCCTCGCCACTGGAAAGACCCCAAAGGGTCTAGAAGAAAAAAGGTTCCACTTTTGGAACCTGGACCAAAGTAGGCCAAACGGGAAAAGGGCGAGAACATGGCAAATGGCTGTCCTCTTTGAGAATCCTTGAAGCTGATCCAACCGGGGCCGGGCCCAAGGTCTGGCCGAGTGGTTGGCTTCCCTGCGGTTTCCCACACAAAGCTGATCCACAATCTCAGCTCTTGCCCGCAAGCCACAATAACATTCTTGATTCTGGTCCATCAGTAAGCCTCAAACTTTAAACTAATTTCAAGAAGAGATCCCTACCAAAATCGGTGACCGTCCTCTTGCCTCCATTTGCCTCCCGCCCGGGACCCGCCCAAAAAGTGGAGGGACCGCGGCGACCGATCACACGACCGATCCGCCGGATTTCTTCGCCACCGAGCTGCAGCTCTCCGCCAGGTAGATGCCCGGCCCGAAGAGGGAGCCATAGGCCGAGCCAGCGCCTGGCTCGGGCAAGGGCACCACCCCGCGAAAGAAACCAAGCTGTTGGGGTTGGGGAACAAATATATGAAAGGGAAATATCAAAAACAAGATGCGTTTCCTTTCGCATTCGGCTCCCTTTCTCCCCAAGATCCAAAAAAGAGCGGCCTGAGGGTCGACCCCCCTCATGCAGACGCCCAGTCCGCGCACGTGCTCGGGCGTCTGGGCCCCAGGCGTTCCAGGTCGAAGTTGGCATCGGTGATGCCCTCCGCACCCTCGGGCCTACAGCCGTGCCACAAGTAGTGCTCATTGAGCATGGGGTCCACTGGGTTCTCCTGACAAAAAACGAGTCGGGCCGTTTCGTGCTTCCTTCTGTATACCCGTACCCACCAAGGGGAGCAATGAGAAACGGCAGTTCTCCGGCAAAACTGGGATCTCCTCCAACAAAACCATCTCATGCCTCAGGGCAGACAAAATATGAAACCTCATCTGGACATTCCAACCCCGCATTTGGACCAAGAAAAGTGAATCAACCAATTCACCCAAGCACCTAGACCCGGAAAGAAAAGAAACAAACACAAAAAACAACAACATATATTACGCGACCCTTCTCCGGACAGGCTTGGACCAACCAACCAACCAACCAACCAACCAACCAGCCAGCCAGCCAGGCAGCCAGCCAGCACCAAACAGAACAACACCCCGCCTTGAGGCGCCCGCTGACCAATGGCACCTTGGCAGTCTTCACATCCCACGTGTCCCCACAGGGCATCGAGGGCTGCATGGCATTGGCGATCTCCGCGCGACGGGAGCGGTAGTTCACGTAGACCTTGCCACTCGTTGGTTCCCCGGGGGGGGGGGGGGGGAGGCGCGGGGAGATGTTTGGCGAAAGGGAGGGCGGTTGAATTGGGCCAAATTGCGTTAAAATCAAAGGCCAGGGCGCTTCCAGAAATCCACCAGCTGTTGTTTGTCTTTGTTTTGTTAAGGCTCGTGCACGGGGGTGTGCCAACCCCGCCTTCTTTACGCCATGGCTTCAACACCTATCGCTTAGACCTCCTCTGGTGGGTTCTTCTCCATGCTTGCCCCTAGAATCAAGAAACGGGGAACCCAACAAGGATTCATGGGTTCAAAGTAATTCATACAACATTTGGTCCCCCAAGCCCCCATCCACAAAGAACCTCCTGATTTCGAGGCAAACCAATATTCGCTCTCTTGACTCCCTTGATGAGAGTTACATGAAGTCCCATCCAGAGAAACACAAGTCCCATCCAGAGAAACACCGATGCAAGAGAAACAACGCCCAAACCTGCGGGGGAGACTTTCTTGAAGTTGGTATTCCTTTGGGGTTGCTTTGCAGGGCACACCCACTTTGGGGTCTCTGCTAATGCACATCCCTCCGAATTGTTGATGTGCTTTCTTCCATTTAAGCACTGTCACTGTCCGCAAAGAGGCCCAAAGTGGAGGGCGAGGCATAAGGCAAGTCCACTCTCCTCCTAATTTTACTAATGGTCTCTTCTACAATGTGCTGGGCCCCGCAACCTCACATCATCAGGGTGCCACATCCAAACCCAAATTACCTGCGTCGCGCGCTCAGGAAGGCCAGAAGGATGAACCGATTTTGTACAACTGAGCTTAACACGGCTTTCCTTGTTGGGACCCCCTTTCTACTTTGCGCGCAGTGCCGCTTGATCCCATTACGAAAGCGCTACAACGGCCTCGGCATTCTGCACGTAGATCACGCTCATCACCTAGCAAAAGATCGGAGACCACTTAGTCTCAGGACAATCTCAGGGTATCCAGGAATTGGGGGGGTAGTGGAGATCACCTTGAATACAGAGGCGGCGCACAAATGTGGAGGGGACGTGAGCGTTCTGACATACCGGGAGACGTGTTTTGGGTAGCCTCCTTTCACTCCTTTTCAAGGGACATGAATGGCCTCCCCCTGGTGCACATGCCCGCAAAGAAGACTCTCATACACCCCATGGTACAGGACCAAAGAAGCAAAAGACTAAACAGCGTACCAGGATTAGGGGCCATGGTAAAGAAACAAGGGCAACTTTTGCCGCACCGATCAATGGCTGTCCCTTCTAACCTCGGACTACGCATTGACAGGGGGGTATGTCGCAAACATGGGAACTTATCCCTCAAGCCGAGTAACACATTTGAAACCAACTGCGATGTGATCCCTGCAAAGGACGAAAACGATCACAGCTTCTGCAATCATTGGGGGGGCAAACATCAAAAAACGATCCACGAAGAACCCCCACCAAGCAAAAACACATCAAGGAAAAAGAACAAACAAGGGTGCGTGCCTGCCTGTAGGAAAACCAAACAGAATAAAGAGAGAAACCCCAGTTGCCAAAGCAACATTATACATTACAACCAGAAAAACCTACAAACCCAACATTTGCAAACCCCCACCGCCGACACGCACAAACACGTGGGGCATCGTCAGGCCTTGAGCGCCTTGGCTACGGGCTCGGCGCCGCGGTCGCGGGTGCGGGTCTTTGCGCCGTGGCCGCCCCAGCCCCAGAAGGTGGCGTTCACCTCGGCTGTGACAACAAAGAAACGCAGCCCCATCAAATAAACATGTAAACCCAAAGGTTCCAAAAAAGGGTCCACTAAGGACAAAGGTTTTGAAGGTTCAATATTAATCTGCAGGGTGTATTGCACCAAGGCGCCAACTCTTGGACCTTCATCAGAAGCGCGTGCTCCGTCTCTTCGTCCTTGCGCAAGATGGGTCTCATACCCGGCCGCCCCGTCGCATGTAAGGCAAGCGTGTTCTGTAAGTGGGGCCCCCGCATACAAAGAACCTTCAGATACACATATATGTATATATATATAGAAACAGACATAGAAACAATGTATATACATATATATATATATATATATGAGCCTTCCGGGAATGCAAGTCAAAAAAGCCCGCGGTCCATAGGTGGCGCGCCTCGGTTTTCCTCCTGTTGGTCGGGAATTTTGACCTGTAGGTTCGAAGATTGCGCTTAACGCCCAAATTGGCAACAATTGCAGGCAACAAACGCGTGCTTTTCTACTAAAGGCAACTTGTCGCGAAAGGGTGGACGTTTCTGCCATGCAGGTCCAGGCAGATAAATATGTACAAATATCTATATATGTGTCTGTGTTGTACCAGTAGGGGTGGGCGGAAGTTGTAAAACATAGTTCTCTGTCTCCGTCTTTTGGTCGTTCTTTTCTCTTCTTGTTGTTTGTCATCGTTCATGTGTTTCCTCGTCTTACTTTTTGTTGCTCATCTGTTCTTTTCTTGCCTTCCGTTCCCTTTCCTTCCCTTTCCTTCCCTTTCCTTCCCTTTCCTTCCCTTTCCTTCCCTTTCCTTCCCTTTTTTCCTTCCTTCCTTCCCTCCTTCCTTCCTCTTTCTTTCTCCCTTTCTTTCTTCCTGTCTTTCTTTCTGCTTTTCTTGCTTTCTTTCTTCATTTCTTTCTTTCTGTCTTTCTTTCTTTCTTTCTTTCTTTTTTTTCTTTCTTTCTTCCTTCCTTCCTTCCTTCCCTTGTTCCTTCCTCCCTCCCTCCCTCCCTCCCTCCCTTCCTTCCTTCCTTCCTTCCTTCCTTCCTTCCTTCCTTCCTTCCTTCCTTCCTTCCTTCCTTCCTTCCTTCCTTCCTTCCTTCCTTCCTTCCTTCCTCTCTTTCTTTCTTTCTTTCTGTCTGTCTGTCTGTCTGTCTGTCTTTCTTTCTTTCTTTCTTTCTTTCTTTCTTTCTTTCTTTCTTTCTTTCTTTCTTTCTTTCTTTCTTTCTTTCTCTCATTCCTTTTCTCTCATTCCTTTTCTCTTCCCTTCTTCCCCTTTTATAACCTTGTGGTTCTTTCTTCGTGTCCATTTCTTCTGCGTCCCGTCTTGTTTCTCGCTGTCATTGAAGATGCTTTTTAAGAGAAAGGAATTCTCTGTTTAAGGGGCCCTGTGCGTCAATGTACCTACCGACCTATACACTCAATGTCTCTATCCGCGCATCTACATCTCTATCTGTCTGTCTATGTGTTGACTTGCCTAGCATCCACCTACCTACCTACCAACTTATCTGGCTACATACCGGGCTACCGGTCTATTCCCGTATCCACCCATCTACCGATCTGTCCATCTCTCTATCTTATCTGAAGACAGCAATCATGACGGGTCACGTTTCTTCTCACGTCACTTGTCACATATCGTCTCTCCTCGCGTCCACGTATCTCTTAGTCATGTCTGCCGTCACGCCCCTTGTCACGTCTTACGTTCCGTCTCTCGTCGCGCTACACGTTACGTCTCTATCACGCGCGACGCTTTCGCCACGTCGTCAAACGACGCGTCTCTCGGCACGTCACAGGGCAGGTCTCGCACCTTCATGTCTCCCGTCACAACGCTCGTCGCGTATGTCGACGTGTCTCCTGTCACGTCTCGTATCTCGGCACCTCTCTCATCACGCCTATCGCTGTGTCTCCCCTCGCGTCTCTTGTCGCATCTCAGGCAACGTCTCTCGCCGCGTCTCTCGCCGCGTCTCTCGCCGCATCTCTCGCGCGTGTCTTACTTTGTAACTTTCCTCACGCGTCTCATTACATCTCTTCTCGTCGCGTATCTCGTGGAGTCATCGCTCACTGTTGCAACGCTTTTCTCGTCACGTCTTCCGGCAGTCTGTGGCTCGTCACGTCTCTTCTCATGCTTGAACTGCCACGAAATCCGCGCCCCGAGCTCCAAACCAATTGCTGACGCTTTCGCGCCAAAGCATTTCGCTCGCTGCGAATTCGGCGCTCCAATTTTTTGCGTCTGCCACGACATTCAGACAAAGGCTTCATAAAGCGCCGCGCCAGAGTGAGCTTGCCACGAACTCAAAATCGTCCAAAGCACCGTGCCTGTCACGGAGATCCAACTTCGACTTCGACAAGTTTACGACGCGCGGGCAACGCGAACACGACGGACAGGCGCAACGAATTCAGCGCTTCAAGAAGCGCCGCGCTTCGCAGGAATCCCACGTGAGCGCTTGCGAAAGCTTGAGGCCGCACCGGCGCGTCTCGCAAACACGTCCTTTCCCCCAAGACACCTTTGCCAACGGGAACCCTTCGCTACGCGTTCGGGAAAACCATCCGAAATACAAATGGAAGCGCCCGCGGGGCAGAATTTACACCAACGTCAGGGCCGGATGGGGACAAACAAGCAGCGCTCCCTCAAACCGACACGCCCAGACCAAGAGCCCCGAACCCAAGTTCGTCACCCTCCGCCCTCCCCGCCAACCCGACAATTCCGCGGGCCGCCTTCTTGAGCAGCCGCACTGCAGCCTGCGGAGCCGAGCAAGTGTTGGACATCAAGCAACTACTGTGAGGTGAAAAGGAAAGCCTGAAAACATCTGAAAACACACAGGGTGTTTCAGCAGAATTGGGGCCAGGGGCTGTATCTACTTCATTCCTCCAAAGCCCAGGATTCAACAATCCAGGTTTGGACACCTTTGTGGTTGCTACCAAATCCCTGCCCCAAAAATCATTGGGAAGCCAAGGGGTATGACATGAACAAGGGTGTGCACTTTGGCAGGAAGCAGGTGATCATCTCTGCGCAACCTTGGATCGAAATGGCTACCCAAAACGGACAGCCTACGGGAAATTAGGTGCGCGTCTGTTTTTTGAGGGTGCCCGTTTTGCGGTTTCGAAAGCAAAGCTAGAAGGACAACTACCATGTTGGTATCAGCACAAAAAACCCAAAACAAATACATACATAAATAAATAATTAAATAAATAACAAAAATAGAAAATAAATAAGCAAACAAACAAACAAACAAAGAAACTAGACCACGGTTGGCCCGAAAGCATAACATCGCAAGCGAGGTCGGCCCAACGCTGCAGGATGCGTTCTTTTTCCCTACACGAAGCATTCGTGAAGCAAGCGCGAGACAGCACCAGGCAAGGTGCTCTGCGCAAACTGGTCGGTGCAAGTTGGTCTGCGCAAGTTGCTCTACGCAAGTTGCACTGTGCAAGTTGCTCGCGCAAGTTGCTCCGCGCAAGTTGCTCCGGCAAGTTGGTCCCTGCAAGTGGCTCCCTGCAAGTTGCTCTGTGCAAATTGCGCTCCCTGCAAGTTGCTCTGTGCAAGCTGCTCTGTGCAAGTTGCTCTGTGCAAGTTGCTCTGCGTAAGTTGCTCTGCGCAAGTTGCTCTAGGCAAGGCGCTCTGCGCAAACTGGTCGGTGCAAGTTAGTCTGCGCAAGTTGCTCTGTGCAACTTGCTCTGCGCAAGTTGCTTTATGCAAGTTGCATCTTGCGACGCCCACCTGCGGACCAGGGAGGAATCGAACCCGCGACCCGCCGGTCCCGGGAGCAGGCGCGCGAACCACGAGACAACTCTCGAGGACCAGTTCGAACAACAAAAGTCGCAAAAAACCTCGAGTTTTTGCACCGACCACGCCGATGCCCAAAAAACCTCGAGTTTTTGCACCTCGACCACGCCGATCCCCGCAGAGGGTCGCGCGAGCATGTTAAAAATCGCAAAAAAAACCTCGAGTTTTTGCACCTCGACCACGCCGATCCCCGCAGAGGGTCGATTTGCGTGTTGTGTCGTCGGCACTACCCCGCTGCCCTAAGAAGAGATTTTAACTCCTCTCAAGTCAATACTTGACTCCTTGCACTTGCAACTTGCACTTGGCTCCTTGCACTTGCAACTTGCACTTGGCTCCTTGCACTTGCAACTTGCACTTGACTCCATGCACTTGGCTCCTTGCAACTTGCAATGACTCTCATGACTCCTTGCAATGACTCCTTGCAATGACTCCTTGCAATGACTCCTTGCAATGACTCCTTGCAATGACTCCTTGCAATGACTCCTTGCAATGACTCCTTGCAATGACTCCTTGCAATGACTCCTGACTCCTTGCATGACTCCTTGTGACTCCTTGCAATGACGACGTGTCAAGAGACGGCAAGGTGACGTCCCGTGGGACGCTGTCCACCGAACCCTCCAGCTGTAATACCAACCACGTAGAAAGGTGTATACGGTCAAACCGTTATAGCCGAACCCGTGTAAATGTTGTAAGGGAGAAGGAATAATAGTTACAACAGTGGTCCTGACAAATGCAGCGCAAGCGAAGTGTTTTCCGCTCTCAATTGCCGATCACGTATGAACGCAGCTACACATAAGATCTTGAACCTCACTTGTGACTTGAGCCAAATGGCAATCAATGGAACCTTGTAAGCAACACATACACGGACCTCAGAACAGCTTCCCAATTTAGGCACGGGGCCAGGAGGGTTTTAACATCCCCCATTTGGGTCGCATTGTTCATCATGCGGTCCAAACACCACAAAACGTTCCACTGGCCACGGCTTCAGCTACGAAACTGTGTCGAACACTCTTTCACTTGCTATCGCTACACCGTTCATTCATTGTGAAACCTGCCGGGTTCGATTGAAAATGAAACATGCATCCGCAAATCGTAGCACATTCCCATATGCAGGTGTAATGTATACACTATCGTCACGTCATTTTACAACCATTGAACATCCCAGCTGCCGCATTTGCGCATCGCGCAGCCGTCATCCACAAATGGGTTGGCCATGGAAGTTCAACAGAAGCGCCTGCTCGTAAGCAATCTGCATATCACCGGCAAAGAAATATTGGTGAGCAATCAATGCAAAACATAGCCATTCCAGGTACCATGAATAATATATGTAATGAAAAAGAATCATCCATGAGGTAATAGTTCCATCCATGAATATCCGGAATGTCATAGTCGTCGGAATATGTAAATGTATACACATCCATTCATCTTGGACGCATGAAATCATATCATGATGTAGAGTCGTTCCATCGCAATAACATTGATGAGACGCAAGCAACAGATGGGGACTAGCCCACATCGTGCCGCAATCAACATCTGCATCACGCATACTTGTCCCCAATGGACAGTCGGTGGGTACGTCGACGGAACTCTTCGTCCAAATTCTTTTGGGCTTCTCGCGCCCGGACACACTTCTTGTTATGATCTTCTGGTATCCAATGCCCCTTTCGTAGGCACCAATCCAGCAGAGGTGTGTCGCATTTATTCGGGTCGATGGCTGCAATAATGGCGCTCACATTGACCGAATAACCATATTTGCCAAGGTTCAAGCCATCCCTTACAAACGATATGTATTTACAGTTGAAAGCCAGGGAGAAGCATCTGTAAATAATATCACCCACCGGGTGCACGCGATCCTTGACCAGGAGCTTCATTTCGTCCTTGGTGACGTCGAGGATTCTTGCTGCAATCCACAGCTTGTAGAATATGTATAGTCCCTCGCACTTGCACACCATCATACGAATGTATTCTTCACGCTCCTCAGCCGACCGGAAGATCCTTGTCCGAACATTCTCGGATTGAGAAATCTTCAGTACCGTTGATGGTAAAAGGATCCCTTCCTGATCGTGCTCAGTCATGTTGGGGTACTTCTTGAAGAAGTTGTGGTAAGGGCAGCCTAGCTTCCCTTCGAGCGCGGCATTGACCGTTCTCTCTTCACCACCTTCGAACATTTCCCACATCTTTGACATCTGCAGTGCGATGAATCCCGCCATGTATTGAGCTTCGCGCGGCTCATCAAGGCAAATCGCCATCCGCTGGGTATTTATGATATCCCGTGATGCCAAGTCATTGTCGCGGTATTGCCAACCGCCATCTTCCTCCTCAGACATGTAGCCGGACGTGTATCCTTGCGTGTCCATGTCGTCTTCTTCAGGAACGTCTTCTGCCTCATCATCCTCTTCCTGTGCTGCCGCATCAAGGTTGGCTTCGTCTTGTGCGCGCCTGGCATCACCCGAGACATTGGGCCTTTGGTTGTCCTCATCGTCGTCGGAACTGATGTGGATGTAGAATCTCCCGGTAGAGATCAATTGCGCTCCACATTCCAGACACACACAGAAGCATGTGGGAATCGCGGTCGCACACGACGGACATATCCGGCACCTCAGTCCTTCCCATGTCTCGTCATTCAGGATGACGACTTTGCTGATCTCGTCCCTGACCTCGTTGGTCTGCGCATCAAACTCCTCCAACTTGTTTTCCTTAAAGAGTTCGCATGCACGATCAACCATGTCTTTGATGTAGTGCAGATTGTCGGCACCTGCCTCGGTCTCAGGCATCCTCTCGTTGATCTTCGCGACGTTCTGGAGGAACATCGCAGCCGATTCCTGGGATGAGTTGACGAAACCCGGACAGATCTCGTTTTCCACACATTTTGAGTACGCTCGCTTGATGTCCCCGTACTCCAGGCGTTTCCCTCCGTTGCTTTTGCCAATCCAAATGGACTTGACCTCATAGAACGGGATCACGTCAAATACCATAGATGTCCCATTTGCCGCGACTCCAGCTCCATACCGCGCGAGGGTTGCACTGGGAATGTAGATGATCGCAATCGGATCCCCCGACCTTACGTTTCGTAGCGTTACCTTCGTTGCTACGTTCATCTCATTGAGAGTCATCCCATGGAGCGAATGCCCCGAAGTGCAATGCTAGCCTGTTTCCGCCATCGATCCCGCCGGGGACTAGCCCACAGCGTACGATGCTTGGCAGGTTCTCCACATACGTCACATGGAATGCTCCTCCGAGAGAATCACCCATTCTTGCGGAATACCTATTTGCCAGTGCGGATGAGCTCATGAATCCAAAATCACTGTGACCAGTTGTGACTCGGATGCACCAAGGCCTGTACCATCCATCGCATCTGTTGAACATCCTGTCGATGTCATCCCGATCCAGGCCAGCATTGTTCATCTCCTCCCTGGCCGCCCTCATGTCATTCGGGTTCATGATGCTTGGAAACCTTGCTGGCAGGACCTGAAATCTCGATTTCTTGTGTCCGGACTCCTGCCACTTGATCACTTCCATGATGCCCATGTATCGTTTTGCTCTCGAAGTTGAAGGCGGGAATATGTCGTTGTTGCGGTCGTCAATGACTGCGTCGATGTCGACCCATCCACCTTCATCGCATCTGAAAACACTTCCTCGGCAATTGCCGATTTTGTGCCGAAGGACTCTGCATAGGTTGTGAGATAGCTGGTTTGCTTGATCTTTCGTAGCAAATACCGAGCGATCGTCGCCAATCTTGCATAGTGGAGCACCGTCAAAAGGAGCAACGCAGAAATTGACGCTCTTGCCAAGCTGCATCACATCCACCTGCTCAAGGTTGGCACCCTTGGGAAAGTATTTGGGGTCAACAATAGACGCGTACGCCCATGGCATATGCACATCACTCACGTCGCCGTACTTCGGGATGTAGCATGGGATGGTGTCACACCCTCGCTCTAGCGTCGTCTTGAATGTTCTGTTGTCCCCGCACGGATTGAAGGTGAGGTCCACGCCACCGCATTGTAGCTCTCCTCCCTCAGCCGTGTCAGCCATCTCCACCAGGCTGATGGTATAGCTATACATCTCTATTGTCTCTTTCCCTTCTTGTCCTCCTTTCTTGCGTTCCTTGGACGTCGATGAGGACGGCTCTTCCGTATCCCCCATTTCTTCATCGCAGGAAACATGATCGCTGCTGAGAAGTTCACGGATCTTCTTCATCGCCTTCTCATTCCCAGCAGCCTCCTCATAGTTCTTGCAGTCGCCATCGTGGGCCAGGTTCGCGCATCTCATGCAAATTCCCATCTCTCCCATGCACTTTTCCATTGAGACTAGGAATCCGAGTGCCGCTCTCCGCCCATCAATCACTCGCTGCTTCTTCTCTTCTTTCTCAGCGTTGGGCTGAGAGCTTCGGCTCGGGTCTGGTACTTGACCAAGACCGTCACCTTCGCCCTCTGTTGCCTTCCTCTTGGATCCTTGGGTGGCAGGCTCGGCCGTCAGGGATCGCGGATGTCTGGGCTTGATCTTGTTCATGATGTCCAGCACTTCTTTCGTGGGCGCTCCGAGCTGGGCGGATGGTTTATTCCGCTTTCGGTTCTGGCCCGTCGTGTGGCTCACGTTCCCGGCGAGGTGTCGTACGATTGAATGCTCGAACTCCCTCTTGATCTTCCATACATCTTTCCACAGCGGAAGTTCGTGCTGAAAATACGACATCACCTCAAAGAATCCCAATATCATCTCGACGACGTCTCCCAAGGACTCTTCATTCGTAGTCTGTCCCAGGAGGTCATACATCGTCCCCTGATCGAGCACGCTCTTGATCCAGGATGAATAGGCCACGTTGCCAAGATCTCTGTCTATCACAAAGATGGAGGTCCTCTCCTCAACTCCCTCGGAATTCTTGCACGTGATCACATCTCGGGATGCACACAACTGCTTCCCGTGACCGTTATTGTAGAACTGTGCTGCATGATCCATTGTCATGCTCACGAAACCCACGTGGGATAGCTCCTTCTTCAGCTTGGAGTATGCTAGTTCCCGTATAATCGTGGTCATGGCCTGAACATTGTTGACGTCCACCATGAGATTTTGGAGATCTGGGATTGCAACCACGCACTCTGCGAAAAGTCGCGTGTACAGCTTCCTCCCTTCGGTTGATCTCACAACACCGTTCGTATCTGCATTCCAGTTCGCGCAACAGCTCACGCAAGAAGTGGGATTGAATTTCGAGTTTGACCCGAGCACCTTCGTCTTGTTCACCTGCGTCTCTCTCATACAAAGTTCGCAGATCAACTCACTGAGCTCGGTGACCGAATACCATCGAAGACGTTGATCACTGACATCGATGTTCCCAAACGCATCTTGTCCGCCGTGTCCTTCATCCTGCCGTTCTTGCTTCCGTTTTGATTGAGCAGTGAAGGTCGGCTTGTACTCGAATTTCACCTTCGACTCCTCCATGTTCTTCGGGATATTGAATCGAAGGTCGGGCTCGTTTATGCATGTCTCCTCCAGCTCACGCACGAACGCGTTGCTTGGTGCGATCACATCGATGGATTTCTCCACCAACAATCGCTTCAAGAGGAAATGTTGCAGATTCGAGCTTCCAGGGATCTTGTAGTTCTTACCTGTGAGCGCGTGGGCAACGCGCCACAGGCGATCATTCTCGGTCACCAACGCGCCTGCCGCCTTGCAGATCTCGCTCACCTTGTTGGCGATCGTCCCCAAGTCCCCTCTTCCTCCATGGAAAGCCACGTCGCGATTCACGCACACCACAACCAAGCCCTTGCACGTATTGACGAGGTCGGATATCGCCTTTTGCAAGGAGTCAATGATGGGGTTGGCGGTCACCTGCCACCCACACCCTCTCATGCACACCCAATCATAGAGCGACATCCAAATGTGTACCGACACAGGTGAGTCGTCCATGTCTCGCCTCCGTCGTTCGACGATGAGCTTTTCCAGTTTCTGCATGCAATCGGGAGATAATGTTCATCGTATCCGCGGACGAGGAGACTTGCTCACTCGAACCGTAGTACGATTTCTCCTCGATGTTCGTCCATCCCTGTTCGTTGACCATCATCTGGAAGGTCTTCGTGCTCCCTTTCGCATTGACAGCCCTCAGGGGCCAATCCAGGACCAAGAAGCTCTTCTTCTGAATCATCATGTCGCGAATCGTTGCCCCACCAATGGGGCCCCTTTTCTGCCCCTTGATGATCCGGATCAACCGTCCAGGTGCGTTGTCTGGGTTCTTCTCCGCCTGGATCAACGCGTTGATGGCTTTGGCGCCCGGAAGGCGTCCAGTAATCAAGCATCCTGTTTGGGCACACATGAAAGCATACAGCTGAAGCCATGCCGCATTCCCTTTTCCAACATAGGAAAGAATGATCTTCTCCGCACTGGTCTTCTCCTCGAAATGTAACAGCGAAGAAGTCAGGCATCTCAGCATACACTCCCAATACGTCGCGTTCTTCCCGTCAGCGAGACACGGCCCAAATACAGTTTGTATGATTGGGTACCCTGTGTTGGCGTCTATGTTAAACTTCACGTTGACAGTCGCGCCGCTCAGAGTAATACCCCCTTCGAATGAGGTGTATGTGTCGAGGTCCAGCAGTTGGGTTGATGATTGTCCATCTGTCATCATCACCACCGGAGTTCATGCGGAATATGGAGTCGATGATCTCGTTGTCGATCTTGACGGCATCGCTTGCATACGACCCCCCACTTGAAGCTCCCTGCTGGGGGACTGGCCCACCAGAGGTTTGTCTCCTTTGCCCGGAGCTCGACGCTGACTTCTGCTGTCGTTCCGTCTTCTGCGGCGGTTCCGTCTTCGACGAACCCATTACCCACCACGTCGGCTCCTCTCCGATCGCGAAGTCCTCGGGGTACCTCTCCAGTTCCCTGTCGACCTCGTGAATGGTGCAGTAGGCGTTCTGGTAGAAGTCGATCATGTTGTCCTTCTCCGCCTTCCTCTCAATCTCCTTCATCCAGCTTACCCACTTGCGCCGATCTTGGTTCTCAGCGGCCCTGTCAGCCGCGTGTGGCGCCAAACTGATGGAATTGATGTTCATCGCAGGCAGCTTTGATTCGTAGATCATGTCGATGCACCACAGGAAGTTCCTGGCGACCTCGATCTCCCGATAGAGGTCCCTTAGCTCATTCTTGTCCTGACGGAAATAAACTGTGTACGACTGATCCGTAGCATGCCTTTCTCCGACCAATGGCTGCAACCTCCTCATAATAAAGGAAACACACATAAGTGAGTTGATTGCCCCAATGC
Organism: Effrenium voratum; assembly: GCA_963377175.1. Lineage (NCBI taxonomy): Eukaryota > Dinophyceae > Suessiales > Symbiodiniaceae > Effrenium > Effrenium voratum. Next base: position 708,530 of record CAUJNA010003228.1, read on the forward strand.
ATGCGTCAGAGATGTCGCTGGGGGTTGACCCACAGATCATCCAGCGCAAAAGGTTGTGCTGGTGAGCTCTCTCATCTCTTCTCATTGCATACGCGAGGTTCTTCATCGACGCACGCAGCTCATTCTGATAGATCAGCCCAAGGTCCCAATTCTTCTGGTAGTCGTCTTTTGCGCCACGACCGTAGAAGTCAAGCTTGGGAGCCTTGATCACGCTCAACGTGAATACCTTCCCCCAGCTTCGATCTCTGAACTTCGAAATTCTTCGATCATGCCTTTCGAACTCTGCAGTTGTCAGAAACTCCTCGGAGCTCCTCCACCTTCTCGACGACGAGGTTCTGGTTGGTTCATCGCTGATGAATTCCTTGTAGACTTCCCCGACCGGAGTGTCTTGGTGGAATGCAGCTTTGAAAGACCGCTCTTCATTGTCCTCGGCCACACCTGATGCGAGATCCCAAATATCTGCGATGGATCTCAACATATCTGCCCCTTCGATGCAATACTTGGTGACGTTGAGCAGTTCAGGATTCTTTGCTAGTAGTGATGCCTCACCACAAAGCTGGTTCAGCGCCGCCACAATCTTCTTCCCTTTGCTCAGCAGAAAGTTGTCCGAACACTTTATTGATAAACTCCAATGCAACCCTCATGGATTGCCCTTCTCCTTTCATCATTCCGCGGCACTTGGCAGAGTAGTACGCTGAGTAGGCGTAGATAGCGGGGACGCCAATGTCCTCGATCCACTTTATGCACATACCCAGGTCGCTGCCCATTTCCATTCTCTTGGGGATTCTCTTGCCTTCCTCGATGGCGTTCTTCACGAGGTTCCCCAAGAATATTGCCGCTTGCCTGGATTTCCCAACAGGCACGCAGAAGAATTCATTCGTATTGACGACGGTCGCATTGGCAGTCATCTTGATGATATTCTCCAGAACCGGGAAAACCCCAAATAGGCAGCTGCAAATAAAGCCACAGAATAGTCCCAATAAGCGCCCAGCTTCTAATTGAGGTGCGGGACTGGCCCAACTCCTCTTCGAAACTTGAGGTTCGGGACTAGCCCAGTCCCCCGTTGGAACCTGAGGCTCGGGACTAGCCCAGCTCCTCGTTGGTACTGTCGGGGCGGTGCGAATCTCACACGCAGCAGCTTGATGCTTCCGCGAGTTCCCTCGCGTAATGCAAGCAAGAGCGAGTTTCAATGGTGCCGGCTGAAGGCACTTTGCTCGAGCACGAAAACGACGGAGGATCACACCCACAATTAACGACGTGTACAACTGGGTTTCCTTGGTTTCTCGACCGGCACAAGGTCCATGCTCATGGTTTCCATTACACTTCTTAGACAACGAGCTGCCAAGGTCAAAGTTCCACAAAACAACTCTCCATGGTTTCTTGATTGGCATGGGTTTCTTCGCATATCTTTGCTTCAAGCCATAGCGACACCCATCAAACTCATGACTGATGCCATCATGAACAACCTCATGCAGTCTCTCATCCTTCCAATAATCGCAACTTCCAGGCAACTCAAACAAAATCGCAGCGCGTTTCGTCATGGCATGCCGTTTTATTTCAACGAAACGTTCAAACAATTTCCAAAATTCCTTCTGTTTGGCCTCGATTTTCTCTGCGGTGTCAACTCCGCGAGTCTTGTTGAGGCGTGCCCATGATGATCCCCCCGTGCAAGGCCCGGCGAAGAACAACAAATCGGAAGGTTTAGTAAGCACATGTCTGGCGATTCTCCCCCCGTACTCGCTCAGTAAGTCATAGACAAAAGTAATGGTGACGACCTGCGGCCCGTTATGGCGGGCAAGGGTAGTGAACCAGTTACGCGGTTCGGAACATGCCATCAGCACAATAGGCCGAGCCAAGTCAACACTGTACAAAGTGACGACTGTGCGAGTTCTCATACCAGGAAGCGAGACATGCACCGGAGCGCGAAGCACACCACCGTCATGTTTAACCATCGCGAGCTCAATACCCGGCGCTAACTGTGGTTTGTGCTTCACCGCAATGCGATACGGAACAAAACAACGACCAGGAACATGTTGCTCATGACTGGTATGCAGGCAACGCATAAGCAGCTTCAACCGGAGCAAAGTTTCCAAAGCAAGGTCATTGACACACTTTAATTCAATGCGCTCGTTCGACAGTTCTTCAACGAATGCGGCCAGCACGGACTGCATGTCAACATCCCCGGACCCGACGTGAATTGGTCGTGGTCGTGGAGATTGCTCCCGCGCCGGTACAGCAACCGGTACGGGATGAAACTGCCAAACTGCGCGTTCAACCCACCCATCAATCCGCTCACACTGCAACCCAGGGTCGACCCTGTCCTCAACTTTGAGCCATGACCCGTTCCTCAGAAACCAAGTGGAACGAAGCCACTTGCTCCCGAATGGTGTCACAACCGCGAGTGGAGGTTTCACACGCATCAATCTGGGTCCTTTGGCAACGACAACCGGATCATGCCCTTCATGCTCATGCAATCCTTCTTTGGATGTCAATCCGGACCACCACAGGTCCGGGGGCATGATCGGAATGTGTGTGTACGGAAATGTGGGAACTCCGTCAACCGTTCCCGAAGCAGTCTGCATGGTCCCTTTTATGGGATCACACGTAGGTGTGAGCGCCTTGAGGGTATCCGGGTCAGACAGCAAGCTCGGGTCGAGTAGACCAATCTGCAAACATGCATGTTTCCATTTGCGTCCATCATTGAACGCCTTGGTGTAGATGTCAGCCGCCATTCTGTCGGTGACCTCATACGCCAAATACATGTAATCACGTGTGAACATCTCATGCATCCACGAAATGCAAACACCATGGCTTCTCTCAAGGTGGCGCATCGTGGGGTTTCTCCCCGACCGCACGACACCGATCATAGCCTTGTTATCGTCATAGAACACAAAGTTCGGTGACTTCTTGAGAATCCGCTGCAACAACTTTAGAGCAGGCATACCCATCGCTCTCATGGCAACATCGGCCGCAACTATTTCGGCCTCAGGAGTTGAGTGACTCACGCAACCCTGTCTTTTTGAGCTGCCAGACAACGGAAACCGAGTATTAGGCCCTTGTATATTCAAGTGTCCACCAGATGTGGAACGTAGCGAGTCGACACATCCTGCAAAGTCAGCGTCCGCATACAAGGCCAAGTGCACATCATCCATGGAGTCTCCGACCCAACCGACCATGCGCCAATGTTTCGTATGATGTACATAGCACATCAAATGATGCAAACCCCGATCATCGGAGTCAGTCCACCTGTGCACATTCCGTGCCAGGCGATTCACTTGCCGCAACAAATCGAAGCGAGCAATCCGCGCACCGTACAGCAACTTCATTAGTACGCTAGCGGCATGCGGAGCAAGGTGTCCACGCACGGGCTCCTTCATGGCCAACTCAGGAGTCCCTCCCCGCTGGTCCGGCACTGTGGCAGAACCGTCGGTGGGCACAAGATTGTTACACCAATTGCACACGACTGACGGCCCCTCTCTGGCAGGCTTCCGTGAGACGTGATTCTTTGTTTCTTCATGCAACTCAGGAGTGACAACCTTATTCAACTTTACGTCGCCCGCCACTTCAAGATAGCGGTCGACACAGGAACGTAGGAACTGTTCCATGTCATAGGTCACCGTCGTGACGCGGTGTCCGTTCCCGAGAGTGACGTTTCCCTTGCTTTGGTTACAACCAAGGTACATGTCAAGTCCAGTCTCGGGCTCTATCTTCAAGCGTGTACGTAACATGCTCCATCCCTGGGCAAGGTTCTTTTGCGGCCCTGCCATTTTGAAGTCGTCGACGTACACAACCAGAACAAGCTGGAGCTTTTCATGAATGTACACTGACGGCCATTCCTCACCGATGGGTTCAAAACCAACGGCACGCACCGATTCATCACAGTGCTGCTCCCAGAATGTTCCCGCATCTGGGTGTCCGTACAGCGCCTTCCTCAATGGGACGACTGGTCTTCTGTACTTACCCCATTTGCATTCACTCGGCACAGCCTCCGGTGGCAATTCAATCCAACATGGCGTGCCTCTCAATGTGGCCTGAATGTACGCTTGAACAGCGTCGGCCATCTGCACATCCCAACCATCATGACAACCCAAAAAATCCGCCCAACGCGAGGCCTCAAACGAAGCAGGAGAGTTCCCCAAATCTTGAAACATCGCAGCCTCAAAGCTTTGATTCTTCACTTGGTTCCCCAGCAACACGCCTCTACCCTTGAACTTCCTCTTAGGATCACCAACAGGCAACTGTGAGTGCTTCTCAACACAAATACCATGTGCGCGAGCCACGTGTATCTCTTCCCCTTTCGCTTTTGCCTCCTTGGCCACAGCGTCATATTCCCGCACTGCGCCAAGATCGAAGACGCCCTGGTCGATTAATCCCGACCCTTCCTTCTTCATTGATGCCAACGCATCAGGGTTGGTCAGCATTTCCTTCCGGCCAACCGGTCTGGACACTAAAGCGTCGAATAATCGTACAACTTTTACGGCTTTCTCTCTGTGCTGTATTCGCTCAGAAGTCACGCACGGCATCGATGGGTATTTCTTGGCTTCACCGTTTTCTCCTATTGCAGGCAACGCGAGTGGCACTTTTCCAGAAACTACCTCAGCAGACTCCTCCCATTCATACCAGGTAAAATCCGTCGATGCATCGATCGTTGGATCTGTCCCCGATGTCGTCTCAGCTTCGTCTTTCTGACGCTCTATGACTGATGCAACTGCCTTCGTCCAATTTGGAGTCGACCTCGACCGCTCCTCAGCTTTGAACTTCCAGGCGTAAATTACTACCAGACACGAAAATTCTTTCTCAAGCTGAACGTTTCGTCTCAAGACGTCTTGGGATTGCTTGGAATCCATGAGAACAACCACTCCGTCAACAGGATTTACAACTATCCTGACCCAATCAAGCTCAGCCAAATGTTTCCCATCCATTGGGTTCTTGATCTTTGATATGTTCTTCCGCAATCCCCAATTGTACTGCCATTCAACTCCACCCCAGCGGTTTCGAAGCATTGCTCGAATTCTCTTACCACCGGGCATCTGCAATGTCTGTGCCTCTGCCGGCGCAGAAATCTCAGATTCCTTACTTTTGGGGTCGTCTTTCTTCTTCTTGCCACCACCCTTCACCTCGGCCTTCTCTTCCTTGGTGTAGTATTTCCTCATCATTGCCCATTCATCGGGAGTGTACTCTGGAGGTCTCGACGTCTTCATTAACCTGAAACCATCCTTCCCGACAGGATATGGTCTTCCGGCCTTATCGATCTTTACCTCCTTACCATCATCGTTGACGTACGTGATGCCGTCCCCAGGTAGTCCAGCTGACACATGTGGAAGGTCGGGCTTCGTAACTTCGTCGTCGCCCTTGGCGTGTCCATCCCCTTTTCCTTTTGATGAGCTCGGTCTAGCATCGTCTTCTTCTACATGGTCCCCCCGACCTCCGACAAGTACTTCCGGACCATCGTCAAGCAGCAGACCAGCGATCTGATCAACCTCATCGTCGAGCAGTCGCTTCTCATCACTCTGCAATAACTCGGGCTCGTAGTCCTCATCTTCGATCAGGCGGTCACGTGCATCCAGACCGATTGCATCGACAGACATCTCAATCCCCTCCAAAGTCTCGTTGGCAGCCTTGTACTTCTGTTGTACTGGGAATGTCAGAGGTGACTTGAGAATCATCCTCTCCGTCTGATGTGGCATTCTCAATCGAGGTGGAACCTTTGCTTTCTTGATGTTCAACTCTGCACCCGCAAACGCAGTGAGTGCCCAAGCCCGATACTTGTTCGCCCAATGCATCCCGGTGCTCAACACGTATCCAGCAAATATACCAGTTTCCCCTCTTGGTTCGAATTTCTCCCTCTTCTCCCCTCGCGCTTCACTCGGCTTGAAGTCTACTAGCGCACCAAAAGGTATCTTCTCGCCTTTGAACTCCTCGCCATGCAGCCTCATCCAAGCGCTCGATCCATTTACTTCTTCAATGTTCATAAGATGGCACAGCGTGGTGATGGCCTGCACCCAGTAGCACGTGGGTAGACCGGCATGTACAAGACAAGCCGAAGTCTGGTCAATGATGAATTGGTTTGTTCTCTCAGCAAGGGAATTATTCTGCGGTCGTCCAGGCAGCGACAGGTCGTGGTTCAGTTTCAGCTCCACGCATGCATTGATCAGTTCCGGGCCATCATCCGAGTATACCTGCTTGATCTTCCTCCTCCCGCAGAAGTGCTTGATGGCCCTGACGACGGAGTCAGTGTCTCTTCTCGCAGTTGGATAAGCCATGATAATTCCGGTATATATGTCCCGAATAATAAGCGCATACCTGCCTTCCACTTCATGATCTCCTGATGCCGTCACAAAGTCGAACGTCACCAGGTCCCCAAACGTCTTTACCTCCCTCTTGAAGGCCCCCGTTCGTGATCTGAAGTGTCTCATCTTTGCCTTGACGCATGATTCGCAGAAAGGGTTTCGATACCTGTGTGTAAGCAAATGAGCAATGGAGTTGGCGTCCCTCTTGAGGACTCCCACTTTCCTCTTTATTGATGATCCTTCGTACACATCAACCTCAATTCCTGCATCTGGGTCATCCTCATCAACCTCTTCCTCGTTAGCTTCGGCATCACCGTGTCGACGCGGGACTGGCCCAACGTCTACAGGTATTTCCTCAGCTACGGGAGGCGGACGTACCGGACCGGCTCCTCCGGGTGGTCCGAAGTCAAATGCACCATCATGGCGCTCGCCCTCGACCTCTGCGGATTCACCGACAGCGGCGGGTGTGACCTCGTTGTCATCGTCGCCATCCTGATCTGCCTCATCGTTCGTTACCATTGCCAATACTTCCGAAAAGTGCTCCTTGAGGTCGTCTACCGTAGGGCGATGCCTGTTACTCCGAAGTTTACCATCACTCACGAGGTATGGGATGTCGTCCTTGACTTGTAAGTGCACGAATCCCTGCTTTGGTGTAACCATGAAAGGTAGTTTGCCAGGCATCCAGTGAAATGCATAACCCATTTTCATGCATCTCCTCCCTACCGACAACACTGTGGGTGTCTCGTCCAACACGTGCGGCTCGACAGTCTCGTCTAACTCGTCCACGACTATCTTGGCCACGTCGGATGTGGAAGTGGAACCATTTGCGGTCTGGAACACGATCTCATCATCATCCTTCACAATATCGACACCCAGACTCTTTGCCTTGGCTCTTCCAATGAGATCATGACCACATCCGGTGTCCATCAACCACTTCACCCGTTTGCTGATGCACGTTGACATTGCGAACACATTCTTCGGCAAACCATGCTGTTTCTTCCAGTCGACGGCCGATTCTTTGATCTCGTCCTTGTTCCGATCATATTCGAACATTATGCTGCTCTCCTTGGTTACTGGGAAGTAGTGCTTCTTGTACACGTCGTCTACCACCTCTCTCAGTATCCTCGCTCTTATCAATGATCGTTGGACTTGATAGGCTGATAATTCTCGATGATCACTGCTCTTGAACTTCTTCTCGTCGACGTGCACGTACTGATAAGGCTCATTCTCATTGTCCCCATAGCCGTACCACTCCCCTTTTCGTTCCCATTGCCTTCTCTCGTCTTCGAGATAGGTGATCTCCCCATTCTCGTCGACTTCGAGTACTTCCTTGAACCATACCATTTTCTCGGGGATCTCGGACTCGCCAGACCATCTTGACGATTCGCTCATTGCGTCATCATCATGCTCGTGGTAGATAGTCTCGGCTTCATCCGGTTCGACCTGGTCAACGTCCTTCTTGAAGCTGACCTTTCCCGCAGGAGCCGATTGCTTCAAGACTATCGCAGGCATCGCGATGGCCCTTCTTGCAATAGCTGGCGCTGCGGCCTTGGCGGCAGCCTTCGACTTGGCTTGTCCCTTGTCGCTTGACGTTGCCGGAGCTGAATTGTTCTTGATGAGCTCGTGCCTATACTTGCAAGCACTCCCCTTGTCGCATTTTCCTTTCTGAAACGCGAAACATGCCCCATCATCCCTCTTTGGTGACGATGATCTGGATTTGGACTTACCTTTACCTTTCCCTTTGGACATGTTCTCCAGCTTGTGCTCCGTCTTCCTGCTGTGGGAAAAGTTGCATTCATTCCCTTTTACGCACCCCTTCGCTGACTTGAAGTGGTACCAACATGGGTTATCTTTACCTCCACCCGGACTCTTGCCTCTGTCGCTGGCACCATCGGACTTGCCGTTCTTGCCAGCGTGACCCTTTGCCTTGGCCTTTGGGAGTACAGGAGCAGCATCAGGTCCACTAGATTTCCCCTTCCTGCCTTTGCCACCCTGGTTCTCCTGTTTGCCAGTGGCCGGGGCTGCATCTCTGCCGCCCGACTTCATCATCGACTTGACCGATTTCTCCTTCATGTCAAGCATCAGGTCCTCCCGATCCGCCTTGATCTGATGGTCGATCAATGCCAACAAGAATTCGTACGTCTTTTGAGGATGCTTGTCCGTGGTAGGCGTTGAGGCCGAACTCCATCTTCTTGCTCCCCTTGATTTTCCTGTAAAGGATATCTCTGAGAGCCAACTTGCTGGGTCTGTCTTCGCTCCTCATCTTTAGCAACAAATCATACCACTTGTTCCTGAATATAACCAAGTTCTTGTCTCCAGGAAAGTCAAGGTTGAATAGGTGCTCGATGTGGTAGACAAGATCCGTTCTATCGGATGTTCTGAATGATTGCATAACCAATGCCACCAACTCTCGTCCCTTCACGATCACCCCTTGTTGATGTCGTAGTTCCGAATGTCGCGTAGCGTCGAGGTACACGTCTTTGGCTTCGTCAGGTGCTTGTTTCAACATGTTCTGCATGCCCATGGCCATTTTGATATCTATCGTAGCGAAATCTGTCGCCGCCGGAGTCGCTCAGCAGATTTAGGTCTGGGTTTAACCCAAGAGCCTGTTCCAACCATTTCGTCCATGTGTCAGTATCTGGATCTGCGCATGCGCTCAGAACATTCATCAGCAGTTGCATCTTCCAGTTATCGAGTTGATGGATCTTTGGCCAAGCAGGAATAGACACCCTCTCGGCTTCTTTCCTCGAAATCCTCGGTCTTTCGTTCTTGATTTCTCGATCATCCCTCGATCTTCTGCGCCTCCTCCGTGTCCGATTGTCATCTTCTTCCTCTTCTTCTTCCTCGTCCTCTTCGTCCTCTTCGTCGTCGTCATCCTCGTCCTCATCATCGGGTGGATCATCCGGAGGTCCTCCTCCGCCACCTGTGAGGCTCAACTGACGTCGACCTGCCCCTTGTCTATTTCCATTGGGCGAGAATCCACCGTAATCCAATGGGGGTGTAGTACCGTTGTTTCCCCCTCCATCACCACTACCACCAGTTGTAGTAGCGGATTGTGGGACATGCCCAACAACCCCTTGCATCTGGGATAGGTGTACATCGATCATTGGATCACCAAAAGACGGAAAGAGAATCGAACCTGGCATTAGTGACGAATTAGGGATCAGATTCGATGATGATGACGGGAATAACCCAGTCACCCTCTTGTCTACCCTAGTCGAATTAGCTTGGGGTCCTCCCTCAGCGCGTTTCACTACTGCTCGTTCACGATGTCCATCTTTACTGCTAGAGGCTTCCTGTGTCTCCAGCTTCTTGAGTGCTCGTAGTTCCTCATTGTCAGCATCGAGTTGACGAACAAAACTCTCTTCTTGCTTGAGCGTCGCCTCCCGATCCTTCAGTTGTCCCTGAAGTTCATGCATCTCCTCGAGGTACTCATCATACACTCCCTTAGCTGTCAATCTCCAGTACTCGGCCTCCTTCGACTTCTCGTCCATCGTGCACCGCTCTTCTTGTTTTGCTTCTTTGACCTGGGCTAACTCCAAGATCGCATCTTGACGATGACCACCCTCGATAGCAATCATCTGGTCCTTCTTCGACACGTCGGATTCATACTGTTTGACGATCTCTTCCTTCTCGCGAAGTAAGCATTCTGCTCTCTTCGATTCTTGCTCCGCGAATGTTGTAACGTCGTTCAGTCTCGCCATCAGCTGTTCCCTGGAGTCCTCCATAGAGTACGTCTCGGGGCGCTTGACGAGTGCGTGCTCCAACTGTGATTTCAGACTTTGTACCATCTCCTCCTCGTTGAACTTCTCGATAGATGTAGACGATTCGATACCTCTGATCTGTTGCTGATAAACTGATATTTGTTGTGAAGCCTCACGGTGTATCTGATTTGCACGTATAGCTGATTCCTGCGCGGCCGACTTCTCGCTTGCCATGTAGGATTTCATCACTGCAATCTCCCGCTTCTGCTCCATAATAGTTCCTTCAGCTTGTCTCATCTGTTGTATTATAACATTCGACTCCATGTCTTTCTTTTCCCCGTACTGATATGCGTTCATTTCCACCTTGCGCATCTGTTGGGCTTCCTCCTCAAACTTGCGCCATGCCTCAGCCATGTGGTGTTGGTGGTGACTCACAAGATGTCCCGACTGCTTGCTGGCAATCTCGCATCGTCTCTCCAGCTCCTGGATCCGGATGGTGCTCCCATAGTCTTCTTGATGAAGATTCGCCATCGCTGCCGACATTTCGTCAAGTGTCTTTTGATATTCCCCGATCTCCATCTCCATCTTGTTCTTTTCTTTAATCGCGGCGCGAAACTCTGCACTGGTGGGTGATTTAGACCTCCCACCTTTTGATGTTGACCTCACGCCCTTCTGCGACGTCCGTGGTGTCGCAGGCGAAGATGATGATCTTCTCGGCGGGGATTCTCTTTGCTTCGACTCCTGACGAACATCGATCTGCTTCCATGATCTTGTGGGAGTGGATATGTCGCTGAATAGCGCGGATCCTCCGCTCCCAGGTTCATCCTGTGAATCTGCGATCAAATCCATCACCGCAGGAAGAGCCATCAATCCATTGGATCCCTCTGAGCTGCTGTTCCCAAAAGTTGCAGTACTTGGGCTCGCTGAAGATGCCATTGTACCGTGTAGGTTATTGTCCCTTTATTGTCCCTGTACCCGCAATAAACCAGCTGTCTCTCTGTCCAGTGTAGAGCTTGTCGATACGGCTGATAACCTGTCAAGAGACGGCAAGGTGACGTCCCGTGGGACGCCGTACACCGAACCCTCCAGCTGTAATACCAACCACGTAGAAAGGTGTATACGGTCAAACCGTTATAGCCGAACCCGTGCAAATGTTGTAAGGGAGAAGGAATAATAGTTACAACAGTGGTCCTGACAAATGCAGCGCAAGCGAAGTGTTTTCCGCTCTCAATTGCCGATCACGTATGAACGCAGCTACACATAAGATCTTGAACCTCACTTGTGACTTGAGCCAAATGGCAATCAATGGAACCTTGTAAGCAACACATACACGGACCTCAGAACAGCTTCCCAATTTAGGCACGGGGCCAGGAGGGTTTTAACACCTTGCAATGACTCCTTGCAATGACTCCTTGCAATGACTCCTTGCAATGACTCCTTGCCATGACTCCTTGCAATGACTCCTTGCCATGACTCCTTGCCATGACTCCTTGCAATGACTCCTTGCCATGACTCCTTGCAATGACTCCTTGCAATGACTCCTTGCAATGACTCCTTGCAATGACTCCTTGCAATGACTCCTTGCAATGACTCCTTGCAATGACTCCTTGCAATGACTTTCATGATCATGATTCCTTGCAATGACACCTTGTAATGACTCTCATGAGAACAACTCAAGTGAACCCAGCGGAAGAACCCTTCGCCACGCTTGCGGGAACACACAAGCCAACAAACAAACAACCAAACAAACGCACAAGCAAGCAAGCAAGCAAGCAAGCAAGCAAGCAAGCAAGCAAGCAAGCAAGCAAGCAAGCAAGCAAGCAAGCAAGCAAGCAAGCAAGCAAGCAAGCAAGCAAGCAAGCAAGCAAGCAAGCAAGCAAGCAAGCAAGCAAGCAAGCAAGCAAGCAAGCAAGCAAGCAAGCAAGCAAGAGAGCAAGAGAGCAAGCGAGCAGGCAAACCGACAGACAAACGGACAGACAAACAAACAGACAAACAAACAAGCAAACAACCAGTTCAATAAGCAAACAAGCAAACAAACAAACAAACAAACGAACAAACACAGGGCGGCCACAAAGGGCCGGTGCCTCTCTCCCCTCTGTTTCTGAGAGCCTGGGGCGAATGTGTCTTCGGAATTCGTCTTCGTCTGCGGGTGGAAAAGCAATGAACAAACAAACGCGCAAACAACAAAACATACAAACAAAGAATCAAAGACTCAAACAAGTAAACAAACAACGACACACACACACACAAACTAACATATAAGCAATGAAGTTTGCGAATAAACAAACACAAAACACACAGCATGAAACAAATGAACAAAAACAATAAACAAACACACAAGCAAACAAGCAAGCAAGCAAGCAAACAAACAAACAAACAAAGAAGCAAAGACCAAACAAGACTGTGAGATCCACAAGTGCGATCCCACCAGGAAAATAAGATCCGTTCCAAAGGACCTTGGCTTAAATACGCTTAAATGGACGCGAAATGAAAACCTCCAGTTCGAGTTTGGGGTCACTCCTTTTTGACCAAAGAAGCACGACAACCTGAAAGAAAGCCACAAAGGAAATAATCACATCCTACAAGAACCCACCTATTTTTGACAAAAATAACAACCAATTGCGACACATCATGCCCGTAAGGACTCCTGGCCACCCTCTCTGTTGCCCGCTCCGTGCCTCCGCGTCCGCGCCGGCGAGTCGCTGCACCACGTCCCAGCCCGCCGGCAAGCCCAGGCGTGCCCCGAGCTTCTTCGCAACCTCGGAGGCCTGCCTGAAGGGTTGCAAGGAGTCAGCGGTTCCAAATGGCCATGGGTCAAAAGCCCGTACCTCCAGTGACCATCCCAATCCCCGGTGGTGCACCTACCCAAAAATGGTACCATTGGTTTTGACCCACAGCCAAATGTGATTGCAACAGCATGTGGTTGTTTCCTCTCATTGCAACATTTACCAAATATGATTCCAAATGTTGTTGACAACCTGAGTTTCAAGAGTGGTTGAAACCTGATCTTAAACAACCAGAGTTTAAAGAGGTTGAACCAGGCGATCGTTGCGCAGAAACCAACCGTGGTTGCAGTCTAAGGGGCCCAGTGCAAAGACCCCCCTTTTCAAGGGCTTCCAGGTGGGAATGCCCTTTCAAGGGAGTCCACTATACCCTGGGCTGCTCAAAACCGAGTCTTTGCTAAATCCTGAACCCCAGGGAAGCGAGCACAAAGACCCCTACGTTTACCTCTGAGGGACCCCTTCTGAACCCAAAGGTCGCCTTGAAACCCGGGAATTGGTCTCAAGTTCCTCTTTCCTCTTCCCCTGGCCGGGAACGCATGATCCCCGCTTTGTAGAAACCAGCCGGTCATTTTGCAGGAAGTCCAAATACCCTCCGAACCACGGGCGTGGGCTAACTTCCTGAACTTCCAGTTGGCTTCTTAGAGTGTTCGGACTTGAACAAGGATTTCAAGGCCTCTGCGGTTTTCCAGCGATTTGGACAAAGCTCCAGGGTTGCATCTGATGCCAACAAACAGGAGATTGTTGAAAAACCAGGCCCCAACCAGGCGCTACATACGCTAGGATCATTCCACTGGAGGAATCTGGGCCCCTAACCAAGGCGGATGATGAAGCTCTTTTACGAACTGCCCACGACAATAATGATCTTGAAAAGCAGCCCCGCTTTGGGTGAGGAGAGATTGGGCAATGTCGCAAAACCATGAGCACTGTGAGGGTGGGCTTGAAATGTCCACGACAAGTGCGCAAAAAAGAATGAAACCTGCCATTTCGCGGGATGAAACCTGCCATTTGGATGGCTTGCCGATGCCTGCTAGGGAATTGGTTGACACGGTCTGGGTACCTGCGTGATTGACGTTTAAGAACGGCCAAAGCAAGGAAAGGCTTGCCTTAACAAATGCCCAGCGCCTTCGGCGAATTCGGTCTGTCTTCATTATTGGACCGCTCTGCCATACCGGAATTGGAAGCCAGCCCGCTCGGTTTCATATGTTGGGATTAAAGCAAGGCAGCGCAACATTCTCGCTTCCACGGGCTGAACAAAAGTGTGCGATGGAAGGCTTCCAGCCTTCCAGCGAGAACAACACAGGCCAGGAGGGAGGGAGTACCTGAAAACTCCGCCCACCGTCCTCATTTCTTCCAGTTTGGAGACCGGTGCTTTGATGGTTTGCACTTCTCTGACACTTGATCCCTTCATAACATGAATCGCACATCGCCAGGTGAAAAAAAAGAAGGAAAAACAAAAAGACAAAGTGCCCGGCAGCGCGCGCTGCATTTTGGTGTCAGCGCTGCAAGAGAGACAAAGGGGTTGACTGCCTCTACCGCCTAAGACCGCACAGCAATTTGGGTCTCGACCACCTGGGTTGAGACGGCATATAGGAGTGAACCCCCGAGGTCCGGAGGTGACCCCATATGCCAGTAAGCTCTGCATGCACATTGTGAAAAGATGTTCAAACGTACAGGGCTAGCGGTGCTGTTCGGCTCAATCGAGACAAACATTCGTCCGCCTCTAACGGCTTCGCTAGAAGTATGCGAAGATTTCGCACAACATGATTTCCTTTGGCTCTGCAGGACCAAGGCATTTCCTTTGGCTCTGCAGAACCAAGGCACATCCTGACTTGCCCCGCTGGCCATGAGGAACACAAGAACTGAAGGAACATTTGAGGCCAGCCAGCCAAACAATGCAAACCCAAACCAAGGTGGCACTAAACCCCTGCACCCCAGACATAAAGAAAGAAGCTCGATGCTACACACACAGCCAGGAGAAGAAACACATCAACTCACTTTTGGTTCCTTTGAGGGGACATGCAAGCACAATATTAGTGCCCGGAAAAGAAAACAAAACGGACAAACAAAATAAGGGGAAATAAAAACAAACATCAAAACATCAACAGAAACAAAGGTGCCACAGCCGAGCGTCCCACGAAAGGTACATGAGCATGGCCTGCAGGGCTGGGCCAACCCCATTTGCTTCGGGTTGAGGCCATGGCCCGCTTGCGAAAACTTTGTTGCACCACCATGGCCTGCTTTTGCATTCCCTTCAACTGGTATCAGGGGGTGTGGTTCTGTGCGGATTGCCAGCATTGGAAACAACAACTCGTCGTTCGAACTGTCCGTTTGCTTCTCCTTGTCTTGTGGTTTACCTTAGGGCCCATTGTCTGAACAACCGTCGACAAGCATTGCTTAAGTCATTCTTAGGGCCATGCCTTGAACCAGGGTGGTTCAAGCCATTATTGGCGGCCACTGTTTAAGCAGCCATTGACTAATCCATTCATAGGGGCCATTGTGTAAATACCCATGCATGCTTCAAAGAATTCCGAGGGGCCATGTAAGCATATTCGAACATTTTTTAGGGGCCACAGTTTAACCAACCATCGCTCAGACCATTCTATTGGTTTCTGTTCTTTACACCATGATGGTTGAAACTAATCTTCGCAGACAGTGTTCATTGGAGGCAAAACATCTAAAAAGTAGGCTGGGGGCGAGCAGCACCTTGGTGTGACAGGGGGACGGCAGCCACCCCATGATGTTCGAAGAACTGCACACGAAAAAGAAGCCCCCTCCATGATGATCGAACCAGTGATGATTCAATTAGCGGTGCATTAATTGAAAGGGGGGGTGGCGAGGGGCACCAGAGAGAAACTGGTGATGCTGAGGATGCAGGAAGCCAAGGCCGAAAACCAACTGGGAAAGCAGAGGATGCGAAAAGCCAAAGCCAGAAAGCCACCAAAAGCCACAAAACCACCCTTCCACAAGTGCAAAGCGATTGTTCTGTGTCCCTGTTGTTGTGGTTGTTGTTGTTGGTGGTGGCGGTGGCTGGTGGTTGGTTGGTTGTTTGTTGTTGGTTGTTGCCTCTTGTTTGTTGGTTGTTTGTTCGTTGTTTGGTGTTGCTTGGTGCTATGCTGCTGCTGCTGCGGCTGCGGCTGCGGCTGCGGCTGCCGCTGCCGCTGCCGTTGCCTTTGCCGTTGCTGTTGCTGATGCTGATGTTGTTGTTGCTGCTGTTGTTGCTGTTGTTGCTGTTGCTCCATGAATACAACCAAGAACGAGCACCAAGTCACAAAACAAAAGCGTGATACCAGTGAAATAATTTCCCACGAATTGAGAATTTGGTACCTGTCGGCTCCCTGATGTCGGAGAAATCGGAACCAACCCACCACGACGAGTGAGACAAAGAGCCCAGCTTAAGTTGTCAAACTTTTCTCTTCCAGCCGCCCCAAATCAAAAGTTGCAAAGTCATGCTTGTTTTTGGACAAGTCTATGTCTGGGGGTCCTCCGCTGTGATGGGATCATCATCTGTGATCAGAATGTGTGAAGGACTTCGTCTGCCGGCCCGCCGCATCCGATGATGATCAGACCTCGGAAACCAACCCGGACCCCTCACCTTTGGGGCGGTGCTTCCAAGTGAAGGATATCCGAAATGGGAAACCGAGCTCACAAATCAGGGGTTCATCCCGGGTTCCGATTTTTGCCCGCCTAAATAAAGCGCTTCTTGACTTCTTTGCCGCTGAGTGGGAACACAATGGAACACACACACACACACACGCATGACATGTTCAACAACTAGCTTAACGTGAGATAGTCCAACTAACTAGGGCGAGAGGCGCAAGTCCTTGTAGTACTGGCTGAAAGCCACATCGCCGCCTTTGCTGAGCCTGGATCAGGCTGAATGCGCATGGCATCTCCACTTTGCGGAGATATGCCAGCTTGGATGCTTGAGCCGTCGAAACAGCGTTGCGAACCCAAAAAGCCATCACTGCTAGAGAGACCTCCTTTTGTCAAAGCAGGCAGGCCCCAGATCGCCAGAAAAAAACGAAATTTGGAGCTTATTTGGATTTGTGAAGAAGTATGACACTTTTCTGAGCCTTATGAAAACATATAATCGCCCATCCAGTGCGCTGGTGTATTGTGGCAGGGGATCATGTTCCATGAACCATGGATGAACACATATTCAGGGCACTGGGGTGCTGCAGTTTGTGGGTGAGCTGCTTCTCTACAACTGTGAAACCATATGATTCAGTCCTTGGTTCCTATGGTCAGCACAATCTTCTTTTGTTCAATCGTCACTCACAACTCCCAGGGGCCGGGCACCACCCGGCAGCGCGTTAAACACTGATCTGCACATTTGGGGGCTTGGCAAGTACTGCTTCGTTGTCAAGCGCAAGCGGCCTCGCCAAGCACTCTTGTTAAGAAGCCCTTTGGTGCTTGTCTCAAACACTAGATTACCTGTGCCCTTGCAACAATACTTGCAAATCTTGCAGCTGTGACCCAGGAACTCTGCCCATCAGCCAGCAGTCAGACCAGTGGACCCGTGACAGTGTCTGATGTCAGGATTCCATGTCTGAGCAAGCCACTTCTGCAGAAAATGCTTTGACCTCTGACGTTCACAACCGTAGCAAGTCTAATAAGAAGCAGCCAGCAATACAAGACATTCTGATAGATTGAGATGACGAGTCTCCGAGTGAGTTCAATTTCTAGTCTGGTTTTCTCAGACTAGGCGTGTTGCCACTAACAAACGGAAGATTGCTGAATAACCAAGCCCCAACCAGGCGCTACACATGGTTGCAGGGTCATTCCTTCCATGCCGCCCAACCAGCCGG
Organism: Effrenium voratum; assembly: GCA_963377175.1. Classification (NCBI taxonomy): domain Eukaryota; class Dinophyceae; order Suessiales; family Symbiodiniaceae; genus Effrenium; species Effrenium voratum. The sequence continues at coordinate 726,115 of CAUJNA010003228.1, forward strand.
CTCCGATGCCATGACTTCAACCCGGAGGGTGGTTGGCTTCCCCCAACTGAGGCAGACCTGGCTTTGCCTGGAAGGAAAAGCCGCTAACTACGGCCGGATGGTGGGACTTTCACTGGCCATAATCGGGATTTTGCAATGTCGCAGAACCATAGGCAATCAAAAGTGCACAAAAGGAATGCAACCTGTGCTACCTGCCATTTGGAGCCATTGCCAAAGATTGACACATGCCCGCTTGAAGGAACGGGAGGGTTGACACGGTCTGAGTATCTGCGTGATTGACGCGCAAGTGCGGCTAAAGCAAGGAAAGGCTCCCTTCAACAAATGCTCCACAGTGCCAAAAGGAGCCGACGATTCTTGGTCTGCCTTCCTTGCACGGCTCTGGACAACATGCCATAATTCTAACTGACTCGCCCGCTCGGCTTCATATGTGGGAGTGAAGCGGGGCAACACAACATTTAAGACAACTTTGGGGGATCGAGCCAGCTCTCAGGATAGGCTTCAACTGGGACGTTGCACAAATGTGTGGGATGGAAGGCTAACAGTTCTAGCGAGAACGTCGCAACCCAGGAAGGAGGAAGTATCTGCAAAGTCCGCCCACCGTCGTCCGCAACCTTTTCTGACAGTTGATCCATACAGCACATGGATTGCACATCGCCGGGTGAAAAACAAAGAACACTGCGCCTGGCGGCGCGCTGTATTTTTGCTTGAGCCCTGCCAACAAAAAACAAAAAAAACACACACACACACACATACCCAAAGCGTCTGACTGCCCCACCGTCCAAGACCGCACTGCAATTTGGGCCTCGCCCACCTTGGGGGTTCAACCCCCGAGGTCGGGAACTGAGCCCTGCGTGCACTTTGTCGGTACAGGTGACAGTTCTGCGGCTGGCGTCGTCTGTTCGGCTCAATGGAGACAAATACACATCCCCCGCCGATGGTGTCTTCGCCACAATTATGCGGAGATTTCTAAATTTGCTCAGCAGGATAAAGGCACATCCTGACTTGCCCCACTGGCCATGAGGAACAAAAAAAAACTGAACGAACACTTGAGGGCAACCAGCCAAACACAAGAAAACGCAAACCAAGATGCCGCCAGACACCCGCACCCCAAAATCCAAAGAACGAAACTGGGTGCTAAACACGCAGCCGGCAGCAGAAACATATCAATCCTCTTTTGCGTCCCGTGAGAGGACCATGAAAGCACAGTCTTCGGACCCGGAAAAACAAACAACTAAATGGTTGCCAGCGGACAAACAAAAATTACACCAGTATAGGCCCATAATAGCGACAAACCAGGCCGATGACTGCACTCCAGCACCACCCTGCCATCCATCTCGCAAAATGCGCCCGTGCCGTCAAAAAGGCCGCCCAAATAGCACCAGCACCAGCACCCCACACTGCGCTCCCCCCAGAAGCCTTGCCGTCAATTTCGCAATCACGCGCCCGCGCCCGTTACCAGCGCCCCACTGAAACTGCATGCCCCTTAGTACCCTGTCAATTTTGCAAAAATGCGCCCGCACCATCACCAGCACCTCAAACAGCACCTGCACCAGCACCCCAAACTGCACGCCTCCTGGCACCCAGCCATCAATCTTGCAAATCACGGTCCCCTCTTTGTGTTGGAAATTAGAACCCCTTTAGCTTTCAGCTATCCGGGCAACAAGGTGCCATCGGGCGCAGGCAAAGGTGCAGCCGAGCGTCCCACAAAAGGTACGTGAGCATGGCCTGCAGGGCTGGGCCAACCCCATTGCTTCGGGTTGAGGCCATCCGCTTGCTGCGAAACCTTTCTCTTTTTTGGGGCACCACCACCCAATGGCCTCCTGTTGGATTCCCATTAGATGGTATCAGGGTTGGTGTTCACCGCTTGTCGCCATTGGAAACAACAACTTGTTGCTCCTTTTCCTTGGTTTACCTTAAGTCCCATTGTCTGAGCAAACGTTGTTTCAACCGGATCCGGATTTAAACAACCAGTGTTCAATCCATCGCTGGGGCCATTGCTGAACACTCTTAGGGCCAATGTTTAAACAACAATCTTTCGAACCATTCTTTGGGTCACGGTACCTTTGTTTACTTCGTTCTTCGGGCTGCGTTTCGAAAAACATTGCTTGCGCAATTCTTAGGGTGTTAATCCACGCATAGGGGGCATTGCGTAAACACCCATGTTTCAAGTCATTCCAAGGTACCAATGTGTAACAACGGTTCAACCCATTCTTCGGGGCCATCATACTCAGGGGCCATTGTGTAAACAACCATGGTTTAACAATTTCTTGGGAGCCTTTGCTTTGAAATCATTGTCTACGTCATTCTTGGGGCCATTGTTTAAAACAACCAGCGTTCAAATCAATCTGAGAAAACAGGATTCAAGTTTAAACCACCATTGCTTAAGCCTTCATAGCGTCCTTGTTTAAACAACCATCCGCCATTTTTAGGGTCAATGTCCAAGACTTTGGGGGCTATCAAGCAACCTTTGCTTGCTTAAACAACTAGCGTTCAAACTATGTAGGGGCCTTTGTTTAGAAGATCAAACCACACTGGTTCACACAATTCTTCGGAGCCATTGTTCAATCAGCCATTGTTTGAGCCTTTCTCAGGGAACAACCTAGCGGATTCCGTTCAAACAACCGTTGCTTACAACTTTCTTAGAGGCCATTGTTCAAGCAGCATCAAGTGTCCGTCCCGTTGTTTCCTACGCCATTCTCAGCAACCAATGTTGCCACGCTGCCTGAACTGCGGAAGGCTCGCAGGGCTTGTCGAAGAGCCCTCGCAAGTATCCCGGCCCCAGCAGGGCGCTCAGCAGTCCCATGGTAACCTCCATTATCACGTAGCAAGCGCCCAGCTGCACCCCTCACAAGTTTTTGGCCCTGGGGATTGGCAAAACAAATGCTCCAAAAATGCCTCAACAGCTTGCTTTGGGGGTTGTTGACAAAACGCAAGGCCCCCCGAACGCTTTTCACTGGGTGGGAACCCCAGGGCTCACTTGGAACCAAAGGAAAATAAGACAACAGACAAAGGTATCCGCGCAAAATGCTTTAAGCTCAGCCCGCATGCCTTCTGGCTTGGAGCAAACTTAAATTGAGTGCCCCGCCAGAAGAATTTTCTAGGACACACTGTGACACACATGAAACCTTGTCCATATTTGCCTCATACCAATCTTCGGGGACGACATAGAGCGACCTGTTGAGAACATCTATCCCCACCCTTACTTGAAAACTTGAAAATCACGGGGCGCCACAAGACGCCCTGTTTGTTCGCCAAGGAAAACCACAGAAAGTGCGCCAAAAAGGCCTACCTTTCATAAATGCGGACCCCGTCCCGAATCCTTGGTCCGTGGCAGTGACATCCTCAAATGATCCTCTAAATCACCACATTTTTGAAGGGCCTCCCAACTATTGCAATTTTGAGAACAACGGGTGATGTTTATTGTAAGCCGAACGCACATGGCAAAATGCCCTTTCTGTCGGGTTGAGGCGTTCTCCTTATCACAGGGAAATGTCGGAAGCCCGAAATAAGCAACCCAGCTTGGCGTCGGAATGGCAGCTCCCGGATCCCATGCAGCGACAGCGCGGGCACCAGCTGCTGCCGCTGGCCCAAGGCCGCACGCAGGCGACCCCACCTGGCTAACGCGGGGAGACGCGGGGGGCCCGTAAAATCTGTTTCGACAGGTGCGAGCCAAACAATTTGAAATAACTCAGGTGACATCCCCAACAGCATCCCCGAAACCTTCGTGGAACCCTCGTGGACCCGCTGAAACCCTCGCAGAACCTTACTGCTACGCCGCGCGTTCCCGAAGCTCGGGGAGCCTGCTCGGATCGCCCCATGTGTCCGCAGAGCCGCTGGAACCCTCGGAGCCCCCCTCGGAACCGCCATGCGTCCGGTGCCTGAACCCGCGCAACCTTGCGGAACCCCTCGAAGAACTCTCGCCTCCCCAGCGTGCATGCATCCCCACAACCCTCGCGGAACCCTCCAGCCTCGCGGAACCCTCACGGAACCCTTGGACAACCCTCGCGGAACCATGCTCAGAGCCTCGGACCACCCCAGTGCCTATCTGGCCTGAGACCCCATCCGTTCTGTGCTCTAGCTTCTTCCGCGCTGCAAAGAAAAGAGCAGAACACATCAGGCCTACTAGTTAGTAGAAACAGGATGCCTGAGCATGAGCCAAATGGGATCAACGAGGGAGCTTCTGCAATTCGAACCCTACGTCGGCCGCCCAACCAAAGAGAACATCAACCAAACAAAAAGAACTCAGCTCGGTTTTGGAACAACTCTCGAGTGGCGCAGTCTGGGTTTTGTGGGATTGTCATCCACCGCTGACCATCACTCACCATGTGACTGGGAATTTAAACGCCGCCCACAAGGATTCTGTGACCACGGCCCACAGAGCAGGCAAGCCACGTCAACTCACGACGGCCCACCAAGCAGGCTTAAACCGGGGTGGACTGCTGAATTTGTGTGGTGTATGTAGTCTGAGCCCTTTACGGTGGGATAGGATAGGATGGGTGGAAGCAGTTTCCTTCGGGGAAGGCTTCCAAGGAAGGTTATCCAACAGGTCCATGTGGGATTTGCTTGGTTTTAGCTTCTCAGTTTGTATGAGAGACCAAGGCAATCCTCTTTACCGTGCTAATGTAGTCATGGCTGCACTTTGGCATCACAGTTGGCAACCAGGGCCGTCGAGGTCCGTATGCAAGGCCTCCTCAAATCATGTTGCGCCAAAAGAGCCCGCCAGCCTGAAGGAAATCCCAACATGAGGACCGCAAAACCAGCCTAAGGCAAAAGGCCGCCCAACCCAAAAGCTTCAAAACTGAGCGGTTCTGAGAACCTTTCCGTAGGGCTAGGATCCGCTACTGTCTATTAAATAGGTGCCTGTCCGAGGAAGCAAAGTGGGCCATGTAGCGCCAACAGGCATTGACTTGGGTCCATCGGTCCCGCGCCTACCCCGTGTGCTTCTCTCCGCGAGACGCTCGGCGTCCACGGATGCGGGCGAGGCCGGCAAGCCCGGCGAGGGCTGAAGCGGAATCTCGCTCACGGAATCAAAGGTCATGTTGGAAGCCTCGGAAACAAATAGCAAACAAATAGCAAATAGCGAAGACTTTTGAGAGATTTGTGATTGGGCAAGGGCAAGCGCTGTCACAACACGCTACTGGCTGAGGGCTGCAGAGCCTTCCCAAACACCGGGGCAGAGCACAGCTGCTTGCTGCTGCTGCGCAGTGAGCTTTCTCAACATTAGTTGTCCAGACTGCTGCGGCGGTCGCCTGCGTACAGCACAACGTGAGCCTCCCTTGGCAGGTCCTCTTCGAATGGCCTATGCAGAACGACGCGATCTCACCGCCCAGGCTTGCTTCTACAGAGCCCCCGCTGCGCAAGACAAGTTCCACACATATTCTGAACAAACACACCCAGATTACACCAGCATAGACCCCAGATAGCGCACCACGGAAACGAACCATGACGCAGCATTATCATGATGATGTAGACCATGATGACACCACAGCCACGAAACAAACGCGCAGACAACGTCCTAATGAGATCAGCAGCATAATGATGATTTTGAGAGCGGCAGGAAAAAAGCAAAAACGAGGTCCTGATGAGTTTGACAGCATCATGATGATGCGGACAGCATCATGATGATGCGGACAGCATCATGGTGATGCGAACAGCATCATGTTGATGGTAAAGGCAGCATCATGATGATACCACAGCCACGAACCATCTTGCGACAGCTTAATGAAATTCTGCATCATCCTGATGTTGACAGCATCACGGCGCTACTACGCCCACACACCATAACGTGGCAACATCATGACGATACACCAGCCACGAACCGTTACACGCGAACAGCATCCACCAGCACCCCAAACATGCCCCCTAGCACCCGGCACAACCAAAGCAGCATCCACCCGCGCCTCAAACTGCATGCCCCCTAGAACCGGCCGTCAAGCTCGCAAAACAGCATCCACCAGCACCCCAAACTGCATGCCCCCTAGCACTCGGCCAGCTCGCAAAACAGCATCCACAGCCAAAACTGCATCACCTACCAGCACCCCAAACTGCATGCCCCCTAGCACCCGGCCGTCAAGCTCGCAAACCAGCACCCACCAGCACCCCAAACTGCACGCCCCCTAGCACCCGGCCGTCAAGCTCGCAAACCAGCACCCACCAGCACCCCAAACTGCATTAGCACCCGGCCGTCAAGCTCGCAAAGCAGCATCCACCAGCACCCCGCACTGCATGCCCCCTAGCACCCGGCCGTCAAAAGCAGCACCCACCAGCACCCCAAACTGCATGCCCCCTAGCACCCGGCCGTCAAGCTCGCAAAGCAGCATCCACCAGCACCCAAACTGCATGCCCCCTAGCACCCGGCCGTCAAGCTCGCAAAACAGCACCACCAGCACCCCAAACTGCATGCCCCCTAGCACCCGGCCGTCAAGCTCGCAAAGCAGCATCCACCAGCACCCAAACTGCATGCCCCCTAGCACCCGGCCGTCAAGCTCGCAAAGCAGCACCACCAGCACCTCAAACTGCATGCCCCCTAGCACCCGGCCGTCAAGCTCGCAAAGCAGCATCCACCAGCACCCAAACTGCATGCCCCAGCACCTCAGCATGCACCCCAAACCGCATGCTCCCTAGCACCCGGCCGTCAAGCTCACAAAGCAGCACCCACCAGCACCCCAAACTGCATGCCCCCTAGCGCCCGGCAGTCAAGCGCACCTCAAACTGCATGCCCCCAAGCACCCGGCCGTCAGCTCGCAAAGCAGCATCCACCAGCACCTCAAACTGCATGCCCCCCAGCACCCGGCCGTCAAGCTCGCAAAGCAGCATCCACCAGCACCTCAAACTGCATGCCCCCTAGCACCCGGCCGTCAATCTCGCAAAGCAGCATCCACCAGCACCTCAAACTGCATGCCCCCTCAAGCTCGCAAAGCAGCATCCACCAGCACCTCAAACTGCATGCCCCCTAGCACCCGGCCCTCAATCTCGCAAAGCAGCATCCACCAGCACCTCAAACTGCATGCCCCCTAGCACCCGGCCGTCAAGCTCGCAAAGCAGCATCCACCAGCACCTCAAACTGCATGCCGGCCCTCAATCTCGCAAATCACTTTCCCCTCTTCATTAGAAGTTAGAACCCCTATAGCTTTCAGCTATCTGGGGAAAAACTTGCTTTTGGGAAAAAGACATGGATTTGTGAAACCTTGTTGCTCTTGTCGAGTTTAGCGGGGTCCCGAAGATTTGTTTTCCATGGGAAGCCCCATGATTAGAAAAGGGGGTTGACCCGAATCGGAACACCTGTCTCACTTTTTGGCCTGCAAGAGAGGTAAATGGGGATTTTGGTGATTGTCTTCTTCCAGGGAGTCCTTGATTCATTCCTTGTAGGGTATTTTCATCAGCGACTAGCACAACAACATGTGGAGTTGGCTCCTGGAAGTTGTTTGTTGCTGGTTTGTTTTTGACACACGCGAGAAAACTGTGACGTCGACCCTGGGGTTGCCAATCCTTGCCCAACAAAACATCAAACCGCCGGACAAAGCAAGGGGCGCAGTCTCGCCGGGCAGGGCGACCAAACAGAGTTGGCCTCACCTCAACCGCCACCAGCTGGCCTGGCTCGTTGAGGCACTCCCGCGCCTGGTCCCGCTCGTGCCACTCCGCCGCCACGGGCGCGTATGGCAGGAGCTCCTGCAAACAGAAAACGAACGTGGCGGTGGGGAACACATGTTGCGAAATCATGACAACTTGGCGTCATGTCGGCGTGTCTCCTTGGTGTTGCTCTACGCTGCTTAAAAGGGGAAATGCAAAAATGGTCAGTTAAGTCCTGGCATAAAACAAGGCTCCTGCACTACCACCAGGTCTTCCATCAGCTCCGCTATCAGCATCACCAGAAGCGCCCAGCCTGCGGAGGCGTTGAAGAGTGCGAAGCGTGGCGACGTTGCCGGGAGGAGGCCGTAGACGAAGGCCCGTGCCACAACCAGCGCCAAGATGGGGACAAACCGGAAGTAGCCCCCATAGATCCGAACCCTCAGACCGAACGATGGACCAATGTTGGGCATGCCTTCCTGAAAAGTCCAGGTAGCCACGACATCCAGCACTCACATGCCCAAAGTGCTGCGCTTGCCACGAAACCAGGGGGCCCACATGAGCGCGAGCAAAAGTGCTGCGGCTGCCACAAAGTGAGCACTCACATGATCTCACGTGTCCAAAGCGCCGTGCCTTCCACGAAACCAACACGAGCGCGCACGACAACATCCAGTCCCTTTAGAGACCTCTCAAATGCTGCCCCTGCCACGCCTGCGCCAAAAATGCATGACTGAAAGTGCCATGGGGACAATGGATTCCATAAGCATGCCACCTGCACTTTGAAGACAAAATGAGCTCATGTGTCTGTGTGCATTGCGCATTGTTCACTCTGCGTGTGGTGGATGAGGAATTGCACTGTGTGGCCCAAACTATTTGAGGCTCTATGCTTGTTGCGCTTTGCAATCCATACAGGCATGCTGAGACTGACACCATGTTCTTTGATTGGGATCTGTTGGATCAGCATGGGCAGCCTGGAACCCCAATTCAGTATTTCCCAACACTGATCTGTTGCCAAATTCTAAAGTAGCACTGCCCAAAACTAGCATTGCCCAATACAAGTAGACCTCTCCGAGTATTTCAGCTCCAGGATCTTGATCTTGGAGGGAAACACCTTCTAGAAGGAAGACTGGTAGCGGGCCCGGGAACCGATACCCTTAAGAAAAACGGGTCTTCCAAAGAAACGGAAGTGCCATGTTCAAAAAGCCGAGCTTGACCGCCCTTGCCGAGTCTCTCATCATGGATAAGGTTCCAATCCACGGGCGCCACCTTCCTTGCCAGCCGCCGAAGCCGCAAACGCTTCAGCAGTTGGAAGAGGCACCACCGAGACCAGCCCAAGCGCAAGAAGAGGTTCAACAACCTAAGCATCCCATGAGGGCACTACAAGGGAAGCCATATGGCATACGGACCAAGGATTGGCCCAGAGTAGGACCGCCCCTGAGTTTGACCAACACGAAGCCGAAATGGGACACCGCAAAAAGGGCAAGTGTGTCTTACATGTGAGAATTCGGGTGTCACATAAGGGGTATTGAAAAATTACACCAGCCTCGACCCCAAACAGCAAAAAGGCATGACAAGTCTGTATAACCAAAAAAAGGCCTGTCTCCTTCATGCTTGCGGCCGAGACTGGACACATGCCACTTCTGGTTGCCATCTTCTTCTCGAGCTCGGCTTTACGGCCGGGACATCCTCGCCTAGCAACGCAGACACACGCCGCGCCAAATTGGCAAGCGTCAGCAAAGGTGCCCGCTTGGCACGCACCTCTGTCACCCGGCACAGCTCCAGAAAATCCTCAGTGTTTGAGCCGGCAGTAGCTTGGTCATCCAGGGCCTTCATCTCTTTCGTGTCCAGCGCGCCGCGTGCTCCAAAAATGGCCAACGCATGGCTTTGCTCCATGCGCCCAACACCGCTCCATTCTGGAACAAGCTTGGCTTTGAACGTCAGCTTTAGCCTGGTTCATCTCGGAAACGTGTGAGAACTTTGCCCCAACTTACCAATGCTGGCTGCACAGCGGACACCACCAGCTTGGCCGGGTTCATCTTGGAGTTGGTGCTTATGGTTCGCAGATTGGTGTTCACATGTGTGGTGAACGACCGGCGGCCGTCATTCCAACGCACGCCGCTGGCAACAACTTCTGGGCCTTGCGTTCACTCAGCTCCAGCAGCACTGTAATCAACTGGCCGGGTTCGTGAACTCTTTCCAAGTTGTCAGGAGCTCCTATGCATCAACCAAGTTTTTCGAGGAGAGCTCGACAAGTGCAGGGACGATGCAAACAACTTTTACGAGCTAATGGATTGTTTGGGGACCCGACTCACCCAGGCTATACTTCCAGGACAATTCTTTCTGGAAACCGGTCAGAAAAAACCCTTGGAGCGGACCCCCCCCCTTACGATACAACAAGATGATAAGCACGCCTGCTTGACTGTGTGTTCGCTCGGCGTTTTCTGCGATAGCAGCAGATCTCCAAGAGCAAGTAACCAGGAAACCACCAAGCCACTCTGCGATTGGCGAAACGGCTCTTGTTGATGGGACCCCAAAAAGAAAGCATCAAACACGGCGGCGGCGTTAGAAACTCTTATTGGTTATTGGATTATAGAGCCACCGAACATGTCAAAACATGGCCATGACCGTGTCTCCTTGATGCAATCACCACATTGAGCACCAGAGCCGCCATTCCGTAATGTTGCTGGGGAGTTCGCCACGCTCGGAATCGACGTTCAAGGCGTAGTGGAGGCGAAGCTGTGTCGTCAAAGAAGAAATGGATGGGTCATGTCTGTAGCACGTGTTGGTCTTGATGCTATCAGCACATCCCTCCAGCTTGGTTTCCCGACAAGCCACGTATGCTGCGAGCAAGTGAATCAGAATCTCGCCCGGAGCTGCCAAATTCAAGTCAAGGTCTCGGAAAAGAACGTCGATTGCGAGAATGAAATGGAATTGCTCGGATTTCCGAAAATACTCACTGCGGGAGGCTAGCATCACGTTGACCCTTTGGTGTTCCATGGATCCAGAGACTGTAGGGAAGCTAGCGCCTCAGAGGATGGCACCTTACGACGTCCCGCCATGAAAACCCTTGAGCCCTCGCACTTGCAAGCCCTGGCACTTTCAGACAACTGCAAAACAGCAGCGTCCATATTGCGGAATACGTGGAAACAAGGCTAAGAAATCTGTCTTATTCTGTCAGGAGGCAACGAGATATGTCAAAGCTGCAACCTTGCCAGGTGTGAAATGCTGCAGCAAAATGCGTTTCGTTTGTCAGTGGGACTGGATTGCACGGGTGAGGAAAAAGCGTCGCAGTAAATGTGGCCATTTCGTTCTCGAGAAACAAATACTTTGCTCAGGATTCTGAGCTGCTTTTTGGAAGCGCCGCACTTGTTGGTCAGGCGCAGGCTTGCATTACGGCGCATCAGCAGAGCCCTGCCAAGCCTTAAATATGTACTGTTGTTCTCGATAAACAAATACCGTGACATCCGCCTGATTGTGTTGCTCAGGATTCAAGTTGCTGAGAGAACTTGCTCAAATAATTTGTGCCAAGAACTTGCCTGGAGAACTTGATCAAAGGAACTCGCGCCAACAACTTGCAGAACTTGCTAGGATTACTTGGCGCCGCGCGCTGCTCATGCTTTCGAGCCACCCATCTTCTAGTCTCCTCTTGGTAGCATCACTGTAGTTCGAGCACCCTTTCTTGTTGGAAGGCTCGACAGGGCTCTGCTGATGTGCCAAAGCAGCTCAGAAGCCTGAGCAAAGCAATCAGGCAGATGTCACGGTATGTTTGTTTATCGAGAACAATATACAAATTTAAGGCTCGACAGCTCTGCTGATGCGCCACAAGGATGCAAACCTGCACTTGGCTAAGAAGCGCTTTCAAAAAGCAGCTCAGAATCCTGCAGGCGGATGTCACGGTATTTGTTTATCGAGAACAAAAGTAAATATTTTAAGGCCTGACAGATCTCTGCTGATGCGCCACACAAGGATGCAAACTTGCACTTGGCCAAGAAGTGCGGCACTGGCTTCCAAAAAGCAGCTCAGAATCCTGAGCAAAGCAATCAGGCGGATGTATATTTGGCTATCAAGAAAAATGGACACAGGGGCCCTGCTGATGCGCCACAAGGATGCAAACCTGCGCTTGACCAAGAAGTGCGGCGCTGGCTTCCACAAAGCAGGCCAGTATCAGCCGGATGTCACGGTATTTGTTCAGCTGATGCGCCACAAGGACGCAAACCTGCGCTTGACCAAGCATTTAAGGCTCGAGCTCAGCATGCGCCACAAGGGTGCAAACTTGCACTTGACCAAGTGCGGCACTGGCTTCCAAAAAGCAGCTCTGTATCCGCCGTATTTGTCTATCGAAACCAGGTCTACATATTTAAGGCTCGGCAGGGTTTGCTGATGCACCGCAAGGATGCAAACCTGCACTTGACCAAGAAGTGCGGCACTGGCTTCCAAAAAGCAATCAGCCGGATGTCACTATATATTTGATTTTTATCGAGAAACATAGACATATTCAAGGCTCGACAGGGCCCTGCTGGTGCGCCACAAGGATGCACACCTGCACTTGACCAAGAAGTGCGGCACTGGCTTCTGAAAAGGAGCTCAGTTTCCTGAGCAAGGCAATGAGCCGGATGTCACGATTTGTTTGTTTATCGAGAACAAAATAAGGCTCGACATTGCTTGCTTCTAGCTGCAACGATGCTCCACAAGGATGCAAACCTGCGCTGGGCCAAGAGAGAGGCACATCCTTTGCACACAGGCTAACAGCAAAATCTGCGACATGCCCTTTCCCCGTTGCGAAGCATTGTTGCAAGTGGTTCCTGCTGACTTGTCGAATCTATGCTTCTAGCTTGATGCTCCTCAGTTGCGCTTGCAAGCTGCTGCCACGTGAGCCGAAGCGAGCCGAAGGGAGCCGAGCGCCGGTTACTGGATGCCAAGCAAGCCAGGTCAGCCTCAAAACTGGGTAAGAAGAAACAGGTTCAGTTGGTTTTGCCCGGGACCTTCATTTTTCCTGTTGAGGGCTGTAGGCAGGAAAGCAGCCAGCTGGCAGCAAGCAAGGTCAGCTCCAAAACTCGCAAAGAAGAAGCAGCTTCAATTGGTTTTGCCCGGGACCCTGTTGAGGGCTGTAAGCATTAAACAAACAGCCAACCGCAGAGACTGGGAGACAGGAGGCACGACCCGGAGCCAGCGTCACAGCATCTGGCGTCTGACCGCAGAGACTGGGAGACACAAAAAGACAAGCGGGAGACACGACCCGGCAGCCAGCGTCACAGCATCTGGCATCTGACCGCAGAGACCTTGCCCGCAGCCAGCGTCACAGCATCTGGCCTTTGAGTGAGAGACTGGGAGACAGGGAGACAGGCGGGAGACACGACATCTGACCGCAGAGCAGAGACTGGGAGACACAGGGAGACAAGCGGGAGACACAACATCTAGCATCTGACCGCAGAGACTGGGAGACACAGCAAAACAAGCGGGAGACACGACCCCGCAGCCAGCGTCACAGCATCTGGCATCTGACCGCAGAAACCTTGAAAGACACAGGGAGACAAGCGGGAGACACGGCCCCGCAGCCAGCGTCACAGCATCTGGCCTTTGAATGGAGAGACTGGGAGACAGGGAGACAAGCGGGAGACACGACCCCGGCGTCACAGCATCTGGCATCTGACCGCAGAGACTGGGAGACAGGGAGACAAGCGGGAGACACCACCCGGAGCCAGCGTCACAGCATCTGGCATCTGACCGCAGAGACCTTGGCAGACACCGGGAGGCAAGCGGGAGACGCATCACAGCATCTGGCATCTGACCGCAGAGACTGGGAGACACAGGAACAAGCGGGAGACACGACCCGGCAGCCAGCGTCACAGCATCTGGCATCTGACCGCAGAGACCTTGCCCGCAGCCAGCGTCACAGCATCTGGCCTTTGAATGAGAGACTGGGAGACAGGGAGACAGGCGGGAGACACGACATCTGACCGTAGAGCGGAGACTGGGAGACACAGGGAGACAAGCGGGAGACACGACATCTAGCATCTGACCGCAGCAAAACAAGCGGGAGACACGATGGCATCTGACCGCAGAAACCTTGGGAGACACAGGGAGACAAGCGGGAGACACGGCCCCGCAGCCAGCGTCACAGCATCTGGCCTTTGAATGGAGAGACTGGGAGACAGGGAGACAAGCGGGAGACATGACCCCGGCGTCACAGCATCTGGCATCTGACCGCAGAGACTGGGAGACAGGGAGACAAGCGGGAGACACCACCCGGAGCCAGCGTCACAGCATCTGGCATCTGACTGCAGAGACCTTGGCAGACACTGGGAGGCAAGCGGGAGACGCATCACAGCATCTGGCATCTGACCGCAGAGACTGGGAGACACAGGGACAAGCGGGAGACACGACCTGGAGCCGGCGTCACAGCATCTGGCATCTGACCGGAGAGACTGGGAGACAGGAAGACAAGCAGAAAACAGGACCCCGGAATTGGCGTCACACTTTCCCATTCTCTATACCTCAAGTTAGAACCCCAATGCTTCGCTGTTTGGGGAATTAAACCATCACCCGTCGCATACAAACTCCTAAGCTATGTTTATTCTTTCCCACTGTTGAAGCCTTTTCCAGGCTAAGTCTGGGCAAGGGGCAGCGTGATCAGCAACGTGGGAATCCAAAAGAACGTGCCCGTGGTGACGGCTCCAATCCAGCTGGCAGCCAAACGAGTGGTCTCTGCAAAGGCATGGGCGGCGACGAGCATAGTTGCCACCTTGAACTTCGCCAAAGACTCGCCTAGAAAGCCGAACGACCCTTGGGCTGGCTTCATTTGTGACCCCTGGGATCCGCAAGGTCAACGGGCTACTCACACGAGCTGTTGCATTCCACACCATTCGGAAATCTTCATTCAGACACATCTCCAGCTGTTTCATGCTGAACGTTCTGGAAGAGGTGGCGGCTGCCCCAAACTTTCACAGGCACAGGCGTCCAGCTTGGCGGCTTGGAACGGCAGCTCAATTGGTTTCCTGAATTGGCTACTTTTTGCCCCCAGTTGCTGCGCACATGCCACTTCGCGTAGATTGTTCATCCCCGGGCACAGGCAAGGCTCTATCCACTAAAAACACTTCTTTTTTTTGCAGCGCTTTCTTTTGTTTGGCTAAACTGCTTGGCTGGCTGGCTCACCGGCCGGCTGCCCGGCTGGTTGGTTGAGCTGGCCGGGTGGTTGGTTGGAGAGTTGGACGGTTTCTGCCTCGATGGTTAGAGAGCTTTGAGCCGTTTGCTCCTGACAGTTCACACTACGCTTCGGCATTGCGGGCAAACCCAAATCTAAACACTATGCGTCCCAAATTCACCAAAATCATCATGATTTTGAAGCAGGCTAACATATGTTGAATGCTTGGGAAGCCCCATGAGGTGCCCCATATGAGTTGCGAAACGGGGGAAAACAAACCGACGAAAGACAAACTACCATTTAGGGTGGTGTCAGCCAACCGTGTGCTGGGGTTTTGGTTGCACGCGAGCCACAGGGATGTACAGCTGATCTCCGACCACTGACCTGTCCGAAGACGCCACAGTGCGCTTGTAAGAATGGCGGATAAATGCTGCCATGCCAGTCTCAGCGAGTGCTGTGGCACTTGGCAGGAAGAAGCTGGCCAGGGTCCTGGGCCAGACTGCTCGGATCCCCTGCAAAAAATCACGCTCAAATCAACACGTTGTGCTTGCGGCCATCGTTTGCCCCGTTCGGTATGACTGCTTTTGGCGCAGGATCCCTCCAGCGTGCGCCATCAATTGGCTTGCGTAGGTTGAATGGTCTCCAGGATCCCTTAAACACGCACGCTATCATTTGGCCTGACATGGGTTCATTGGCTTCCGGGATCCCTTGAACGTGCGTGCAACCAGTTGGCGTGACATGCGTTCATTGGTTGCCCGGGATCCCTTGAACGTGCACGCTATCAGTTGGCCCATTGGGTTTCCGGGATCCCTTGAACGTGCACGCTATCAGTTGGCGCGGCATGGATTCATTGGTTTCCGGCAACCCCTGAACGTGCACGCTATCAATTCGCCATGGGTGCATTGGTCTCCAGGATCAGCACACATTGCACATGTAGGGCATACGATGGCCGTGCAGCCGAAAGGGAATATAGAAAAAAGAGCCAGGCAAAAAGTTCAAAAGGCCAGCCTTCGGTCAGGCAACCTCCTGCGCATGGAATACAGGAGGGCGTAGCCAAAGCCGATGCTGGCGAAAACCACGGCGCAGCCCATAGTTGCAACAAAGAGCTGCATGGACCACTGCAGGCTTGGCCAAAAAGCGCCTTGTGGGATACTTCTGGCGCGTGATGCGATACATAATGAGAGGCTGCGCAATGAAAACCCCAAAGACCCCAATATATGGCAGAAAGAACTCGGAGATGGACACGATAAGTGAGGCGCTTATGAGTTTCAAGGCCACGGCGAGAGCCAGGCTGATTACGCATGTCCAATACGCTCTCCTGACATGGAAACCGAGAACATGTCCTGGATCAGCCACTGGCCCAGGACAGGCCCACTTGCCAAATCAATCAAGGTTCTCCACCATGGGGTCTGCCCACTTTCTGCTGATGCTTCCATGCGAATGGAAATTGCCCATCTCGCGCAGAGAAAAACCTTACCCCAAAGCAAACTGAAAGGAAATAAAAGTGAGAAACCGAGGGGCTTCTTTGGTGACCTCGGAAAACCTGCGGGGGCTCGAATATCCTCCAGTCAGCACGCTTTCCGTAAGGTCGATCTTTTCGTATCTTGGCAGTAGTGATTCACAATGACTATTGTGAAGCCGTACATGCGTTTCTTGAGCCAAATGGCAATGTGCGTGAAACAGTGTAAAGAAATGACCCACATACTATTCACACCCCCCACGCAGTATGCTTCATTCTGAAACATCTGCGCAGAGGCGTTGAAATTGTGGCCGGGAAATTTCTTCCTGGGTCCACTATTACGCAATCACACTATGCCGGCTCATAAATACAATATGTTGAATCAATTTTGTCTTGCAAATCTTGAGTCGTGAAACGCTCAAAATTACTGGACACGACCATGCCCAAATCTTGGCAAGGTGTTGGCAATAGGAATGCTCGAGCAAATGAGCGCATGATTGAAATCATCCTCATGGGAGGATGTAATACCTTTGGCGGCCCCCGTATCCGCGATCCGGTCCCATGGTCGTGGTAAACACCGAACTCAGCGTGATCCGATGGCAATTCGCATGGCTTTGCGTATTCCGGGAGTCCCCCGGTCAGCGCTGTATTACATCGAGTTACCATCCTTCTTCACCGTCTCCATGAACTCGGCGTCAGCTTTGTGATTGGGTAAGTGGTTGCGGATGACCGAGGTTTCCGAGGCAAGTCCTGCCGCGCCAACCGATCGAGTATCTGACCAGCCCCTTCATCATGATCGAGTTCTCCTCCATCGGGTCATGCGCACGAGTTCGGGCTTGGGAGCGGCCACCGTTTGGGTGCCGGTCCTGTCTCTCTGGTTGCTTTCCCTTTGTTGGCGGGCTTTTCCTCCTTCGAGCCGCCGCCATTGGCCGAAAATAACGACCTTCTTGCTGTCATCGGATGGAGTCTTCTTCTCTTCCTTCAGCAACCGAACCATTGTCTCCGCCTCCGGATTCTGACAGTCCACGAGCTTGTGATCGTTCGTGCGGCATACGCGACAATCATTCGCTTCCTAGGCGTTCAATGCCGCCGGCTCCGTCTCCATTTCGACGTCCTTGTCGCCACTTGTTTCGTCGGAATCAATTCTCTCAGGGGACGGTACATCATCTCCACTCTACCGATCACCTTCTCGGGGTTCTGGTTACGTGCTATAGTCGGGATCAGGGGATAAACCCTCAGTCCCTTCCTGGCCATCTTCTGCGTCAACCATAACGACGTTTTCATCCTCTTCAGTCCTCCCCAGCTCCGGACTCCAGCTTCTCATCGAAGAGCATGTTGAACGCATCATTCTCGACGTGTTCTCTGCAGAACGCGCCGCAATATATTCCCCCTTCGTCGTTTTCAGAAGGACATTGGTATACGGGTTCCGGCAACTGCAAACCATTCCATCACCCCAGCATCGCGACCCCTGAACGAACAAGGCCTGGCTTGGTGTCCTTCCGATTGCTAGGCGGCATGCTGTACCGGTAATCCTGACCGTAAAAAGGAGGGAATGTTCTAGTCCATGAAGGATGGCGCCAACGTCCCCCCAATCGAGGTGTTCCGTCACCACCATACACGAAGAATACCCAGGTGCAACGCGAAGTGCACCAAGTACTGCTTCAATGGCGTCCCCCATGATCTCTTCGTTCCGCGTCTCCCCGAACAACATCGTGAGGTGCTGAGGTTCGAACATCTCGGCCCACCATCCTGCATAGGCCCGATTGCCTGGCATCATGGTGGAAGACAACTGAATAGTCCGAATGCCAGGCTGTTCGCCTTGTTGCGATGAAGCCATGAAAGACCCTCATCGGCCGGAAATGGAATCACACCCAGATGTGAGAACGCCTTTTGAGAGGGCGAATCGATCTCTCAAATCATCGACCGGGTTCTGCAGTGGACCTGGCCTGCGCCAGACATTTTCGGAACCTGTGGAAGCTTGCTCGAACCTGACTCCAGAGCTCCCCAAACCTTATCTGAGACCCCTTACCTTTCAGCTGCCGGGCAAAAATGCAATAGTGACCCACATTCTATTCACAAAAACTCTCAAGACCGAAAATAAACATTGTTGTCACAACCAGGAAGGCCAACTTGCTCGGTCTCTGCTGAGAAACAAAGTGGACCGCGCAACTCGTCAGCGCCCAGCGCGTGGAAAAGGTGCCGAACGCCTTGAGCTGCTCCTCGCTCACTTCAACACCCAAGGTCTCAGCCACTTGCATGTCCGCATTCAGCACGACGTGCCTTGTGGCCATGATGGTGGAACAATGCGACAAACCCCCCCCTGGCCCCAACTTTTGGGGGGCGCCAGGCCCAAGGGCGCAAAACCAAGCTGCCCGGACATTTCCACCACCAGCCGCTCATCATCCCAAACGCGCACGTGTCGCAACTGGCCCTCCTCCGAAGTAACTTGGCCTCAAGCAATCACTTCCGAGTAGATTTGTCAAAATCGTCTGGAGTGCAACGAAAACTGCCAGTCCGCCTCGGCAAACCAAAAGCTCCGTGTTTTGGCGCCCGACACTTTCGGGAGCCAAATCGTCGAGAGACCCTTGAGGAAGGCAAAGCGTCGAACATTTTTTTACAAGCTAAAAGCGTCCACCCTGGAATCCAAACACGACGCGTCCAACACCCTTTGAGCAAAGAATGCAAGCAAACACAACAATGTGGATTGACCGTTATAAGCGCACGCCCAAAACCCGGCTTGTTCAAAGCATCCAAAACCAAAAGACATTCTGTTTGGGTGACTGCTTTAGGCAAGTCCTCGTCATAAGTAAACTCCCCCCCCCTCGCCCCTTCCCCCTCGATCGGAAAAAAACATGTGTCCAGGCAGGATGTAACGGCTGGTGGGAACCAGCCCAGCCCCTACAAACCAGGAGCGTCGACATAGAAGGCCCAAACAAACGGCACAGCAGCAACGGCAGGCAAGTGGCAAGGCCAATGCGTCCTACTAATGCAGATTCTAGCGGGGCGGGAGCGTCCCTGCTTTTGCGCCCACAATCTCGCCCCCGAAGCTCCAATGACAAACCTCAAGCAAAGCCTCTTGCAGGTCAGGTTTCGGGATATCGCAAAACCTGGAGAAAAAAACGTGCTCGGGGAAGCCAATGCGCTCGAACAAATCGATTGTCCCATTTTGCGGGGGGTCAGACCTTGACAATGCTGGACAAGTGGCAAATGCGGCCGGTCAGGCTCCTGCGTAGCGGTTGCTCTGGCCCGACTAAAAGAACTTTTCGCAGGTCGGTGGGCCAAGGCTGGTTTTCAAAAAATCCAGTCATAGGCTGTCATAGGCGCAATGAACTATTGCAAAAAACAAGCGTGGGAACAAAGCGCTCACCCTTTCTATCTACACGTGTCTTTAAGCAGTTGCCCCATTCCACGAAAAATGTAAGGGAAGCGTACTTATTTGGTTGGTCCGTATTAAAATAAAGTAAAGAAGCAACCAGGTCGGCGTCCAAGGCTCATGGCATCTGGCCCCAGTTTGGTGAAGTAGGTCTGCCTTTTCGTGCCCAGGCGGTGCCCCAGCTTGGAGATGGGCTCCGAGCTGTGTGGGGGCCGCCACAAGAAGACCCCCGAGCGGAAGCCTTCTGAGCCGAGTGAAGATGTAGGTAAATCCTGGGCTTCTGCCAGAAGACAGGGAACGATTTCGCACAAAGCGCTTTTCCTTGCCATTGGTACCCCACTTCGGGAATAAATGCATACAGGTGTATATTCCTGAGAACTCCCTCGGGCCAAACTAAACGCCGCTGCAATTTTCGGGCGCGAACGCAAAAAACTGCTGAATTCAAGAAACGCCGTCAGTTTTCAAGATACGTGCCCCTAGCTGATCCAAATCAACTCAGGCCCTGGGCGCAAGGCGGCCTTTGGCCCGCGGCAAGGTGGTTTTAGTTACATCCGTCCCTGGTGAAGATGCTGTGAAGAACTTCATCAAGAAAGCCGAGCTCCGCCGTTGGGACGCGCGTTTCCGCCGTAGGGACGTAGGTTTCCGCCGGCGCACGCCGATGATTTGTCCAACAAACTGCAGGTGTCAGATCTTGCGAAGCAGACCGCAAAAAACGCCGTCGCAAATTGAAAACGCCGCCACGAGCCCCTCCCCTTCGCAAGAACCCGACCTAAGTACCAGATTTTGACACCCGAGCTCTCCGAGCTCTTTTCCAAGACACTTTACGCAGACCATTCACACTCAGACTAGACCCACACTACTCATGCCCTATCGTGCTCGCAGACTACTCGCCTCTGTGCAGATGTTGACCCCAGCCAATGATTACTCCTTTCTCGCGGTGAAAGGGCATCCCCCAAAGAACATCGCAAAAAAAAGAGCCCCCTCAAACCCAATATTGGTTCTTCTTCCCTGCCTCTGGCAACCAGATGTTTTCCTACAACTCCATAAATACAACCAAGAAGGAGCATCAATTCACGAAACAAACGCAAGAAGGCACACCAAATCACACCAAATCACACCAGGGGTGTGGGAATTTGGCTCTGCGATACCAGCTGGAAGACTTCGCGCGAATTCTCAATTTGGTACTTGTTGGCTCCCTAACTTTCTGATGTCGGAGAAGTCGGAACCAACCCACCACGACGAGTGAGACAAAGAGTCCCCGTTCAAAAGTGTTCAAATTTGTCATCTTCCAGCCGCCCAACGACAAGTCAAAAGTTCCAAAGTCATGCTTGTTTTGGACAAGTCTATGTCTGGCAAGGACTCCTCCACTGTGACCTCATCATCATCTGTGATCAAAATGTGCGCCAGCCGTCCGCCAGCTTCAACCCGGCGTCTGGCAAGGACTTCATCTGCCCGCCCGCCAGGTCCGATGATGATCAGGCCTTGGAACCCGGACCCCTCACCCACAAATCAGGGGTTCATCCCGGGTTCCGATTTTTGCCCGCCCAAAACACTTCTTAACTTGTTTGCCGCTGACGAAACACACATATGTTCGATAGTTTAAGCAAAGGCCCAACCAACCAGGACGAGAGGCAGAAGTCCTTGTACCGCTGGCTTGAAACCACATTGCCGCCTTTCCATCCCGGAGCCTCGAAAAAGCCTAAATCAGGCTGAACGCGCATGGCATCTCCACTTTGCGGCGTTCTGCCGGCTTGGAGTCTTGAGCCATCGAAGCAGCGTCGCAAACCCAAAGAGCCCTGGGGGACGGTCACTTTTTGGGGGTTGCAAATTGCGCAGGGAAATCATGTTGGGCTCCTAAAAAAAGGCCCGAAGAAAATTGATATTCAAGGTTGACCTTTTGTGACCTGGCCCGAAACAGGAAGCGCAAAGGTCAAAAGGTCGATTCGCTTGCAAGAATGCGGAAACCAACTTGGGATGGGTCGCATTTTGTCCAAACTCCCCGAACTCCTCTAACAGGTCCCACCTTGCGGCGCGCGCCGCCAGGTCTGCGAGATCCTCCTGCTGCGCCCGCAACTCGATGGCACGCAACGTGCTGAGGTCGTCGCTGTCCTGCGCAGACCGTGGGATTGAGCGGTGGATTCACTGGGTGGGCGTGGGGGAAGTGGAGAAGAGCTTGATGCGTCGGGGAAGGGCTTGCGCCTGAATGGCTCTAAAGGAAGTGGGATGCTTCCTGACTGCCAAAGAATACAATGCGGGTCAGTGTTTCGACCCTTCCGGGATTGCAAACTAGTCTGGGTCTCTCAACCTGAAGCTCTGTCAAGGCAAGCAGCACTCACTGTAAATGCAAGTGCCAGAAGAAATGAGACGGTGACTCGCAAGATCAGATTTCAAAGCCACACAGGAGCAAACGCGGGTGATGGCTGATGTAGTTGTATCCAATGCACACGTTTGAGCGGCTTGTTTGACGCATACCTGTCTCTACTTAACACTATGCCCGGAACAACAACTTTTATAAATAACCAGTCATGGTCCAAACCGTGAAACGCCGCAAGATGGAAAAAGCACTGCTGTACAGGGATTGGCAAGCTCGCCATAAAAGAGGCAGAAACATGGACCCCCAAAAGACAACTCTGGGGCCACTGAAAGCGTCACCCCCAGCCGCGGTGGGCGGTGGCAACTCAAGGTAAAACAACCTAACAAGACACAACTGCTATGGCACAGCTTCGATGCACATAGCACAAAGGGTCGGCCTACACGCAAAGAAGCAGAGAAGGGACGCAGCGACCTGGGGCTGCTCGGAGGGTCAAAACAACAGCCAGCGCCCAGCAGGAACCACCAGCAAGCAGACAGGGCAAGGCGGGGCCAAAAGACCGGAGTGACAGCGCGGGACACAGCAGCCACCCGACCACGGGTCAGGAAGAGGGGCCTGCAGCCGTTGCTCGGTGGCGGGCAGCAAGCAAGGAGCTGAGCAACCTGTAACCTACCTCGGCTGGATGGATGCAACCACTCTGTGTCCGCGTTCCTTGTCAAAGCATCCCATTTCTGCAGGGCTCCCTACATCTACCCTTCAAACACCCAACCGAGCCAACAAAAGCCGGGCAACCGGGAAGCCGGGAAACCGCCTCGCAGCGCGCCAGTGCCAGTTCCATAGTCACCCGCAGGATCTGCTTCTCACAGAGTTGCTCCATGGCCTGCAAAGAAGCCAAGCTGCTGGCCAAGTGGCTGGGGGCATTTTCTCACAAAAACAAAACACCGGCTAGAATAGCAGAACATCACTAACTTAGTCACTAACCTTGCTTTTGCTCAAGCCTTTGATGCTTGACCCTGAAATTTACATTGGGAAACCCGGCCACATGCACCGGCCGTGGGGGGCAAAGGGAGTCGAATAGTGACACTTGCCCTCAGCAAGTTTGCAGGGATGGAAAGGTCACTCATTTTGGAAAGCCTCTTTTCAGCTGTGGGAAAACTGCCGATGGAAGGCAGCAGCCCTAAATAATTCGAATGCGCGTTGCTCGACATTTCAGCAACGACGCCAGCCAAATGTTCACCGAGAATTGTCCGAGACTTGTCAATTCCTAGGTGGCAGAACGACAAATGTAAGTCCATGGGCTTTAGTTGAGAAGCCGTCCACTGCCCAACCGTTTCTGCACACATGTTTCAGTCGGGCAAACAATTGCTCCTTGATTAAACGGGGGCAGTGGCATGGGCCTTTTCGACCTTCCGGGCTGAGTAAACATGCTTCACGCCTACAGCTATGGGGCGTTGGTTCTCGATCTTTGAATATGGGAACCCTCGTGCTCCAATTGCATCACCATTTAAATCAACTGGTCCATCGGCGTGCATCGCAATGTCAAGTATGGGGAGGTACTGCCAGAACCAAGGATTGGCTCCGAGCAACTGCTTCCCGGACACACGCTTGGTTTAGGCCAAAGACCACAACAAGGGAGGTTGACAAACAGAAAAAGGCCGGGGCTCGCTCTGTCTGGCAATTACCCCTGAGCCACCTGGGGCCGGGTCCCGCCAGTCCCGCCTGCCAGCCGCAGGCCTGGCAAGCACGCAAGCGGCAACCAACCAAGGTCCAGCACCAAGTTTCAGGACGCCTCGAAGGCTTCTTAGGTCTGGGAAGGCCAACCTTTGGAGGGCTCGAGCCTGAAAAGACAGCACACGGACTGCAGCGACATTGCCATAGTTGCACACTGGGGAAAGGGGCTGAAAACACAAAAAGCGGCCCAATCCTTCCCTCAGCTTTTTGGCTGGGAGGTGCTAAAAAATTAGCCACGTTACTCTCTTGCAATCCCGACTGAATGCACCCCAACCCCACTCATCATTTAGGCATGAGCTTAAATATGTTTCCCAGAATTAAAGTTTCCCTCTGTAGTTTTCTTGCAAACTCTACAACAACCCCACCACCGGGAAGAAGGGACACCCCCGAATCAGTGAGCTCGCCATGAAAAAAGGAGCCCTAGATCACATACAGGGTGCCAAATATTCAATCAGAGGGTGAGCTGAGCATATTTCTGAGTGACTGACACCTTCTTCTTGTCTGGTTTCCTTTCGGGGAAACAACACCTCCGCCAGGCGCCGCTTCTCACTACCCGGACCACTGACCCTCGGAGCCCGGAGGGCCCGCCTGGGCCTCGGAGCGCAGCTGCGCCAGGGCCGGCAGGGGCCCGGCGAGGCGTTTCTCGCCCAGCGCCAGGGCGTGCCTGGCGCGAGCTTGGGGCCCAGAATTCGCGTGGAACCCGGGACATACATCAAGTGACCCATGGAGGAAACTTATCATAATCTGGGGAACCACCCCCCCCCCCAAAAAAAAAAGGAACTTTGCCTCGATCAATCCCCGCCCTCCGCACTCACGAGCTTTCGACCGTTACAACAAATTCCTCCGCATCCTAGAGACTTCGACTCCAAATTCCCATCGGCCCTTTTGCACATTCAGCAAAACCAGACTGGCGAGCTGCTCTGGCGGGATACTGGCGGGGTCTACTGGCGAGCCTCGATACTGGCCGGATACTCTACTCAAACAGATCGAGCCGCTCTGGGATACTCGGCGGGATCCACTGGCGAGCCGCTCTGGGATACTCGGCGGGATCCACTGGAGCAGCTCTGGCGGGATACTGGGCGGGATCCACTGGCGAGCAGCTCTGGCGGGATACTCAGCGGCGCTCTGGTGGGGTACTCGGCGGGATCCACTGGCGAGCCGCTCTGGCAGAGATGCTTGGCGGGATACTCAGCGGGATCCACTGGCGAGCTGCTCTGGCGGGATACTGGGTGGGGGCGTGGTGTAGAAGCATCGCAAACGCGGATTCCAACATAAAATCTACCAACCCCTTCCTGTTGGGTGGGGAAAAAAAGTTTTATTGACAGATATGCCCGGCTACCCACACCAAGCTCACTTTTTGTGCCACATCGGCGCAGAAAGAAAGCAGGATCAACCCCAGCAGCAAAAAAGCCACGCCTCTGCACCTCGTCCAGCCCATGCGCTGCGGCGGTTTGGTACACAGCGCCCAGGTCAGCCAAGGCTGCATCCTGGACAGGTTGGGCAATCAATAGCAAGTCTTGAAAGAAAAGCCGTGATGGTAAATGAGTGGGCCTGCAAAAAAATCATGAGAATACGTCCATTCGCTAAGGTGCGCTCTGGGATGAAATTTGAACGGATTGCCCAATGCTTCCAGGTGCCACTGTAGATACGGAAAGCCACTATCGGGACCAGGGGTCATGGATTTCTCCGTCAAAAGCTACGTGAGTCAGTTGTGCTTTCCGGCGTGAACTACGGTACCACTTTCGGAGGTCCAAGGCAGAAACTCGTTCGGATTCTCGCGCGAAGTCTCCCTTCTGCCCCAAACAGACATCCTGGAGAATTAAAAACAACAAAGCAGAAACCCCTTTAAAAGGCAATCCTCAAAACCTCGGGGCAACGCCACTTCCGCCCAAGGCGCGGATGTCGCAACATGGAGCAACCCCAAGATGTGGGGTGTCCTTTCAGTTTTCCTTGAACGCCAACCATAGGAGGCTTTGGGTAAAACCGTTTTTTGGAGCCTTTCCTCGGTACCTTCTGCTCCCCTGCTTTTTTTGCTTTTTGTTTTTGTCTCTTAAACTTCTAGTGGTTTAATTGCAAATCCATCAGTTGGCAAACAGTTAAAGTCCTAACATCCCTTGGCAAAATGCACCAATGTTTCTTTTGGTTTCAAAGGGAAACCAGACGCACTGGAGACAAGTCTTACCCATCCTCCGCTGCCAGCAGCGCCAGGCGCTGCTGGAGCTGCTGGCCATAGAGCCGCTTCTGCAGCTCCAGCACCTGAGAGGAGCTTGTCCTAGGGCCCCTGAAAAAAGACTGCCCCATCTCCACGGATCCTTCTTTCTGAGAAGAACGATGGCCATAGCTGTGAGAAACCATGGGCGGCTATGGGTTTGATGAGGCCTTGCTTGGAGGAAATAAGGTGTGTCGGGGCGATTGGGAGCCACGGATTGGGTGATGTGTCGGACAAAAGAAGTTCTACCAACTGAAGACAAGTTGTATTCATCATGTTTCAGGTGGCTGTTGCATGCAAGTGTCAAACCAAATCATATGGCACCTAGCCACAGTGGAGAACGAGATAAATGCCTCCATCGGTTGTACAATGGGCAAAACAACTAATTTCCAAGAGAACCGGCGTCGATTGAAATGATCCGTGCGCGACAAATTCCACACCTCGCGAGCCTGAGCTAGCGCAGGGTGTGCCTTTCATGAGGGTTTTGGGGGTACCCTGCGGTGGCTGCAAAGAAAAACCAAAAGGAAACCGTCATACCCAAGGCAGCGCCGCCCGCCTCTTTGTACACATTTAGCTTCTCCATGCCCTTCTCCCTCGCAAAGCGCAAGGCGTTCCTCATCTCTGACTCGACGCCTGCCCGACAAAGCGACATCGAGGGCAGGTCCCAAGAACAGACATCGCGACTGTCCAGGACACCACCCAAAAAAGCGGCGTTGCCCAAAGCTGGAAACCAACGAGGGAAAACCAAAGGTCCCATCCAGTCAATTTGCGTTGGGCAGGTGAGATGGTGAGAGAGATGGTGAGATTCCCCTGCCTCAGCTTGGGCTCTGCCTGAAACTAGGGGTTCCTGAACCAAAATATTGCCCCAGACATGGCGCGGTTCCCATCCCAACAAATGGTGGCGTCCGCCCAAAATTGCGGCTTTGAAAGTGTGGCTTTCCACCCAGAATCGCAGCCTTCTGCATAAAATTTGGGGCAACCGGTGGCTTTCCCGTTGGCTTCCCTTTAAACCCCACCCACCAAAACTACTTAGGGGTGCCTGCATTTCCACTTGAGCCCATGTAAACATCACCTTTTGGACTGCTTCTAGCTGAGTCTCCCTTTTGAAGGGAAGCTACAGCAGATGCGAGTAAAACTGGCATCCATGCCAGCCGCCCCATGGTGGCCTGCTGTCAAGTACAGGGAGCCCCGTTCACATGTCGCTTCGCGCGCTCGGAACTTCGCCTGAGTCCGCCGCCGCCAGCAGGCGGCAGGTGACGAGGCATGCTACAGCCTCCGTCTTCGCCGGGAGCTCCACCTAGCAAGGTGCAGCCGGAGTGACCTTGTGATGGCGCTGGGGGTGAGGGAGAGGGGAGGAGGGAGCGCAAATAAGTCCTTCTCGGGCCTTTAATGAGGCCTTACTACAGCAAAACTTGCCCCCCAGCCCCAATGATCTTCTCGATTCGCAACAAGGATAAACATGACTTGGCCCACATCTGTACAAACATTACAACAGTCAAATTGTTCATATTTAGTCCATCCTGAATGTAAAGTTGTTTTGAAGGACACCCCAAACAAAGTCCACTATCTGGGGAAGGGTGGGGGGCCCAGAGTGATTGTGTGTACATGTGTTTGTTTGCTTGTGTGGTAGTTTGGTTGCTTGTGCGTGTGCTTGTTTGCTTGTTGGTTTGTATGGTTGTTTGCTTGATAGTTGTTTGTTTATTGTTTGTGTGCATGTTTGTTTGTGTTGTTGCTTGTTTGTGTTGTTGCTTGTTTGTGTTGTTGCTTGTTTGTTTGTTTGTTTGTTTGTTTGTTTGTTTGTTTGTTTGTTTGTTTGTTTGGTTGATTGATGGATTGATGGATTGATGGATGGATGGATTGATTGATTGATTGATTGATTGATTGGTAGATTGGTAGATTGATAGATTGATAGATTGATAGATTGATAGATTGATAGACTGATAGATTGATAGATTGATAGATTGATAGATGGATCGATGGATCGATCGATCGATTGATCGATTGATCGATTGATCGATTGATCGATTGATCGATTGATCGATTGATCGATTGATCGATTGATCGATTGATTGATTGATTGATTGATTGATTGATTGATTGATTGATTGATTGATTGAGTGCGTGTTTGATTGTTTGCTTATGCGATTGCTTGATTGATTGTTTGCTTGTGTTTGTATGCTTGGACTCCGCTTGCTGGCTTGCTTGCTTGTTTGCTTGTTAGTTCGCGTGTTTGTTTGCTTGTTTGATTGCTTGCTTGTTCGTGTGTGTTGCTTGCTTGCTTGTTCGTGTTTGTCTGTGCGTTTGCTTGTTTGTTGCTTGCTTTCTCTTTGCTTGTTTAATTGTTTCCTTGTTCGTTTGTTTGCTTGCTTGTCTGCTTGCTTGCTAGACTACTTTCTTTAGTGGATTCATCGCCGTAAGCCTTCAAAATTGCGTGTGCGTCATCCTGCCCAGCCCAAGTTCGCGCGCCTCTCGTGCGCGAAGCACTGCCGCCTCCATCTCGGCCTCGTTGTTGCTGGCCACTGCCGCGACCCTGTGGCGCGTCCCGGGCCCCAACAAGAAGCTTAATATAAGGAGGTACCATTTGGAGGTTGGGCAGAGAACGTGGGTTGCTACCTGAGCGCTTTCATGCCAAACTAGGGTCTCCGTTTCTTCAGAAGAAGTCAAGCTCCTGCATCGCAACCTCAGGAACACTTATCCAAGATGCTCCGCAAACCTCCGGCAAGATGCTCCAAGATGCCATAAGTTTCGGAGAGCGGGTGCACTCGGGCGGGAGGGTCCCCGTACCGGGCCGGCAAGTTCAGGCCAAGGAGAGCCCACGCACACACCACCACCACCTTTCATTTTATCACATCAAGTACCACCTCCTCCCCTCTTTCCGGTTTCTCCGGCTCAAAGAAAGCCGGGCGGCAGATCCGACTTCAAGGCCAGGATGAGCCTGAGCTGAGCGCCACAGAGTGCCCGAGAGCGCCCAGCCAGGACAAGACTCAAAGAGGCCCCTAGAAGTTCCTCGGGCTGGAAACATCAAACTTTCTTCCTGAATGGACGACTCTGCACCAAGCTGCCAGTCGATGAGTAATGAGTGGATTCTCCAAATTAGTCCAAATTCGAATGATTGAAAGGGAAGCCACTGGCAAGGGTTGGCAAGGTCACCAACCGATCTCCATAAATATAAGGCGCTGAATATTTTGCTTGGATTGCCGTTGATGGAATGCTTGTGCCATCTTGTGCCGATTCAAGCCCCCACTACCTGTTTGAACCACTCTAAATTAAGCAAGGGTCTCCTTCACCTTCGGCTTCCTTTATTTTTTATAATAAGGGGATCGGTGGATGGTTCTATTTAAAAAAAATGGGTGTCTTAAAATGGACCCCCCCAACGAAAAAAACATGTGCTCCAATTCAGTGTCCCTCTTAAACCATCCCCCAAAACGGGGTTCCCAGCCTCCCAAACGGGGCCGCCCCCGGGGCCCGAAGCCAGCCCGAGCCGTTGCTCCGCGCGGCTCCTTGATCCGCAGCTCCCGGTCCTTGGCGCCCTGGTCGATGGAGAGCTCCGCCTCTGCGAAGAGCCGGTCCTCGGATGGGTTCGATCTAAACAAAAAGATATATACATATATATAATATACAAACTTACCCAAAAAAAAACGGGCGGGGGGGGGGGGGGGGGGAGAAAAAGGGGTAAGGCTTCATACATCACACAAATCCACGGGAAGAACAGGGGTAAGGCTTGACGCGCCACACAAATCCATGGTAGGGAAATCAATGAAAAAACCCATAACAGTTTAACCAATCTGAAAAAACCATGGGTAAGGGCTTAATACATCACGCAAATCCATGGGTAGGTAGGGTTTCATCAATCAGACAACTAATCCATCGGTTGCGGCTGGGGTAGGTAGGGTTGATACCTTACCCTCATCATTCCTCTGGGGGTGAGCACGTTAGGACTTCTTCATAAATACCGCCAGCCCCAACGGCTCCAACTACCGGAGATGCGGCTAAGCCGTTTTTTGGCCCAAAGGCTCACAGGCGTCCCAAAACCATGAGACGAGGCGCCAACTCCTGCGGGCTGGGCCGGGGCATGTCGGGCAGCGCTGAAGGCTCGTGGTCCACCCACACGATGATGTCCATGGCCAAGGGGTCCACCTCAGCACCAACTCTCATGGGGGTTTGCCCTTTTGGTGCGCCGGTGCTCGCTGAGACCGAAGAAGGGCCCTGGAATGGTTTGACCTTTGGCATGAGCCCTTGCAATGGCTCCCCTTGACAGCCGCTGGGGCCTAGCAATAGATGCGGGCCGTTTGACCCAAAAAACCTCTCAAGTCAAGGCGCGCGTTGTCGCTGGCCCGGCTCCAACACCACCAGCTTCCACCAACCGCCGAGACCTCCGCCGTTGGAGTCGCCCTCCGTGAGTTGCAGCCAGGAGCCGGAGGGGCCGCTGGTCGGCAGGGGCTCCTGCGCGCTTTGGCTGTGCTCTGTGGTGTCTAGGGGTCCCTTCAAAACCAAGCAAAAGGGACCCCCACGAAAAAGACACACAACGGGCTTGTCTGGTTTGGAAGGGAAAGCTTTTTGGGGTTGTTGCATGGAACCATTTGCAGAACTGCTGCACATGGAGTGCTTTGCTCAGCTGCACCTTTGGCTAGAACGGCCCGACAACAAAAAGAGTTTGCTGCGGTTGGGAAGAACTTGGCGTGGATCCAGCTCTTGAATGGAACATGTGCGTGAGTTGTCAAAGCAACAGCCAGCCGAAGCAGTTTGCGAAACCCGCGGGGGAGGTCGCCACAATCTGGCACAATGGTCCGCTTGACCTCACCAGGCACAGCTTTTTTGAAAATGGTCGTATCCAAACGGTGCTGCTCATTGGGGACCCCCATCCCCAGAATTACTTAAGAAGGTTGACGTGTGGTCTGGCATCACCCGGCAGTTTACCGGCCATGATTGATGGTTAAGGTCCTGATTGGGCAGCTCAGCCGCAAAGTCTGCGTGGGGTGTGGGGTGAACAAGCTGGCAGTGGTTGGTTGCATGGGGTGGAGCAGGTTGGATTGCAACCTTCTGGTGCTCTCCGAACAGCGCTGGTCTGGAACTGGCTCTGTTGGCTGAATTCTGCCCTCTCCGACCTGACTGGATCCGTTGGCAATGCGTCTTTCATTTACCTTTTACCAGCGAGTTGTTGCCCGCAGACTGCCCCCCCCACCTTCACCCAATTCCCAGTTTTTTACCGTCTGCCTTGAAAAACAGGGAAACCACAGCCCTAGCAAGCGTGACTCTTGTGCTTGCTAGCTGGCCAATGCTTAATCATATCGCATGGGTATCACCCTTGCCTCGCCAACTCGATCTGCCAGCCAAAGTGGCGATCGAATACGGCTCGTTCATGAACTTCACAGGTCCCAGACAATGAACAAAGCCGCCCCCCCCCCTCCCCCCGGCCGCCTGCGCGATGAGGGAGTGCTCGATGACCTCTGTGAGGCCCCACTCCTTGGAGCCAGTTGCCTTTCCAATTGAACAAAAAGGCAAATGCCTTCCCACAGACGCATTACCAAATTCAAGGCAAGCTTTCGAAGGTAGCACAGAGAAATAGACCAGGTGGAACAAGCCGACTCAAAAGGTGTGTCTTGGACAAAGGTCATGTTCCCATGTTCCTTCAGCCAAACCTTCCAACGTGAACAACATTGGCAAAGATGTTAATGTGGGCCATGCTTGCCCAGGTTTGCCCTCCATGGATCACATGTTGTTACATATGAGCCACATGGATTGGGATTCCTTCCACCCGGCGAGACCCCGCAACCGGAAGGCTTGGCCAAGCTTCTACTGGCTGGCGGTCCGCGAAGACCTCGAAGGCGGGCACCTGACGACTTCGAGCCCGGACTCAGTTGCCAAACCAACATCTTGTAAGATATGCCCCCGCCACCAATTTACATGGAACCTGAAGGGGGGTCCCTTTACAAAAGGACGATTTTCTGCCAGGAACCCCCCCCCCCCCCCCCTTGTCCGGTTCCATGTTAATTGATGGGAAGGTAGTTATTGTTCTTTGTGGCCGCTGCTCCTTCTGAGGGTGGGGCCAAGGGACCCACCCCGAGCAGGAAACATATGGATAGGTAACTTGGCCTTTTGTTCTTTGTTTTTTTGTGGGTAGCCCCTTTTGGGTTAGTTTGCAGGGAAGCCAAAAGAACACCAACCATTTAGGGTGTCCCCCTATATTGGCACATATTCACATGTGCTTGAAGACGAGAATCCTTGCAGGGAAGCCAAACCCAATATGATATAAAACAGGAGGAGACTTTGAGACAAAGTTTGCTCTTCAACTCACCCTTGGTCCAGGAAATTGCATCAACATTGGAGCCCAAATCATGTTCGAGCGACCCCGGCCAAAACAACCAAGCAAAGGTGATGTTCTAAACTTCTTTACCACCCAACATTGTAACATGGTCCACAGGTGATGCGCAAACCGTAAATTTTGTAAACCTTCCCAACAAGGCCGCGGTTTTTGCAGGACCCGCCTTGAGCGCCAGGCCCACCAAAGCCGTGACGTGTCGGCGATGGCTCTCGCGGCTCAGCTGGCAGGTCTCCTATGGCAGTCCCCGAAGCGGCCGGGGGGGGTCTTCCGGGTATGCGTCATAGGGCCAGCCCCCCACAAGTTGTGGCTTTCCTGGAAAATTTGTGGGGTACCCACAGAGACTCAAAGACAAGCACATATCTAAACAACCCGCAGGGCAATCTACCGGAAGCTATCCAAGGGATTTGAGGTTTGGCGAACTTCATGTATGCTTTTCCTGCTGGTTTCTTAGCTATCCCCTCCCACCATAGATAGCCCTGCACCACTCCTGCACCTTCCAACCAGTTTCATCCCCAAGGCAGGACCCCCCAAGGAAATTCGGCTGTCCATTCTGATTACACCTGTTGGGAGCTTGTCGGGCCTATGTCCCCATAGCATCTCTGAGATTGGGCGTTTTGAAGGGCAGGGATTCCTGCGGCACTTGATAGCTTGAGCCCGTGTGTGTGCGCTCACAAACTTATCTTGCAAACATGCTCCCGAAACAATGCCGAAAAACAGAAAAGCACTCCCCGCTTTACCTTGAACACGAACTGAACAGGTGATGTACATACAGCTTATGCCAGGGCTGTGGGGAATGACCACTTCTGTGATACAACAGAAAGGGCTTCCCAAAGACTATTTTGTGCATATCAAGGGAGATTCCCTTGTATCACAGAAGTGGGGAGAAACCCCTTGATCCCACAACCCTGGCTTCTGCTTATTTTCCGGTCACTCAGCTTGGTGCCTCACATCGCCCGCAAGCCCTGGCCAAGCCGCCGGATCCAAAGGGTTCGGCAGCTTCTTGGGCACTCGCAAGATGCAGTCCTCAGGTCGGCTCCCTGTCCCATGGACATCAACAGGGGGTGTTGGGAACGAACCTAGGGGAGCCCCCACAAAACCACGGTTCCAGCCGTGCTGAAAAAATATCTCATTCTCTTGATGGTGCCCCTTGTGCAGTTGCAGTCGCTCTGCAAGACTTGAAGGGACAAAAGTGTCTCCCCAAGCTCCTGGAAAAGTAGCTCCAGGGTTCTCCAACAATCTGGCAGGTCGCACTGGAAGGGGTGGAAGCCAAGCGACCGAACTACAAATTTGGGCTTGAAAGCGTTTGCTTGGGTCACGGCTTGATGCCACCAGCTCAGGAACTGCATCCGGGCGTCTTGGAATTCTCGGGGGTCCGACGTTGTGGAGAAAACCGGCGCCGGAGCCTGAACCGCACCAAGCAATTCAGCTCTGCAAGAAAGCAAAAAAAATCCTGTGCCCCAAGCCCCACAACTTTTGTTGCCAACCACCGACCCTTTCCCCCAACAAATGATGGACAATTTGGATCGAACACCACGGTCACGGTGTCCGTCAGCGCAGTCAACGAGTCGCTTGGGCCAACCTTTGGGCGTGACTCAGAAGGCCAAAAGGGGCCTTGATGGCTATGGATGGGATGCTTTCCGCAGTGGCTGGAGCTCGTTGGAAGCCATTCCGCTTCGAATCCGACAGCATGTCTCCTCCAAGCTGTCTGGTGCTCCGGCCTTTGCCATCCCAAAGGGACAAGAAGCTTGAACCAATCGAAGATGTGATTCGGGCACGAGCCTGTGCCCAGGCAATGGGTAAGTTGGGGTAAACAAGCCACAAAAGAAAGGTTCCCCAAAAGCAAACCAATCCCCGGTCCCAAAGATCAGGGTTTCCCACACACCAGAGAACAACAACCAAAACAAAGAATAGAGTTACCCGCAACCTTGACCGACAACGGGCCGCACGAATGGTCCCTACCAACCTGACGGCGGCCCGAGGTCTCTTTCTCCCCCGAGATGTCGTCGGTCGACGCAGGGGTTCGGCGACGCCCATTCGAGGCGCGACGGAACCCGTGAAAACTTGAGCCAAAGTGGCACCGGATAGTTGCTATCGCAACATGCCGGTAGTCACCTGAAATACATGGCTAATCACACCCCCCTCACGAGGAGCCCGTCATATGACGGGTGGAGCGTGCCATTTACTGATAGGATTTAACTGCTCGCATGTGTCCGCAAACAGCTGGACACTACCGCCGTCAGAGGTGGAGCAAACCCACAAAGGCAGTTGCGCGACATCCCGGGCATTAAATTCCCGCCACCACCCCGAATTAATCGGGGTAACGCTGTCCAACATACCTTGTGGAAAAGTCCACATGACGACACTAGGTCACAACTGTTTGCATCAACAATGCAAGTAGTTCAATTCTTATCAGCAGCCATGAAACAAAGGATAACGTATGTTCATCAGTACCCTCGCCTACCGGCGAGAGGTACCCCTGACCATGCGTACCTGAAAAATGCTTGAATTCCGCAAACCTGGGAGTACCCTCCACCAGTTTGCTTCCCCTCTCACTCACACTACTTCATGAGGAGCACGACCAGCAGCCGAGCAGCGGTACGGGAGAGACATGATCTCCGCGCCTCAGCGGTTCGGAAGGAACATCATCACCTCCGCACCGCGCCGACCATTGGAGAATGGACGCAAGCCTATCGGCCGCAATCCGCGTGACTCAGCCTATCGGCTATGTCACGTCTCCTCCGGTCACGTCCGCCCCGCGCACGGTCCCTGTCACGATCCCTCTCGGATCTCCTGCGATCATCTTGCCTTCGATCTCGCTCTCGATCGAGCGAGTCATCATCAGGAATCCCTGGTGTCCAGAGTCCTAACGCACCTCCGAGAAGGAGTACGGGAAACATCCGAATCCCGACGCCCTCTCCTGAGGCGACGATCTGATTGAGAGCCTCCAGTGCTGAAGCATTCTCACCATTCCTGATGAAATCTCTAACCTGCTTGTTCAGCACCCTATTGCATGACATCGACAGGAAGGCGTCCACCACCGAACTCTCCGGCAACACCAGGAAATGACCTTCCACCGAGCTCGCAGCAGCTCGCTCAGCCGACTGCAACCTGAGCTCACTCCCTTCAGGCTTCTTCGCCATTGCCTTGGAGGCCGTCGAAGGCGCTATCGCGTCCTTTGCCGAAGACCTACCAAGCGCGGAGTGAAGATCATCTCCACTTGCCTCTCTCGCTGCCGCACCTGGCCTGCTGTCAACATCATCAGGTCTCTTTGATGCCTCCCGCTTTGTCGACTCCTTCACAGTCTCATCGGGATCCCAACGGGACTTTCTTTCTCTCTTCTGCTTTTGAGCTGATCCCCGACTACCGCCGGGAGCGTCGTCTCCGCCTACCTTCTCCTTCTTGACTTCAACCTTCGGGTCAGCCTGCTTAAGGTCTCCTTGGGCTCAGCCTTCGGAGCCTGAGCACTCTTCGCCTCAGGAACTGAAGCTGCCTTTCCCTTCGGCTCGGCCTTCGGCACTGGAGTCATCTTAGCTTTCGCACTTGGCCGGGCTCCTTCAACCGCGATCGCGACCCAAGTCTTCTTCGGTTGAGCCGCAGGTGCATCAACCTCCATTGGAGCCGGCCCAGCATCAGCCTTTGCTTTTGCCTCCGGAACAGTTGGGCTATCGCCCTTACCAGACCCTTTTCCTGGCACGTCACCTGACCTCGGTGGTGGGCCGGAAGGACTACCGCCCTTACCGCCCTTTTCACCCTTCTTCCCTTTTCCTTTCCCGCCCTTGATGATCGGCTCCTGCTTTGGACCAGGACCCTGTGCAGCATGATGCACCGACTGGAGCTCGTCAATGTTCACATTCATCGGCTCCGGTTGACGACCATCAAGAACCGTCCTCACCCTATCGACACTAACGTAGACGAATGGGTCACGGAAAGGGGCAGGAGGCTCTGATTGCCCAGCATTGATTGCCTTCTGCGCTTTGGCTACCGCCTCCCTCAATCTTCTCTTCTCGTCGTACCCCGTCGCCAAGACCATGTAGTTCCTGAGATCCGCCATCAATACATGTCTGCATCCTTCCTATGGGTCGGATACAAGGGAGTCAGGTGACCCGCCGCAGCACCAATCACGTACGCCATCGGGATATAGAAGGACAAATACGTGTCATGACGGGCGAACTTCCTAACGGAAGTCGTCATACGTCTTCCCCACTGGGCCGCATGCATCGGATTCGCTCTGAAGTACTCAGTCACCGACTCAAATCTATCGACTTGGTTGGTTTTGATCAGGTGCTTCGCCACCCACTTCTCCACGAATGCATCCGAGGCCGAAATCCCCGACACGTAGGAAAACTGAAAGAGCACCTTTGCCAGTTCATCCCACGCCGCATCGGCTCCTCCCTTATCCTCACCAAGATAAGGGGGCAGCCGGATGCCGCTCTGCACCGTCATCCTCAGGTCAGACGCCATCGAGTAGGAAATCAAGTTCCTCTTGATAACCCCGACCACATCGGATGCGATTCTCTTGGGCTTGAACTGTCCCATACTCTTCACCCAGTCCGGGACGATGCGGCTCCCCACGAAGTCACCTTCGTCCGCGTTGGGGATGAAGTTCGGGTAGAAGACCGGGAGCGCACACCCAGGGCACAAGTGCATCCCAGATGGCGTCATCTCCGCACACCGCAAACAGAAGGTGCTAGTCACATTCAACCTGACTGCCGCACGCGTCCGCTTGTGATCCCCCCGTCGGGAGTGAAGTCACCGTAGTCCCAAGCCCGGTGATACACTATCGTGTAATCATCGAACATGTAGGCCTTCCACGCACCCATGTGGATCTCGTTCCGAACGGCAAGAGTCTTCCTCCTCGTCAGAAACACAGGTCCAATCAGCGACCAATGTACTCGAAGGTCCACCATGACCACCACGTACCTACCCGAGTAGTTCCGCAGCCTGTCCCTGACGTACCACGAAGGCGATACCTCGGCATTTGGCCTCATAGTCTCCACAATTGGAACCAGGCCCTCATCCGGCCTCCCATCTCCAATCGATTCGTACTCATCGGGCCTTGTGATCAATATCTCGATCATGGCCTTTCCATTCCGCCTCATCGTTTGGAGCTGGACCGCCTTCCTGAAGTCCAAGAAGTTCATCACGACATATCCCACCATAGGAATTTCACTCCAGTGCATCTCGTACATCAGAGACCCGCCAGGTGCATCCTCTTGAGTGTACCTTTGCCTCACAGAACTGAAACTCATGTCCCGTCCGATCCGCGTGTACCTAATGGCCACCAACCTGGTGCATTCCCTGAGGAGGATGCCATTCTCATCAAACATGATCATGAGCATAACCTCAACCTGCCCTATCGCCGGAATGAAGAATTTCCACGTCATTTCGGCATTCTCCATACCCGTGATCTCTCTCAGGAACCAGACGGCTTGGTCGACACTTACCCAATTTCCAGCCTCTCGTCCAGTCTCTTTCAGCACTTTCTCCTTGAATAACTCCGAGACTCTTTTCGAGTTAATGACCAAACCTTCAAAATCACACGTGAGCAGCTTCATCAACTCCTGGGCGGCCTCCCGCCCTGCGACCGTGGCCACGGTCTCGTCGTAGTTCGGAACGTACTCGCTCATCCTACTCTTTGAGGGGACCACAATCTGGCACGTGCTAGCCTCACCAGGCACAAGTCCAGCGGATCGCAGATCCGGATTGACTTCCTGCCTATCGGCAAGATAGTCCTTCTTTCCGTCCAGAACCACGAGATTGTACGTCATCTTGCTTGCCGCGTCACTCGGGCGGAATTTCCTGCTCGTGTCAATCTGGCGGCCGTTACAAACTTCCTTGAAGACCAAATAGTCCTTAAAAGTTGCAAAACGTCCAAACGGTCCTTAAAAATAAGGCCTATTTAGCTTTTAAGGACCATTTAGAGGTTTAAGGACTATTTGACTTTTAAGGCCTATTTGGATTTTATGTGTTTTTAGTGATTTTCTAGTGACAGCCTAAATCCTGTCTAAGCTCTAAATCCTACCTAGCCTATCAAACCAGCGCTGTCATGCACTCAAACCATAGCCCGGCGCAATTCAGCAAAAGCCGTGCTAAACGCACACATTTTTTCACCGACCACGCTTCTCAAGCTCATGCCTAACTACAATCAAATTCCTATAGAGCAGGTGCTCATGGCACGTCCTAGCCGACATCCTACGAAGCATGCGAAGATTGACCTTGACCCAGTCTTCGTCAATCCAGCAAGAGTCCCAGCCCAAGCTTCGCCTGGACGGACGTGTCTGCACATCCTCGATCAGATGAGTCAAGTAGTGAAACTTTGGCCGCACCTTGAAGTAGAGCTCGCGACGAACATTTGCTAGCTTAGCAAGCTTCATGTACGACGCCAGGAACGCACGGCCATACATCAAGGTCTGCTCCACCTCGGAATCAGAGAGGAAAAGGCCAGCCCGCATGACAGCTTCTTGAAGTTGATCTGCCAACCAGGCGCAAGCTGCAAGGCCTTCATATGGCTCTGGGGGCAGACGATCTGACAGCTCGCTGGCCACAAAGCGAATCATCACGCCAGTGTCTGCCGCGCTGGACTTGAACTCAGGGCAAGTGCCATCTTCCCAAGCGAGTCGGCTTTTGGATAGCCGCTTCAAGTGCATCTGCAGTCCGTGCTGGGCCTTGAAGTCATTCAGCCTGCGCTGCACTGCACTGAACCGCCGGGCCAAGTTGGGACCAGGCCAGAACTGCGACTTCAAGCAGATTTTCATCGCAGCACCTACAAGATCGCGAGCTACTCCTAAATGCCAGGTGTGCATCCAGTCGGTGCTGACCATGCGCAGACTGAAGCCATCCAGTAAGGAGAGGCACGGGCGCTCAGACCAGGGATCTGGCGCAGGCCGCGTGCGCCACGCAGCGGTCTCCGACAGGTCCATGTACACCAAACTCGGGTCTTGACGGCCCATCGACGCCAGGCACCGGAAGCAAACCTGCCAAGGCTGACACATGCTGATATAACACTGAACAACAAAGCGCCGAGCGCGCCTCCTCACAGCCTGGGAACCGCGTGAGGTTCAGCGACTGCGCCAAGTACTTGAGGTCGCCCTTGCAGGCCACCACGTGGAAGGTCCAAACCTCAGACACACCAGGATTGCAAATATATATGGGCGGCATGTACGCAGTCGATCAGCTGAGCGCTTCCCCGCAGACTTCGAGTCCTTTTGCCAGCCCGTCCAGGTCAGCCTTTACAGCCTGCAGCAAAGCTTGGAGCGTCTGGTTCACCTTCTCGTGGCTGCGGTACATGTTCACGGGGCAGGCGAACGCCAAGTTACGCGAGGCCTTCGAGTTGGTCCGCCATAGGCTGACATCGAGCATCCTGAGAAGCCAAATAGCAGACGAACGACACTCGAGCACTTTATCACAAATGACCTTAAGCGCAAGCCAGGGTGCCAGCTGAAGAGCATCCAGCTTTTGAAGTTGTGCGTGCCCTCGTCGCCCCAGAGGACTATAGGCACTGCGCGCGCCCACATATCGGGCTTGCTGCGCAAGCTGTGGTCTGGGAAGTCGAGCAAGGTGCGTGCCCAGTACTCAGGAAGGGCTGCCGCATCTATGCTGGTCTGCAGCAGGCCCAGGCCAAGAAGCTCTGTCAACAAAGCTGACGGCGCCAGGAACGGGAGGTGCCCAATCTGAAACTCATCCTGAGCGTCAACTATGGGAGCGTCCACATAGCTCAGCTTGACAGGCAAGCTCATGCCAGCCCGCATAACTTTGCGGTGAAATTCTCGTTCGCGAAGAGCACGAGTTGCGTGGCCAGAAAGCGTGGCCGAGGAGTACTCCTTACCTCAAGCAAAATCAAACACTGACCGACCTAGCTAGCCGACAGATAGCTATAGCACCTCCTACACCTACACACCGGCTATACGCCTATCCTAAATATCGTGCTAGACTGGGCTGCCAGGTTGCCGAGCTCGCAAGCCAAGCTGATTGTGGCATCGCCAGCAGCAGTGGAAGTGGTCAGCCTGGCACAGAGCTAGCAGGCGGACGCAAAGCGCACTCGATCAGGCCTTGTCTCCAGCTTCTGTTTGATCTGATCGAGCCTTCTAGAGCCGTAAGTACCTGCAGGATATCGAGGTCTGCACGGAGCGATATGATGGAGCACGCACGCGCCCTCGCCGATCAGCGCTTGCAGTTGCGCAGCTCTTTTCACCCCTATAGCTAGCTCCTATGCACCGGCACTACAGCGTGACCACTATGATGCCCCGTATATAGAGCGTGATCCTGGCGCGCAAATCTGTAGAGCGCCAGCCTAGATCTATATACACCTAACCTACATAGCGGGGAAGCTGCAGCGCGCGCAGCAGACTGGCCCAAGAAGCTTTGACACGCTCAAACTGCATGCGTTCCTTTGTGTTTCTTACACGGGCGGGCAAGCTGCATGAGCACGTTAACGAGTGAAACGCAGGTAGCGTCTCTTAAGCTCAGCCATGAGGCCCTTGGCCTTGCCCTTCACCAGCCGGAGGCTGTCAGCCTGCGCCAGCAAGAACGCGCGCGCGCTCTTAGACTTATATAGAAGCTAGACGCTGCCAGGCCACAGCCGAGGCAATCTCTGCGCAGATCGGGTTGATCTGCTCGAACGTGTCCAGGCCACTCAGCCTGCATGCGTGCGCACTCAACACCT
Source organism: Effrenium voratum (assembly GCA_963377175.1). Lineage (NCBI taxonomy): Eukaryota > Dinophyceae > Suessiales > Symbiodiniaceae > Effrenium > Effrenium voratum. The sequence continues at coordinate 766,889 of CAUJNA010003228.1, forward strand.
AAGAAAAAAAGAGTGAGATAATTGCCACACACACACACATAAAAGTACACACGCACTTGCAAGCAGGCCAAGGGGCCGCTTCACCAGGTCCTTGAGGCTGGACTGGCTCGCCGTGAGCTGCTGGATGAGGTCCGCCGCGCCCTCCGACGGCATGTCCATGAGGATGCCGGCGACATCCTTCAGGTCCTTCTTGACCTCGGCACCTTAAAACAAAAACTAACTAGCTAGGCACCCTATTAGTTCCTACACGCCTATAGCTAGATAATGTTTGCTCCTACGCATATATAGCTGGCTAGCTATAGCCTACATGCCTAGCGCAGTCACGCGGCTGAACCTAGTGAGCTTCTCCTTCGGGGTCTTGAAGCTCAGCTCGCTTATGGGCCTCTTCTCAGCCTTGCCGCTCTGGGACTTGGCGGCAGCCAACCTCGGGCCTGCAGCAGGTGCCCCAGCAGGCGCAGCGCCTCAAGCTAGGCTATATCACGCATATATGACACGTTATCATCCGTATGTGTCTAGAGACTGCGCAGGTCATCACCCTGTCATACACTCCCAGGGAAATCCCAGGCGCGCCTACAGCAGCCGCCAGCGCCTCGTTGTAGGCATCGTGCGCGCAAGACGTCGCCAGAGAGGCTAGCCTGCTGGCCAGTAGGCGTGGCGCGGATCTGGCAGGGCTCGTCCTCCGTGAGCATGGCGCCCACCGCAGCAGCGCTGGGCCGCATGTTAACCCGCACCTGCTGCTCGGTCCTGAGACATGTAAAGGCGCAGACGCGCCGCAGCTGCGCACTGCATGCGCACTTCAGCCAAGGGACGCCGTGGCGGTGCAGTCGACCCGCGTCTGGTGCGACAGCACCCAGTAGCGGGTCTCTTCGAGGACGCCGGGGGCGTCCTCATCCTCGATGCCGCCGCCGCGGGCTATGATCGAGTCTACCTTGCGCCTAAGCTACATGGGCATAGACCTACAGACATCCAGCCTACATCCTACAGCGGACTATAAAAGTGCAGGCGTGCTTCTGGCTGAAGTTCCAGGGCGGAGACTTCATGTCCTTGACCGGAACCAAAGAGTACGCTTTGGTCCCGGTCAAGGACGACGACTTCGTGAGAGACATGGTGGCCTCCGCGGCTGACAGGTTCTCCCCCGAGGAAATCCAGGCCTGCAGCAGCTCCCGGCGGTCTTGCGCGCTGCCAGCTCACGCAATCTAGATGTTGAGCTTTAGGCCTTCGCTCCGCCCTGTGCCAGCTGCTGGAGGTTCGGGTACGACGCCAGGGTGCCGTTCACGAAGAGGCGCATCTGCACAGGGTGCGAAAAAATCTCTCGTCAGCAAAAATGCTATAAGGCCACTAAGCAAGGCGCCAGCCGCGCGTGCTCTTTCTTGTGCGTCACAGTGGTGGGGGCTTGCGCTGCAAGCGAGGGCAGAGCCGGGGGCTCTGAGAGCTTGGGAGTTGGCGGGGCCGGAGGGTCAGCCTTTGCAGGGGGCAGCGGCGAAGCAGGCGCCGGGTTCGCCCAGTCAGGCGTGGTCCCTTCCGGCTCTGCCTCCTGCTGGTCCGGCTGAGTCTCGGCCACTTCCTGCGCGTCGAGCTCGTCCTCTAACAGCTTGTCCAGGGCCAGCGTTTCCGCGTCTGAGAGCTCGGCCCCGTCTGTGAGGTCCACAGGGCCAGCAGGCGGCGCTGACGTATTGAAGGCTTCTGCCAACTTGCCTACTGCAGCAGCGCCCGCAGCAGCAGTCAGCACAGCAGGCGCTGCCTTCGGTGAGCTTGCGGAGGCAGCAGGAGCAGGTGCCTGAGTTGCAGGGACTGCTGGCTGACTGCCAGTAGCGGCAGGAGCAGTCTTCTCAGCTGCAGGGTCTGCAGCGCGACTGCCAGCCAGGCCCTGCAGCAAGGAGATGATGCCGTGAAGCTTGTCCACACCCACCTCCGACACGCTGGGCCCCAAGGTGAACCTGCATCGAAAAAAACAAAAAGGCACAAGTTGCGCAACTCCAAAATGCCAGCTGCTGGAGAGGAACTGGTCCAAGTTCTCCTGCGACTTTTTCCTCTGCAGACCCTGGCTGCCAGCAAGCCCTTGCAGCTGCTCCATGGCCATCTGCAAGGTTCCACAAGACCTGCAGTTTAGAAGCTCACCTACAAACGCGCCTACCTAGTCCTATATAGACCTACGCCTAACTCAGACAAGCATCGACAAGCTGAGCTGGGACTCCTGCTGGTGGTCAAGCTCCGGCTGCGAGTCAGGCAGCATCTTGACGTCTGCGCCTGCAGGCTGCTGGCACACCAGCTGTGTGTCATCAGCCTGGAAACCGGGACTGCAGGTGGCTTGGACTTCTTTGGCTTGCCGCCAGCAGCAGCCTTGGTAGCTGGCTCTTTGCGCTTGGGCGGGCGGCTTTGGCCTGCAGGGGCCGGCGGCTCAGCAGGCGCAGCATCTGCAGCCTTCTTGGCTGCAGCCGGCTTAGGCTTGGCCTTGGGGGCGCCGGAGCGCTGAGTCGAGTTCGCTGCTTTAGCTGGCTGGGCCTCAGCACCGTCGCCAACGATGCTGGCCGCCAGCTCCAGAACAGCCTCCGCGTCGTCCCTGCTGAGGTTCTCCTCCTGCATCAGCGCCAGGATGTCCTCCTCGTGGCCATCCGACGCGGCTTTAGCAGGGCAAGCTCGCTTGGGCGCCATGGCTTCTATATAGCTGAGCCTAGCTAGCCTAACCTACCGTGTGCTATAGGACACTACCAGCCAAAACCTACGAAAACCAAAGACTTCTGCATGCCAGACCATGGAAAATCAATTTCCCGGATTTCCCGTTTTTTAGGGCTCATTTACACGTTTTTAAGGCTCATTTACACGCAATTTCCCGGAATTTCCCGTCCAATTTTGGCAGACATTGCCAGAAGCGCTCTTTTGGACACGCGCAAGCTAGCCTATCTAGATCCTATAGCCTACCCCGTAGCCTAGGATCAGGCAGCTCGAAGGCCCAAGTGCCTCAGAGCTATCGGAAACTTCACGCCTCACAGATAACGCTGCAAGTAGGCGCAGGCCAAGTGGCAGGCGAAGGCTCTCCACAAAGTCTTCCTGAGCAGGGTCGTGTGCAGGGAGCGGCTCGGCACTCAAAACACATGTGGCTCAAGCAACTTGCCTCAAGTGTAAATCTTCACAGCCGGGCGTGCGACTGTTTTCACGGCACAGTCACGCCAGTCGATCCAGCCACAGCTGTACAGCGGCTCGCCCCGTAGCTACCCTACCTACCACGCGCGCCTAGCTAGCCCCTATACCTAGCCGACCTAGCCTAGCAGCCAGCCTACCCTACGCGGGACGGGTGCTTCACTCGAGGTGAGGGCCGGCCCCGGGCAGCCCGTGCCTTGCTGCCCGGTTGAGCCCCGTGAAGTACCCGTCCCACCACGCCTCCGCCAGCTGCCACGTCCTCTGCTCAGCCGTGCCAGGTGTCTGGGCCGCGCGCGCAGTCCAGTCGCAGGGCTTGCCCCCTTTTTGGGGCCGCCGGGGCGCGGCTGCGGCCCAGTGCGCTGCAGCGCAGCCTGGCCCTCAGAGCTTGCAGCCCAGCGCCGCCACGCCTCCTCCACCTCCTCTGGCGGCAGCGGCTGTCCGCCACCGTAGCCGCCTCCAGCACGCTGCCAGCTAGCGCTGCGTGGCGTGTGCACCTCTGCCTGGTGGCGTGCAGCTTCGCGAGCTTCAGCTGCTTCAGCGGCCCTGCGGGCTTCGGCAGCCTCAGTGGCCATGCGGGCCTCGGCAGCTTCAGCGGCCTTGCGCGCCTCTGCAGCTGCAGCGGCCATCTTGGCCTCGGCAGCTTCTGCAGACCGGCGGGCCTCCACGGCTTCCTGCAGGGCGCGAGCTTCGTCAGGGGAGACACCTCGTGGCTCTGCAGGTCGGCGCGTGTCCTCGGTTAAGGCCTCGACTTCCGCCTCCCACTCGGCGAGCGCCTCAGGGTCGACTTGGTCCTTCGCCACGGCCAGCCAAGCAGCTGCTGGGGCATCCTTGCCCTTGCCCAAGTCAGGAGGGGCCTCTGCAGCTCCTTTAGGCTTGCCGCCTGCCGGCATAGCCTTGCCCTCGAGCGGGCCTTTCCCTTTGAGCTGCTTGCCTGGCTTGCCGCCGCCTGGCTTGCCGCCGCCTGGCTTGCCGCCGTCTGGCTTGCCGCCGTCAGGCTTGCCGCCGTCAGGCTTGCCGCCGTCAGGCTTGCCGCCGTCTGGCTTGCCACCATCTGGCTTGCCATCAGGCTTGCCGCCGGCAGGCTTGCCCGCCCCAGACTTGCCCTGCCCTTTGGCGGCAGCTTTCGGCGCCAGGCCGCGGTCTCGCTCAGCAGCTGCAGGCGGCTCATCCGTGCGAGGCTTCTTGTTCGAGTCCATGCCGCCCTCGATGACGCCCATACGGCGCCACGTGTGACCTACTGGCGCGACCTAAACCTACCGTAGCTAGATAGATATGAGCCAGGCAGCAAGTAACGCTCACAAAAGCACGCGCAAATCTGCATGCAGTGAACATGTGCTATCGCAACGACGCGGCTGCACAGCCATCGTTCCCAGCAAGGGAGCTGCGAGAAGAAGCTCTGGGCCGGCTGCTCCAGCAACCACCGCGCCTGCCTGTAGCTGATCAGCAGAAGAAGGACTGCCGTCCGAGCCGCCAGGCAGTTGCCTATAGACACGAAGCTATAGCCTGCGTTGCCTTTTGGCGCTGAAGGGCGCCGGCCAGAAGTGGCTCTGCTCCTACAGCTGGGACATGCAGTCTCAAAGTCCAAAGCTGCATTAAGGCAAACGCATTATGGAAAAGCTGGCGCAGCAGAGCGCAATCGCCGCGCAGGATCCAGGCTTTAGGCAGCGCACCGCGTTGAGCGCCAGCCTGCTCAAAACTCAAAAACGGAAAAATGTGGCAAGTGTACTTAAGGGCCAGACAGGAAGCCAGAGTTCCCGGTCAGATCCATGCACATAGGATTTTTGAGGATGTCGTGGCTTTGTCCTTGAAGGCCATCCTCGCATGCGAGCAGAAAAAAAAGGCGCAGCTTCGCTGCAAGCTTGCCTGCTGGAGGTGCCTGGACACTTCTCCGTGGCCTGCGAAAAGCTCAAGAAAGTCTAGCTCCTGCGCAGTCACAATTATGCGCAGTCAGCAATGCAGCCTACCGCAGTCCTGCTGAGAGACTTCGGGGCTCTCCAAACCATGAGTTCGCGAACCACCATGCTGGAGCTAAAGCAGCCTACCTATAGTCCGAGCCTAATTAGCTATAGCGCGCACGTGTGAAAAAAGCTAGCACGCACACACATCAACTGCAACAACTGGCTTTTTCCCCCTACATGAACCTACGTCGCTTCAGCTCCCCTACCGTTAAACCGGCCAGCAGCTGAGTCCTGTCAGGCGACAGGCTCCAAGCCGCGCAGCCTTCCCGGTACGACTTCCCCAGCGCCTTTTGCGCGGCTATGTACTCTTTGCGCTTGCTGGCGAACAGGCCCGGAGAGTAGGCAGCGCTACTGTCTGCAGCTGGAGATGGCGCAGGCGGCGCAGCAGCTTGCGTAGCCTTTTTTTTCGGCTGCGCCTTCTTTTTGGTCGCCGCCTTGTTCTTTGACTTCTTTTTTTTGGAAGCTGCAGGCTCCTGGCTGTCCTCAGCCTCGCTCTGGTAGTCCCCATTTTTCCACCTGGATTTGCAGCAGTTATTTTGGAAAAAAAGAGGTGCAGGCGAGGCGCTGTGAGGCCGGGACGAGGGGCTGACCAGCTGGAAGTTCTTGCAACTTCTCGAGGGCAGCCCGCACCGCGTCCGTAAGCTGAGGCACAGCCGACCTGCGCTCGAGCCTGCTCTTGGCGACCTTCTCTGCCAGCGCCTTGCGGGCTGTGTCTGGCAACGCTGTCTCGGAGTTGGCGGGCTTCGCCGTGGAAGAAGCCGCCAGCTTGCCTCTAGCAACCCGTTCAGCTATAGCCCTGGCGTCAGGGCGCGCCCCCACCAGAAAAAAAAAGTTGCAGCAAGGCCTCAGTCTTGCAGTTGGCTCTGCTGGGCTTGCAGGGGCCTCTGAAAGCCAAATTCTAGAGAAAAAAAAGCAATGCGTGGTCCGTCGAAGCATGCAGGTGAGGTGCAGCTGGGCTGAGGCTTTCCAGATCGCTGCCATCAGCTTCAGACTGCGAGTCCTCGCCGGCCTGGCAAAGAATAGTTGCCGCGACTGGCAAAGAAAGCTGGCTAGCCTTAAGGCTCATGACTTCCCTCAGCTCGTCCTTGAGCTCCTGGAGCGCTTTGTTCCTGGAACCTGCTGCAGTGCGGACAAGCTTCTTGAAGCGGGAGACCTAGGCGCTGGATTGCCTACGCCTATCTTCAATCTAGATCCGTCCTAAAGCTAGCAGTACTATAGATGCCTATATTAGACCTAAACAAGCAAAGGCCCCCGCAAGCTTGCGAAGGGCTGTTCCTGTCTTAAGCGACCACCGCAGGATCGCTTCGGCGTGCAGGCTCACGCCCCGCGGCAGCTGCCCAGTGTCTTGCACGAAAAGCCGGACTGCTGCAGCAAGGACATGGCTGCTAGCTCGGCGGCGGCCAGGCTTGGGCTATCCGCAAGCATTCCTGCAGAAGGAACTATAAGGGCAGCGCGCAGACATTAAGCTCTGCCACGCGAGGGTTGGCCACCACGTCCGAGCGGGAGGCTTCCCCACTCTTGAGCAGCTTGCCGGAGGCATCGTCTAGCAGCCGAAGGCCAACCTAAACGACAAAGCTGTCAAAGTCGGATCCTGCAGCTGATCGGGATGCAGCAAAGCAGCTCCTTTCAGGGCAGGCTCTCGCTTGAACTCCTCTGCGATGCTGATGCTTTCCTTGGGGAACTTCGCCAAGTCAGCAGCAGCGACGCTGGAGCCAGGCATTGGCGCCGCTTTAGAGGCTACAGGGATAGCGCTACACCAGCCCTAACCATATAGCCTACACCTAGATAGCCCCTAAGTGCTCCTAAAGCGCCTGTGAGCCACATGCAAACGCAAAATTGGCGACATGACTCACACACACACGCAAGCAACGCGGAGGGCACTGGACTTTGAGGCTGGCTTCATGACCTGCTTGATCTTCGGCATCTTGCGGGCAGGCACCTGCGGCTGATCAAGGCACTCGTGCCGGCCAGCTACGTGATTTGAAAGCTGCGCCTGGGCGCGCTTCTCAGCGCAGCGCTTGCGGAATCCCATGGCGCCATCCTACACCTATATCTCCTATTCTCCTAAATTTCTAGCTAGACCATATTCGAACACTTGCCACTTGACACCTTAAGCCTAAAATCTTCGATGCCATGAAATTGCCGTGCCTGAGCCTCAATGCTCACCAAATGCAAAAACTCCGCAAGCGCCGGAGGCGCTAGCTAGCTAGCCTAAGCCTAAAAAACCTGCCGCACTGCCCTAGCTAGCACCCTACAACTTGCTAATTTCCAAACGGTCGTGTATTTAAGGCATATTTGAAACGGTCCTTAAAATAGAGCCTATGTGATTTTTTAAGGACGATACTTTTAGAGACCATTTGGTCTTCAAGGTTCCGGACTGACTGCACCGACGATAGCCGTCGTCCTGAGGAGCACCTAATGATCTCCTCCCTGTTCCTCCCCTCGGTCAGCATCATCGCGTCAACGACCACCTCCGGAGGAGTGAACAGCGCGTTGGGCCTCTCGTTCAACCAGGCACGGATCGCAAGGAAGTGGTGCTCTGCATCACCAAAATCATCCCCGCTATGCAGAGGATGATCTCCAAACGCCGTCTTTACCAAGGCCGTCTGCTGATGAACCGCTTTCCATTCTGGCCAGGATTTCGGGTCACCAACCCACATTCCGCCACATGGTTGAGCGGCCGGCTCCACACTACTGTCCACGGGTAGCGCATTTCCGCCGTTCACGATGCTTTCCTCGAACGAGAACGCGTCGGTGTAGGGAAGCAAGAATGCAGGATCCGTTGGAACCGCAGCACACAATATTGCCGCCAAATGCACGGCGTTCATCTCCGTGACCTCCACTCCCCGGTGCTTCATTTCCGCCACTATCGCAGCAGTCCTGACCACGCGGTATCGAATCACCTTTTCATGATCCGGCCACCCAATGTAGGACTTTTCAAGCTTCTCCTTGCTGATGTTGGACACCCTACTGACCAGTTCACCGAACCTTCCTGCATGATCATCCTCAATCAGCTGATCTGCCTTCTCCATATCTGGATCAACCTTAACTGTCCACTCGCGGTATCCCGCAAGCAAACATTCGGCCACAGCCTTCGGCTTCTCCATGCCCAGCCCCATCGCCAGGTCCCAGGACGGCCGCGGAGGCGTCACCATGCAGCGCCCCATGCCCATTCCGCTAGCTGCCGCCATGCGTCAGCAGGTTCGGGCCACCGGCCACGGAACCGCGGGCGATCCGGGAACCCAGCCTACCGGCCAGAATTCCCCAGTTTCTCAGAAGGCTCAGCCTATCGGCCAGAGACCCTCTCCCTTGAACCGAAACTACAAATCGAGAAATTGATTGAGTCTGTCCTTCATGAAGCAGAAGATAACCTTAGTGAAAGGCATAGCTGCCTCATCCTTTCGTTCTGATCTGTCTGCGTACTGAACTGCCTGTGGGTGTGGCGCGGTTACCCGCGTGTGAGCCAGCTTGATCAAGCAAAAGCTACGCGGCAACGAAGTTATTCAACCACTTCCCAACGGCAAGCGACCGGTCATGCTGAGAGAGGGTATCCCCTCCTCGCATCTTGCAAGTGCTCCAAATCGAATTGAATGACTTAGAAGAGAAACACCTGAACACGACACCATGTCTCTTGAGACCACACTGACATGCGCAAACAGACCTGCAGTCGAACCCATGCGTGGTGGCAATTCCTTCAACCTCGCCTTCCTTCAAGATATTACACCGAGGTCGATAGAGGATGATAGGATTGCATCCACAGGTCCGAGCATCACAAGCTAAATTGAACCTTTGCCTAACGGCGACCTCGGTCCTATCCCTAAGCTTTCTGGTCTGTCCCCACTTCCCAGTCCTGGAATCAACCCTATCGGGTGCAAGATCGTTAAGAACGAGCACAACATAACAAAGGCTATCGCCTTCAATCCTACCAGAACAAATAATGTGGTTCCTGTATCCAGGAGCAACTTGAAGCGTGACAACCCTGCAGAGATCGCTATATGCTAAAACATCGGCTACCGCCTGATCCGCAACAATGGTTTTCTCACATCTTTTCCCTCCTTTTTCCTCGTCAATCACGATTCCCTCGTACTCGGAGAGTAACCTCTCCATGAGCCGATTGAAACCGGATTTTGCACCTGATTCCACGCGTACCCCCCTAAGCGGGGGCAGTCCAGGAGCGGCAGGGGGCTTAAGACAGGGTTGGGTGGGTTGGGCCAAATATTCCTGCAGGTATCCCGGCAGGAACATACCAAGGGTGTGCAGATTTCTCTTCCATACGACCTTGTCAATGCAGGCCTTAGTGAAAATGTCTGCACCTTGATAGTGAGACGGGCATGCAACGAATCGAAAAATGCCATCATTAAAACGTTCGTTGAGCCAAGAGATGTCAATGCGCTGTGTCCTTGACATATAGCGCATGTTGGGATTATTTCCAGTTATAACGATTCGGCATGCCGGTTCGTTATCCTCCAGCACGTTGATGATGAACGGCTGGGTCTCCTTTCCCTTCCCAATAGCGTGCTGCCAGAGGGTAGCTAACGCCATTCCCTCCTTGGACACTCCATGGTCAAGGGCAACAATCTCCGCTTCAGGAGTTGACTTCGAAACAGAAGTCTGTTTCTTGCTTACTCCAGTGATGGGCATGTAGGTCCTAGGACCTACAAGGCAAATAAGCACTCCCGATGTGCTTTTGGAATCGGTACGATCCCCAGCCAGATCCGCATCACAGTAAGCAACCAACAATGAACTCTGGGCTATCGCCCACCCAACCGTACAAATGAAGGTCAAGTGTAGAGTTCACATATGAAATTAGCCTGTGGAGCTTGCGGTCACACAGGTGATTCCACTTCGTGACCCGGCTGGCTAACGCCTGCACGGGACGAATAAGGTCATACCTGCCCAACCTTCATCAGCACCGCCGCCGCATCATTCCCGAGGCATCCTGGCTGTGCATTGATGGTCTCCATGTCCATCGCCTGGTTGAAGAGCTTGTCAAACTCGGGATTGACGGAATTCTCGTCAAACTCCGGCTTGCTCTCGTCCAGGAATGGTGTTTCAACCTTTTGCAGCTTCTTCGGGTACTTTCCTTGACACAGTTCAATGTATCTATCGACACACGCCTGCATGAAGCTACTTTCGCTGTACTTGATGAACCTTATTGTGGTTTCCGGCTTGGGAATGTCCTTGGAGAGTAACCCCTCTGGACCGAATCTCAAGTCGGGTTGCTCCTTATCAGGAGGATTGCCGACTGTCCACGCCGGTCTTGGATCAAAGTGACCCTTAACCAGCTGCTGTGTGAATTCGTGCTCGCAGCCAAGATATCTCTTGAGCTGCCTCGGTTCCTCCATCTTGATGACCTTCGAGATCAGCGCCCATCCTGTTGCGATATTCTTCGCCGGCCCACTCATCTTGAAGTCATCCACATACACGACAAGGAAGAGGTCAAGCTCTTCGTGCCTGAACACGCTGGCCCAGTCCTTTACCTTGACGTAACCGACCTTCTTCAGCATAGCCTCGCAGTGCTGCTCCCAAAATCCACCAGCGTCAGGATGTCCATACAGTGCGAGCACGAGGACAACGACTGGGTCCTTACACTTGGGATTCCCGCTACTGTCGAACCACTCAGGAGGCCACTGGTCACGAGGAATCCTCACCCACGTCTTCTTTCCCTTCAGGCGGGCCTGAGTGTACGCAGACTCCCCATCACTCACTTCCAGAAGATTCCCGGGAAGTAACCCGTGAGCATCACCCATCTTTCCCGCCGCCATAGTGGCGGGGCAGGAGGTGTTCTCAGAGAACAAGGCCCAGTGCCCGATCTCATCACGGACGAAACATCCCTCGAAGACGACTCGCCCTTTATACTTGTGATTCGGATCGTCTTCCGGCAGCTCATGATTCTTCTCGACGCAAATGTCGAAAATCCTACCAACATGGATATTCTCGCCCTCCCTTCGTGCCCTGGCCGCTACATCATGCCACTCTTGGACAGTCGATAAGTCCCAGCATCCCTGCGAGGTCAACTTGTCCCACTCTTTCTGTAGAGCAGCTTTAGCCTTGGCATTTCCAGCCTGTTCCTTCTTGTTGACTGGCCTAGCAACACAAGCGTACAAAGGAGGGAAGGCACCCGAGTTCTTTGGTCGGTGAGAGGGGGATATCTCCCCCCTGGGCATAGAGAACTCAAAGGTCTTTCCATCGGACCCAATTCTAGGACCGCCAGCAGCGATACCTGTGCTTCCGAAACCAGCAGATCCCCTATCGGTTCCCGGCCTGGTTTTCCTGGGAACGATTGATGCATCCATGAGCATAACACGCTCCAGCACAATCTGCGCGACGCGGTCCCCAGGACTCACAATGAAGTCCTCATCCCCATGATTGAAGAGAATGACCCTGACTTCTCCGTCGTAGTCGGGGTCGATGACCCCGCCGCCTACAGCGATCCTGTTCTTCACGGCTAGTCCTGACCTGGGAGCTATCCTAGCATATACTCCCGCGAGCATCTCTATCGAGATCCCGGTGCTAACCAAACCTGACCCCCCTGCGGGAATACACACTCCCTCAGAGGCATAGGTGTCCAAACCCGCACTGCCCGAAGTAGCCCGCGTCGGAATCTTGGCATTCTCGCTGTCAAGACTGACATACAAAGTATTTGGCTTCTTCTTCTTCCATCGCTGCTCGACCGGATCAACTTCGACCGGCATAGCATTCGCGACCTTCTTGAACGTGCCGTTTGGATACCAGGCTCCAACGATTGCCTCACACATTGCACTTGGATAGAGAGCAGTCGTCGGGGTGACCGACCCCTCAATGCGTGCACGAAGGTATCCCTTCTCGTGCTTGCATTTTCGACCTGATAGTTCATCAATGAGCTCCTTGGAGGTCGTCGCAACCTTCCACTGCTTCCTGATCGGCACACCGTCCTTGTCCTGCCCAACGAATCCGTCAAGACAGTTAGAGAGTCCCACGGTAAAAATTAACTTTCACGGCAATTCCCATTTCGCGGCAATTAGTGACTTCTTAATTGACTTGCAAAATAAACTTTTCACGGCAACGGCAACGGCAACGGCAAAAAAACGCGGCAACACAAACGGCAACGGCAACGGCAATTGTTCAGTTCAAGCACGACTTGGCCTCATTTGCTTTTGCTGGCTTGCGTCCGTTTGGCGGCTCTGAAACTGCGCGCTTCCGGGGAGTTTTGCGTTTGCTCAAGTTGTTTCGACCCTGATTTTCCCTGCCCGCCATGGCCGCGCTTGTCAACAAGCGGGCGCGCACGACAGTGCAGGAGGTCAGCGTGGATGAGGTCATGCAGTGCTTTCAAGCCTTCCTCGCGGCGAAGAAAGACCGCGACCTCACTGCTCTCTTAGAACGGGCGCTGCAAGTCAGCTGGAAGTCGGCGCCATCCACAGCCCTTCCCGCCTTTGTGGAAGGCCGCTTGTGCGACACATCTCAGCCGCTCTCGGCCTTAGCATTTTGTTTTTGCGTCGTGCTTTCTTTTGCTCTCTACCTTTCCCAGCCGCAGGCTACGAGCTCTTCGCCAACGTCTTGCAGCGGTGCGGGCCTGTGCTCAGCAACCAGAAGACCCTGCTGGCCTTGGTCTCCTTGCACGACGACAAGCCCTGCAACTTCACCCGCCAGCCCATGCGGGCATGGGCAGACCTGGTGAGCGCCAGCGTCCGCGCCTGCCTGGCCAAGCTCCGCGAGTGCGCCTACAACCCCACCTTGCAAGAAAGGACGCTGCGGAAGGCCACAGTGCAGCAGGCGTCTGCCTTGCATAGCCTGGCCGCCATGGTTCGCCACTGGGACGACAAAGGGCCGACCTCGTCGGCCTTGCCGCTCGCCCTGGCGGCGCAGGTGCTCGCGCCAGCGGCAGGCGCAGATGCCGCAACTGCCTCGGGCGACGACGGCTGGCCGGACTTCATGGCCATGCTTGGGCGGCCATCAGCTAAGCCGCGGAGCGCCAGCAAGGCTTTGCAGGCGCTCAGCATTTTCTTTTTGCTTTTCTTTGCGCATGACCTCGGCACGCATCTCTGCTCGCTCTGCGCAGGCCGCGCTGTCGGTGGAGCCTGTCACCTATGAGCAGAAGCTGCAAGGCAAGGACGCCGACGACCGCGAGCCCGCCAGCCCGGACAAGGACGCCCAGGCCAGGACACAGCCGCCGCCCCGGACATCGAGGCCGGCAAAGAAGCCAGCCGCGAAACAGCAGGCGGCCACTTCAAGTGCTCCTGGAAAGAAGCAGCTGAAGATGACGGGCAAGTGCATCGCCAGCCGGGCCTACGCCAAGGCTCTCAAGACTGGCGGCAAAGAGGCGGCACGGGCAGCGCACGCCCAAGCCCTGGAAGAGTGCAGGGCGAAGGGCATTCCTTTTGATTAGTTCAGGCGGCCCACGCAGCAGTGCTTGATCGAACGCGGGAAAACACGCATGTTCGACATTGCTGCGTGTCCCTTTTGCTTTTTGCTTTACTCGCTGCTTGAGCGCCGCAGCTGCCATGTCCTCAGACTCGCAAGCCACGTTGCCCCTGCCTGGCGCCAGCCGCGGTGACATGGATGTTGTCGACAGCCCAGAGCTTTCCGACAGCCGGAGCTGACAGGCAGCCAGCCCGACGGCCGCTGCGCGCACTGCGAAGATTCAGAAGCTTTGCTCGCCTTTGGTGTGGAAGTCATGGGCCGCACCACAGACGAGAAGGTTTGCGCCAGTTGCGCGGCTCGCATCTTCTGCGGCCTGAACTACGGATGCCTTCTCGCAGGAGAGCGCGCGAGGCGTTTGCCCGCCCCTGTGGCGCCGGCCGGCCCTGAGCCAGAGGAAGAGCCGCGCCCCTTGAAGCGCCTGCGGGGTAGTTCGCAGCTGGATCACTTGTGTGAAGCGTGCAGCGAATTCCAGTGCCACGCCCGTCTGCACTTGCAGTCGCGGAGCCGCAGTCTTTGCCAGTTTTGCACGGCGATCTGCCTGCTGCAGATTCATACGAAGCAGGAGGCCTTTCCGGCTGATTGCTCGCAGCCTGTAGTGTTTCTGTGATGGTATTCTGGGCCTGCGTTGGTGAGAAAGCAACGCAGATTGCATGCGCTCGCTTTGGTTGTCAGCGTGTTGCTTTTGCAGATTGCTTTTGCAGATTGCTTTTGCAGATTGCTTTTGCAGATTGCTTTTTTCTTTGTGTCGCGTTGCGGCCACGCAGTTGCATTTGCATTTGCAGGCTCCTTCGCTTTTGCGTTTGCCACGCTTGGTCGTTGCACAGTGTTGCACATGTACATGCATGAGCGCAGCCGCTTTACGGCTCGTAAGCTCCGCCGGCTTTAGGCGCGCTAGCCGTGACGCTCGCCATGGCCGCGTCCTGCAGGGACCATGGCGCCTGGGTTGGCGGTCTCCCTTCGGAGATCTCCAGCTCCGAGGTCTGGTGGTGGCTGGGCGCGCTAGGCGGAGGCAGCCGCTCCGCACCACTTCTCGGTGCGCAGGGCGACGACCGGCCCGGGCGCCTGCCTGGTGTTCTTTGACACCGCGCAGGCGCGAGACGCCGCCGTCCAGTGGCTGCGCGCGGCCGGCTATGACGCGCGCGTCATGTCGGGCCGCGCGCCGCCCTCCGCCGGCCGCCCCCGCCGAGCCCGGCGCACTGCCAGCCACGTGGCCTGCCGGGGACTGCCAGCGCTGCCGCTTGCTGGAGGCCGCGCTGCACCAGTCGCGGAGGCGGGTGCTGGATGTCTTCACCGACTTGGCGGAGTTCGGCGTGTTGCCCACCCGGGCGGCGCCAGCGCAGGCCGCATGTGGGTCTGCGCTTGTCCAATTTGCTTTTGCGTTTGCACCGTCATGACCAACTTTTGCTTTTGCGTTTGCAACATCATTACCAACTTTTGCTTTTTGCGTTTGCAGCAGGCAGCAGTGCCAACTTTTGCTTTTGCGTTTGCAACATCATTACCAACTTTTGCTTTTGCGTTTGCAGCAGCAGTACCAACTTTTGTTTTTTGCTGCGTGCGTTCGCAGCTTCATTTCCCGGAAGGTGAGCTGGAGGCAGCGCGCAGCGCCAGCGGCTCGCTCGGGCCGCAGCAGGAACCGCCGCCCCGTCAGCCTTGGCGCCAGCCACCCCGGCGCCAGCCAAGGCAGCCAAGGCGCTGGCTGCGGCGCCAGCCAAGGCAGCCGAGGCGCCAGCCAAGGCGCCCGGTTGCGGCACCACCCAAGGCAGCCGAGGCGCCAAAAGCGCCTCAGCCCCAGCCGCCCCAGCAGCACCGGCAGCCGAGGCAGCCAAGGCGCCGGCTGCGGCGCCAGCCGAGGCACCAGCCAAGGCGCCAGCCGAGGCACCAGCCAAGGCACCAGCCGAGGCACCAACAGCGCCAGCGCCAGCGCCAGCCCCAGCCCCAGCCCAGCAGCCCCAGCAGCTTCGGCACCAGCTGCAGCACCAGCCCCGGCCCCGGCGCCAGCCTCGGCCACAGCGCCAGCCCCGGCCGCAGCCTCGGCGCCAGCCTCGCCGGCCAAGGCTTTTGCCGCAGAGCCGACCGCTCCGCGGGGGGCGCCTGACGCACCCGGCCGCCCGCTGGCGCGAGGCAGACCGGGAGGCCGACGCCGCGGAGGTCCTGGCCCGCAACCCGCAAGGGTTCGCAGAGGCAGCCGTGGCAGCTGGGGCTGTCTTCCGCTCGCTGCAGCCCGGCCCTGCCCTGCCAGCGGCCGGGTCACGCCTTCTGCGCGCTTGCGTTTGCTTTTGCGATGCAGCCCATTTGCTGGTGTGTGTGTGTGTGTGTGTGTATTTTCCGTTTTTGCGCAGGACCTGCGCGCAAGTGGTCCGAGGAGGAGTGGGCTGCCTGGCGCGCTCGCCACACCTGGGGAGGCCACGCGTGCGCCGCCTTCGCGCGCGCTGCGATCGCCCGCGCAGGCAGCGACCCGGAGATCTAGCAAGCCTCCGAGCCCGCCAGCGGCGTTTTGCTTTTGCTCAGCGGCACGTAGCTGGCAAGGGGCCAAGCCACAATTTGCTTTTGCGTTTGCAGCACGTGGATATGTCTATTTGACCGAGGCGTGTAGGGCCGTCTACCTGCCCATCCGCCGGTGTCTCGGCTGCAGGTCTTTGCTTTTGCGTTTGCTTGTTTTTTGCTTTTGCGCTCGCAGTTGCGCGCAGCGTGCCCGCTCACATGTGCGAGGCGAGATCCACGCCGCTGAAGCCGCCAGCCGCTGGCCACAGACTTTTGTTTTTGCGCACGAAAAAGCGGCAGCTCCTGGTGCTTGCGTTTGCTTGCTGGCGCCTGTGGCCTTGCGAGAGTTTTGGGGCTTCAATCGGCCGTTGCCATTTGTTTGCTTTTGGTTTTAACTCACTCTGTAGGTCCATTTGTCTCGGAAAGCCGTCAGCCCAAAAACCCGGCACACATCTAGCGCCAAGCACTGTTTATCCTTTAAAGCGTCAGGCATGATATGCTCAACATTAACCCCCTAGCAATTAAAGACCTTGAGTCCGTAGAGGCCTTGACACTTGAGAGCAAACAAATTGTAGGGCCATCCCGTTTCTTTTGGAAGGCGTCAGCCCCAAACTCTTGCATCTGTTTTTTTCGGCAGGGGTCAGCCCCAAACTTTTGCGGCCAAACCCCTGTTGTTTTTTTGGAAGGTGTAGCCCCAAACTGCCAGATCGTTGGGTCCATGTTTTTGGGAGGTGTCAGCCCCAAACTCTTGCTGCCAGATCTCTGGGCCCAGTTTTTTTTGGAGGCGTCAGCCCCAAACACTTGCTGCCAGATCTTTGGGTCCATTTTTTGGGGGAGGTGTCAGCCCCAAACTCTTGCTGCAGAATCTCTGGGGCCAGTTTGTTTTTGGAAGGTGTCAGCCTCAAACTCTTGCTGCCAGATCTCTGGGCCCAGCTTGTGCTTTGGAAGGTGTCAGCCCCAAACTCTTGCTGCCGGCTCTGGGGTCAGCTTTTTTTTGGAAGGTGTCAGTCCTAAACTCTTGCTGCCAGATCTCTGGGGCCAGCTTGTGCTTTGGAAGGTGTCAGCCCCAAACTCTTGCTGCCGGATCTCTGGGGTCAGCTTTTTTTTGGAAGGGCTCAGCCCCAAACTCTTGCTGCCAGATCTCTGGGGCCAGCTTGTGCGTTGGAAGGTGTCAGCCCCAAACTCGTGCTGCCGGATCTCTGGGGTCAGTTTTTTTGGAAGGGTTCAGCCCCAAACTCTTGCTGCCAGATCTTTCGGTCCATTTTTTGGGGGAGGTGTCAGCGCCAAACTCTTGCAGCCCCAAGCTCCTGCTGCCAGATCTCTGGGGACAGCTTGTGCTTTGGAAGGTGTCAGCCCCAAACTCTTGCTGCCGCATCTCTGGGGTCGTTTTTTTTGGAAGGTGTCAGCCCCAAACTCTTGCTGCCAGATCGTTGCGGCTGTTGTTGTTTAACCTAAAAATGGGCCCCGAGGTCTGGCAGCAAGAGGTTTGGCGCTGACGCATTAAAACTTTTTTTCGGAAATGCTTCAAATGTATTGCTAATGGACACATGTGTCCGCAGTAGTTTGGCAGTAGTTTGGAAGTAACTACTGCGAAAACTACTGCGCTGGAGCTAATGCCGCAGTAGTTTGGCAGTAGTTTGGAAGTAACTACTGCGAAACTACTGCGCTGGAGATAATTTCACAGTAGTTTGGTAGTAGTTTGGTAGTAATTACTGCGAAACTACTGCACTTTGGCAAACAAAGTTTGGAGAAATTTAGCCGCACTTTGGCAGTACTGACTTCTAAACTACTGCGGCAATTCGGAAACCAGCAGTTGCAAATGCTGATGGGCCAGGAAAACAAAGAGGCCAGCAGCTGCCACGGAAGCTACTGATGACTCAAAATTTGCTGCGTTTGGGGCTGACCCCTTCCAAAAAACACAGCTGACACCAATCATCCTGCAGCACTTGGGGCTGCACCTTCCAAAAAGGCAAGCTGGCCCCAGAGATCCTGCAGCAAGAGTTTGGGGCTGACACCTTCCAAAGCACAAGCTGGCCCCAGAGACCCTGCAGCAAGAGTTTGGGGCTGACACCTTCCAAAAAACAAACTGGCCCCACAGATCCTGCAGCAAGAGTTTGGGGCTGACACCTTTCAAAAACAAACTGGCCCCAGAGACACCCAAAAAGCAAACTGGCCCCAGAGATCCGGCAGCAGGAGTTTGTGGCTGACACCTTCCAAAAAACAAACTGGCCCCAGAGATCCGGCAGCAAGAGTTTGGGGCTGACACCTTCCTGGCCCCAGAGATCCTGCAGCAAGAGTTTGGGGCTGACACCTTCCAAAAAACAAACTGGCCCCAGAGATCTGGCAGCCAGAGTTTGGGGCCGACACCTTCCAAAACAATTGGACCCAGAGCTGCGGCAACAAGAGTTCGAGGCTGACACCCTGGTAAAACAAAATCTGCCCCAAAGATCTGGCGCCAAGAAATTGGGGCTGACGCCTGCCAGTAAAAGCAGCCTGTAATAGGGGACACGTACGCGCACACAAAATCGGAAGCATGTGCATACACACACATTGGTCGTTTGTTTCACAACCTAGCATAAATATGGATATTCAGCACCTATCACATCTACACAACCGTGGTCCCAACATATTCCGGCAATTATGCCCATTGGCAAGCCCAAGCTGCGCCCCAATACCCATGTTCAAAGGGAATACTTACCCCCCCCCCGCATGACGCGAGGTCGTATTTGCCGGAATTATTTGCGCGCGTCAGCTCATAGGATGGGACTATTTTGGAGATGGCGAAACCCGCGCTGGAACGCAGTGACAGCTTGCAGTTAAGTAGGCAAAGTAGAGCTCGAAGCGTGAGCGAGGGCAAGGCGCTCCGTTTGCTTTTGCGTATGCATTTGCGTTTCATCCCTTGCGTTTGCTGGTCATGCCCCTTGCGTTTGCTGGTCATGCATTTCCCCATGACCGCATGCCTGCGGCTATAGTTG
This sequence comes from Effrenium voratum, assembly GCA_963377175.1. Lineage (NCBI taxonomy): Eukaryota > Dinophyceae > Suessiales > Symbiodiniaceae > Effrenium > Effrenium voratum. The sequence goes on from CAUJNA010003228.1 coordinate 785,841, forward strand.
CTCTGGAGCCTTTGGGCTTTTTACTTTTGCCACTTAGCAAGTTTTCGCGCCCCGCCATGGAGCCGGTCACCACGCCGCGCAAGCAACCGCCCAGCAGCCCTTCAGCCCCGCGCAAGTTGCCGGGTCAGTCACCAGGTCCGCAGAGCTCTGCGCTCTCGCCAACGGCGCTGAAGCGCCCAGCAGCTGCAAGCCCGGTGAAGAAGCGGCCCGCGGCGGCCGCGCCCAAGACGGCCGCCAAAAGCAAAGCTTCTGCCAAGCCGAAGCCTAAGCCGAAGCCCGAGCCGAAGACCGAGTCTGGCGTCAAGAAGAAGGCCAGGCGAAGGCGAAGGGCAAGGTCAGCGTGTGGGCGCAAGCCGTGGAAGAGGACCAAGAGACAGAGCAGCCCGACGCCTTGGCAGTGGTCGACGAGCCTGCTGGCCGCGACAAAAACAAAAGCCAGTGGCTAAAGCGCAACCGGGACTCGTTGCCAGCCGACCTCAAGGCCTTGCTGGACTCTGCCAAGAGGACCGACCTCACAGAGCTGGTCAACAGGCTTGTGGTGAAAGACGCCCGTGGTCAGTTTCAGCTGGCCGCCAACGACCCCGTCGTCGCCCAGAAGCGCCGCCTCTACAAGGAAGCCAAAACCACCAACGAGGCGAAGTCTGTGCCGCGGTTCATCGCGGAACGGCTCGGACAAGCTGAAAGCTGCCGTGCAGCGCGGCGAAGCTCGCTGCGTCAAGATGGACGGCGTGGACTACTACACGTGGCGCGAGGCCTCCGTCGCCCACACCACCGGCCAGTCCGACTCCATGGACGCCACGGCTGAAGTCGCGTCCGGCTCGCAGGACTTGATGCTATGTTGCCTGCGTCTGCACAGTTCGCTTATTGCTTTTGTCTTGCGTTTGCTTTTGTTCGGGCGTCCTTGCTTGTGCCGTGTCGGCCGCTAGCTTTGAAGGAAGCCTTGCTGGTCGCTTTTGCGTTTGCCTTCATTGCGTTTGCTTTTGTCCCGGCATCCCTGCCTGCACCTTGTCGGCTGCTAAGTTTGCAGGACGCCAGCGGACTCTTCGCGCTCTTGGCCGAGTCCTTGCCGATGGGGCCGCCCGAAGCTGAAGGCGGCGGCTCGGCTGACGCGCCTGCGGACCTCATGGCCAGCACTCGCCCTCGCGTGGAGGAGGGCTTGCAAGTCACCCAAAAGATCTTCGGCGGGTCAGAAGGCGCTGCAGGCATTGAGCGGCATGCCGCAGTCGCCCATGGTTGCCACGTGCCGGGAACAGCTGGAGGCAGCAATGCAGGCAGTGCTCCAGTGCCTGCAGTCTTTGCAAGAGCTCAACACGTTTGGCCGCATTGGCGGCGAAGCCGCTGGTCCCGAGTCCTGCAAGACCTTGCTGAGGTCCTGCGCCGCCAAGGTGCTCCACTTGCAGCAAGCTTGCCAGATGTGCAAAGCGCTCAAGCCTGTCGACTGATGTCCCCGCTTGCCGCGCGAACTGCGGCGTGACGCCCGATCATCTTGTCAAAAGGGAAGGGCGCGCAGTCATTGCTTGTGATTTTGCGCTTGCTTCTTTTGGATTGCTTTTGCATCTGTTGAAGATGCGGCGAACATGGGCAGCTGTGTGCGTGTTGGGCGCCACGCCTTGGTGCTGAGTACTGCCAAACTGCTGGCTGCAGCCATGGCCACAAGGCAAGGGTGTAGAAAGCGGCTGAGAGCCGCCCAAGCAGCCGATGGCCACGCCTGCGAAAGCAGCCTTGCGCGGCTGCTGCTTGAAAGCTGGGGCTTCATGTCCGCTCCGCAGCTGCAAGCCATAGCTGCGGCTGCAGAAGAAGACTTTGAGCGCGCTGGAGCCAACTGTTTTAGCGACGTCCAACGTCTCGCAGCCGGGCTATTTTAGTTTTGCAGTATCAGTTCTTTCTTCCGGGCCTTGAGTTGAAAGGTGGCCAGCCTGCGCTCGCCTCAGGCTGCCCTAGGGTTCTCCGGCAAGTACCCCGCCAACACGCACAGAGATCTCAAGCGGCGGTTGCCGCAGCCAGTGCTGGCGCCTGGTTTGTACCGCACGCCGTGTCGCGCAGCGTCTACAACCCTGCAAGGGGCCTTTCAGTATGCGACCCTGCATATGCTGTGCCCCAGCAAAGGTAGTTGTTCAAAGCCGTTTACGCAGCTGCGAGCTGTCTTGCAAACATGCGCGCTTCTGAGGTGGCCACATGAACTCTTCAGCGCAGTCTACAAGCAATTCCCCAAGGAGTGGATCGCCCGCATCCGCGGCGTAGCTGACCTCGGCGATTTCTGGCGACGAGTTGCCGGCGCGCCGCAAATGGCTGGCCACCCTCTGCTACGCGACCAACACTGCACGCTGGACGAAACCATCCCGTTCAGCTTGCATGGGGATGGCGTTCCGATTGTTGGCGCAGGAAAGAGCTACCAGCAGTCTGCTGACATCTACTCCTTCTGCAGCCTTGTGGCCCAGGGATCCACCAAGGAAACCAAATTCATTGTGGCCATGCTCTTCGCCCGATCGCAGGCCAGCGGCGGGCACACAACACGCGCCTTCTGGCGCAAACTGACGTGGCCCCTCACAGCTCTCTTCAACGGCGCCGGCCGCTAAGTTGTCGCCCATGTCTGTCGCGCTGAGCCGGCGCCAGCCGTAGCTTTTTTTTGCCTTTGCCTTTGCTGTTTGCGTTTGCAGCTGCGCGACTCGCTGGCACTGCGCTGCATTCTGTGTTGCAGCTGACTGAGGTCTGGCCTGATGTTGATGACAGAGGGCGTCCTCACGAAGCTGGCACCACCGCAGCGCGCCTCGCAGGCAGCCCGCTGGCAGACGGCTACCGCGGCGTGGTATTCCTGCTGCGCGGCGACCTTGACTACTTATCCAAATCCTTGGAATCCTGGAAGACGTAACAGCCCTTAAAAAGTGCAAACTTCCCAAACAGGCCTTAAAATTCATTGGGTTTTCCACTTTAAGGACCGTTTAGATTTGTTTAAGGCCTGTTTGGGTTTTTAAGGCCTGTTTGGAATACTGGTTTTTTGTACTTTTTCTAGTAGAGCGCACGAGTCACTATTTAGCCTATCCTACCTACATTTGGCATTTTGCACTCCAGCTAGTCAACGCGCAGAATAGAAAGAAAAAAGTATACGCCGCAGATAAGCCCGTTTTTACACACAGCTGGCCAAGTGCTTGCTCAGCTCCTGCTTCACTAGAAGCATGTGCCGCTGAAGCAAGTTCTCGCAACAGGTCCTAGGCGACATCCTACGAAGCATGCGAAGATTGGTTTTCACCCAATCCTCGTCCAGCCAGCAACTATCCCAGCCAGGATTGCGATGGCTAGGTCTGCCTGCAGCATCAGAAATGATGTGCTGCAGGATATGAAACTTGGGACGCAGCTTAAAGTAGTAGTCCCTACGAGAAGAAGCTAAGTGGGCCAGCTGCAAGTACGAGGACAAGAATGCATTCCCACAAAGCGAGATTTTCTCGACTTCCGCAGGGTTAAGGAAGCAGCTGCCACGAGTGACGGCTTCTTGAAGCATATTGGCGCTGTACAGGCACGCAGACAAGCCCTCGTACGGCGGAGGGGCTGCCTTCAAGCTTAGCTTGTAGGCTAAAAACCGTACCATAACAGCGGCATCCGAAGCCGAGCTTTTGTACTCTGGGCAGACATCTGCGCCAGCCCAGCCAAGGCGAGACGGCTTAATCTGCTGAAGGTGCATCTGCAAGCCGCGCTGCTTCTTGAAAAGGTTGATGTCGCGCTGAAGTTGTTTGAACCTCTGCGACAAATTCGGGCCAGGCCAAAACTGCGTTTTCAGGCATATCTTGAGACATGATCCTATCAAGTCACGAGCCACACCTAAATTCCAGGTGTGCATGAAGTCTGCGCTGACCATGCGTAGAGTGAAGTTGGGCATCTCGCTGAGCGGCGGAAGCTCAAAGTACGGAGGTGCAGCAGGCCCCTCACGCCAGCCCGCTTGCGGGGAAATGTCAGTGTAGACCGTGCTGATGTCCTTGCGGCCCATAGAAGCGGTGCAGCGAAAGCACACCTGGAGCCAGCAAATATCAAAACGTTTGCTTCACAGCCTGCATGTCGCATATCTCGCTAGGTGGTAAACTATAGCAAGCTAGGCCTATTTTTTAGACATACAAACCTACTGCAAGCCAAGCACCTCCTCGCAGCCTGGAAACCGCGAAAAGTTCATGGCTTGCGCCAAGTACTTCAGGTCCCCCTTCACCGCAACCACGTGCAGAGTGAAAACCTAGCAGCAAAAAAACAAAGCCAAAACTCAAGTTCAAAACCATATGCAGGTTAACTGAGCCAGGGCGCTTCATTCTCTACCTGCAGGCCTTGGGCCAAAGCAACGAAGTCTTGCTGCACAGCACGCAGAAGAGCTTGCAAGGTCTGGTTCACCTTTTGGTGGATCATGTAGGCGTTGGTCGGGCAAGCGAACACTATGTTGCGCGAAGCCTTGGAGTTGTGCCGGAGCAAGCTGACATCGACCATCCTTGGCAAGCATAGATGACATCACCCGCGCATGACTCAGAAACATTTTTCTATATTTGACCGGGACTCCAGCTGCACAGCATCCACGAGTGCCTGTTGCTGGTGCCCTCGTCGCCCCACAAGACTATGGGGATCGCCCGCTCAAGGTTCTCCTCAGGCTGGTCGCAAAGCTCGTGGCGAGGATAGTCCAGCAGCATGTGCTGCCAATAGAGCCGGAGGTGGGACCGGTCAACTATGACCTGCTGCAGCAGTTTGGAGGTTAGCAGGGCGCTGGCCACAGCTGACGGCAGGAGCACGAAGAGCTGCGAGATATCAACCTCATCCTCTTCTGTGCATATGGGGCAGTCCACCCACACAGGGCGCACATTGCGTGCAAAGCCTGCCCCGGCAACGCGGCGGTGGAACTCGCCTTCCCGCAGCGAGCGCGAGTTGTAGCCAGACAACACCGGCGAGCTGTATATGTCGCCTCAATTGATTGTCAGCACAGGCACGCAATATAGCACACTACAATATTTGCAAGCTAAGCTAGCTAGCACAATCTACTCACCTACTAGCTCACCTAGTATAGCACCTATCCTACAGCGGCAAATTAAACGCCATGTGGCCCAGCTCGGAGGTGACCGTGATCGTGGCATCTCCCGCAGTGGCAGCACCTGCCAGCCTGACCGCCCGCAAATAAGAATGATGTGAGACCAGTGCTGCACGCACAGGCCTCAAGTCCAACTTGCCCTTCATTGAACTCAAGGACCCCGGGCCATATGTACCTGCAGGAAAGCAACATCAGGCAAATTTGATCGAAAGAAAGTCAAAAAGGACACAGCACGCGTTGAACTCACAACACACTTTTCCACTCGCCGCCAGCCCCGCATATATAGGTCGCCTATAAATGACTTCCTAGCTCGCGCTATCTTTGAAATGCGTTGATACCTAAAGCTAGCTTGTGCCTAAAGATCTGAAAACAGCACACTGCGTGGTTCTATCGGTTTTATATCGCTTGAGGCACAGCCAGGCTAGCTAGCCACTTAGGCGAAACTCCAAAAGTCCTAGCTATGTAGGAGCCTACCAGGGCCTACCCTACCGCTTCTTGAGCTCCGCAAGAAGGCCCTTGCTCTGCCCCTTGATGAGGCGCAGCTTGTCAACCTGAGCCGCGCAAGTATATGAATGTCAAACACACTCGGCAGAAAATCGGCCAAGTTACGGCCACAGCGATGTCGGCGCAGATCGGGGTGAGCTCCTCGAAAGTGGCGAGGCCAGAGAGCCTCAGCGCAACAATTAGACTCGCATCCAGTGAAGCACAAAAAGCCGCCGGGCAGCTGGGCGTTCAGCGCAGTCAGCTGGCCCTGGCTGTCCCGAAGCGCCCCCGCAAGCTCTTCAGCGCACTGCGGCATGTCCATGAGGATGCCAGCCACGTCCTTCAGCTCCTTCTTCACTTCGGCGCCTGAAGTACGGCGGCGCAACAAAAGATCGACGGTGCGTATGAGGCCGGAGCTGTAGCGAGCTGCCTTCTCCTTGGGCGTGTTGAAGGTCATCTCAGAGAGCGCCTTCTTCTCGGCGCGGTTGACCTTAGAGCCAGACGTCGAGCCCCTTGCCGACAACGCCGCAGCCTTGGGCTGCGCAGCCGGAGGTCCTGCAGGGATTTTGGTTGGCTACAAGCCTATCTAGCTACACATAGCTAGCTAGGTGCCTATCCTCTATAGCGACTTATTTTGGCTATGCCTATACCTAGTAGGAGATCGATGCAGCGCCTGCCGCCTGCTGCTCGTTGTAAGCGTCGTGGGCGCGCAGGATGTCACCAGACAAGCCAGCCGCAGCCGGCTTTGGGGCACCAGCTCTCAGCATGCACGGGTCCAAGTTGAGGGGATCCAGGATCGTTTCCATGGCCGCCTTCGTGGGCCGGGCGTTGACCCGCATGGTCTGCAAGGTCCTGATCAACATCAACAAGGATTTTGTCATTTAAGCGTATTTTGTGCTGCTGAGCAGCTCCATGCTGGTGGTGTCGGTGCGGGACTGGCTGGCCAGCACCCAGTACCTGGTCTCTTCGAGCACGCCAGGAGCATCCTCATCCTCAATGCCCTGACCTTTGGCAATGATGGCGTCCACCTTGCGCCTTAGATGTTTCTAGATAGGTCTCACCATATATAGGTAGGCCTAGTTCTCACTAGCTATATAGGTGTAGGCCTATCCTAGTAGAATAGAAATAGGTTGTAGCTAGAGCTAACAGAACCAAGCGGCTGGCTGAAGTTCCAGGGCGGCTTCATCATGTCCTTCACAGGAACCAGCTGGTACTGCTTCTCCGCCTGCAGCTTGCACTTCTTCGAGGCCTCGATCGCGACCTCAGCGGCCTGCAGGTTCTCGCCTGTGCTCACCCAATGGGTCAGCAGCTGTCGCCGATCCTTGGTGTGTTTAGCGCTTGTTTGCTACCTTTTTCTGTTTTCAGTTGAGGCACCTTCAAGGTTCCACAGGCCAGCGCGTGCATGTTGGGGAAGTCGGCGAGCTTGCCAGTGTTGTACATGCGCATCTGAGCGCACACAGCACGCGCAACACATTTTGGATATTCACACATGTGCGTGCGAACTAAATTCCAGCACTAGCAGTGCATGCGCATATATAACACACCCACACACACATGCACACGCAAACACGCACACACAAAAGCACACACACACACACCACACACACACACACACACGCGCACACACACACACACAGGCGCACACACACACACACATGCACATGCAAACATGCACACAGCAGGAAGCAACAATAACTCCTAGGCTTAGCCTACACATCCTACACTAGCTATAGAGTAGGAGAATAGGAGCTCTACCCTATATAGATTCTACTATGTGTTTGGTTGCAGCCTAGCTGCAAGCCGGGCGTGCTCCTTCCGGTGCGTGGCCGTGGTCACCGCAGCAGCCGGCCCAGCAGTGGCCGCGCCCGAGCTGGAGCTGGGCGCCGCAAACTGCGGCTGGGCCGGCGGCGCAACAGCAGTAGCACGTGCAGAGCTGGTCGAAGGCGCCTTGCGCTCCGGCTGTGGCGGGGCTTGTTGCGCCCACACAGGGATCTGGCCAGGAGCGTCCTCGTCCTGCTTGGCCGGGGCCTCCACCAGCTGCAGCTCCAGCGCTGCCTCCAGCTCCTCGTCCAAGCCAGCTGGCGAGCTGGCCTCGGACAGGGCCTGCTCGTCTTCCAGGTCGGCAAGGTCGGTCAAGTCCACTGCTGCTGCAGCGGGCTGTTTCGCCTTCAAGAAAGCCTCCTCCAGCTTCGGTTGCTTGTTGGCCTGCGTTTTTTTCTGATTTTAGAGCGGCAGCGATCCAAAAAGTTTCACACCCGCACCTGCAAATTGCCCTCAGGGGCCAAGCGTTTCAGCGGCTTGTTCGGCACCAGCTTGGGCAGGTCCAAGTCATCCACTTGCTTTGAGGCAGCTGGCTGGCTTGAACAGGCAAGGCCCTGCAAGGCTCGGATGATTTCATCCAGTTGCCCCTGGCCAGCTTCAGAGACACTGGGGCCCACCGTCAGCCTTGGATGGAGCAAACCATTTGTGCAACCGCCGCGTGCGCGAAACACACAAGATTGCCTGCAGCCAGTAGCTGGTCAAGGTTCTCTTGCGACTTCTTGCGCTGCAGGTTTGCCGCTGGAGTCTGCGCTTGCAATGCGCGAAGCTGGTCCACCGCCATCTGCAAAGTGCCACAAGACCTGAATTCGGAGAAAAACAAAAGGCGCCTAGAGTCCCTGTTAGGCTATGAGCACGCCTACCCTACATAGCCTATGTAGGTCCTACCTACCTACCTACCCTACAGGCGCCTATACGCTGCCAAGCCTAGGAAATTTGAGAAGCTAAGTGGCCAAAGGCTGTCGTGCTGGGACTCGTTGTCCGGCTGCGTTTCCAGGACTGGTTGAGGCGGCGTGGCTGGCACAGTGTCCGCGAGCAGGTCCGGTTCACGAGGCTGAGCGTCTGTGAGCTCCTCAGCAGGGGGAACAGCAGCGGCTTGAGAAGGTGGGGCTGCAGCTTGAGCAGGTGGAGCTGCAGCTGCAGGGGCAGCTTTTGTCTTAGCTTTGGCTTTGGTCTTGGCAGCAGGTTTGTCCACTGCAGCTGCCTTGCGCTTGGTGCTGCTCTGCCCTGAAGGCTCCAGGTCCTTGCTTTTTGCTTTGCCCTTGGCTTTTGCTTTCGGCTTCGCTGCGGCGGCATCCTTCTCTGCCTCCATGTGGGCCGCGATCTTCAAGATCTCCACAGCGTCCTCCCTGCTGAGGCTTTCGCCTTGCATGAGAGCCTGAATTTCCGCCTCGTCGAACTGGCCGAACTGCAGGTCCGCCATGGCGCCGAGCTTGCCCTAACCTACCAAGCAGTCCTACCTAGCTAGACCTAGCCAAAAATCACAGCACAACATGCGTTTTCACAAGCAATCACGAAAAATCACGCGTTTTCACGCGTTTTCAAAATTCACGAAAATTCACGTTTTTACACACCTTTTGGGCCGAAATAACGGCTGTTTGCACACTTTTCACGCGCCAGTGCGGCCAGTCGGCGGCCTAAGGTCAGTGCAGCCTAGTTCCCCCTAACAAGCTACAAGCCCTAAGCCTACCCGAATTAGCCTACAAAGGCCATCAGCCAGCTGGAAGGCCGAAGTTCCTTGGGGCTTGCGGCCAGCACACCAAAAAGAAAAACGGAAGCAGGAAACAACCAGCTGACATCAGCAAGCCAAGCTGCGAGCGCATCTGCTCCACCAAGTTTTCCTGAGCAGCAAGCATTCAGACTGACCTGGCCTGCCTGCTATGCAAAAACAAAATTGGCAAGACATGCAATGCGATACTTGCGAGTGATGCGCAGTTTTTTGGCCTCTAGGGCAACGCTCCGCGAGTTTTGTGCAGCCAGGCGCCTTCGTGCCAGCCTAGCTTCTGTACAAGCACAGCCTACAGAGCCTAGAGCCTACTAGTACGAGCTGCCTACCTAGGACCTACCTACCTAGGCGCAGCTACGGGCGAGGAGTGCTCTGGCCTTCCAGCTGGCTCCCGCCGCCAGGCAGCCCAAAAGCCTGCACTCTGTTCAGGGCGCAGAAGTAGCCGTCCCACCAGGACTCTGCAAGCTCCCAGCGGCGCTGCTCGACGGCTGTGTCAGTCCGTCGAGCAGCGCGGTCTGTCCAGGCTTGAGGTTTGCCACCCTTGCCGTTGCCAGCTGGTGGACCGGGCTGGGCAGCTCGGCGTTCTGCCCACTCCTGCCAGACCTGGTCGACGTGCACGTCGTCAGCGTACATGTGCACGTTACTGCGCAGCCCAGGGGCCGGCTGCGCAGGGTGGTAGGGACCCGATCCGGCAGGCCGCCAGGACTTGGGCTGCTCGCGGGCGCTGGGCTCACAGCTGGGCTCGCGAGGGCTTTCGGTTTTGCGAGGCGTCTCCTGAGGGGTGGTCTGCACTTCGGCATTCTGCGAGGCTGGCGCCAGGCCAGGAGGTGCAGGAGCCTTGCTGTCGACGTCCTGCTCGTGGTGCGTGTTGGGCTCGCACTCGCGCTCGTTGGGCTCGCCTTTGTTGCGGTCGTCCTTGCCGAAGTCGCCCTTGTTGCGGTCGCCCTTGCTGAGGTCGTCCTTGTTGAGGTCGCCCTTGCTGAGGTCGCCCTTCTGGTCGCCTTTCTGGTCGCCCTTGTGGCGGTCGCCCTTGCCAAGGTCGCCCTTGTTGAGGTCCTGCTTGTTGAGGTCGCCCTTGCGCGGGTCGTGGTCGCCCTTGTGGTCGCCCTTGTGGTCGCCCTTGTCGCCCTTAAGGTCGCCCTTGCGGTCGCCCTTCTGGTCGCCCTTCTGGTCGCCCTTGGGGTCGCCCTTGCGGTCGCCCTTGTCGCCCTTAAGGTCGCCTTTGCGGTCGCCCTTCTGGTCGCCCTTCTGGTCGCCCTTCTGGTCGCCCTTAAGGTCGCCCTTGCGGTCGCCCTTGTCGCCCTTCTGGTCGCCCTTGTTGAGGTCGCCCTTGTTGAGGTCACCCTTGGTGCCCTCGCCCTTGCCCTTGGCAGCAGCACCCGTTGCACCCTTGCCCTTGGCTGCTGCAGCCTTGGCGCCTTTGCTGGCTGCAGGCTCGCCCTCCTTCTTCCCAGGCTTGCCTTTGCCCCAGGACCGCCACGAGGCTTCCTCCTCGGAGCTGGACTCCTCGTAGTTTCCTCGAGGCCCCACAGCCGCCTTGGCCTTGGGGCGCAGCTCCATGTTGTTCCTGGGCTTCTTCGAGGTGGGCTCCATGGAGTGGTCCTCGATGACCCCAGGCATGCTGCAGGTCTGGCTTCCTACGTAGGCCTACACCCTAGATCCTAAATCCGTAGCCTATAGGATAGGAGAATGTGAGCCAAACAAACGGCATCGGTATGCAAAAACACAACTGTTGCGAGCGCACACGCACGTGCACATGTATGCATATACTGCACTGCACAGACCAACACCAATTGCGGGCAGGGCTCCCACTGGCCCGGCGCTTTCAAGTGCTTGCAGCCGAGGACATACCGCAGCGGCGAGAGCAGATCAGCCTGGGCAAGCTCTTCAAAGGACCTGACCTATCCTATCCTACATTAGGTCTAGCTATCCTAGATCCTACCTATAGGTCTAGGAGCATAGGTCTAGCCCTAGTAGGGATGGTAGGTAGGACCTACATAGGGCCCGCTGTCTCATCGTTGCGACCAAGCGTCATCGCCCAAATCGTTGCGCAGAAGTTCCATCTCAATCCACTGCAGGCCTGTGTCAGGAAGGTCCTGGGCGATGAACTCAAAGTCAGACAGCCGCCAGGTGAGCTCCACAGGCTCACGCGGACCAGGGAGAGCCACCTGCAGCGCGACTACATAGCTCCTAGTCCTACCACCTAACTCACGAGTACTAGCCCAAGCTGCAAAGTGCAGCTTCTAGCAACTACAAACCTACCTGCTACTATAGCGCCCGCTAGCCGCCAAGAGGCATCAGACCTCGATCGAAAATTTCGCGCTATAGCTTGCCCAAATCTCTGCGGGTACTGCCTGCGAGTCACATGATCCAATCCAAATCACATCTTCATATGCAGCTGAAGCACTGGGAACGCTTCAGCTGTTGCTTCTGTCCCACAAAGCGCTTTAAGCCAGCAGAGTCCACATAGCTTCGAGTGAGCTTCGCCGACGTGACGGCTTCCTTCTCGCGCTTTGAGAGGTAGCCGCCTTCCGCAACCAGCTGCCCTACAAAGTCCTGGTCATTGCTCCAGGCGCAATGGCGCTTGGCTGACTGGGCCCCGAAGACGCCCATCCACCAGTAACCCCGCCATACCTGATGGAAAGAAAACAATAGCGGAACAAACAGCAAAAAATGTAGCAGACAAAAGCGGCGCTATAGGTGATTGAAACTGGCTGCCTGGACGCGAGCAGAAAGCCACTCAAAGCATGGCATAGTTCCCAAGCACGACTGAGCTGGCTGCTCAAGAAGCCAGCGGGTTTGCTTGTAGGACATCAGCAGCAGGAGAATGCACACACGCGCAGCAAGCTTGTTGCCTGCGGCAACAAACTCAAAGCCAACATTTCCTCGAGGACAGCTGGCTGATCGGCCCGAAGTAGCCCGACTCCTTGACAAGGCGCGCCAACTTTGAATGCCACATTCAATCATAGGCCCTGACATTATCGTGAAGGAGTTGCAGCAAAGGGCAACTACAGCTGCAGCTCCAGGGCCCAAGGCTCGAACTGCTGCCATAGCAAGCCTGCAAGAAATTACTGGGCTCGCAATATGGCACAAATCGCAACATCACAAACTCAGCTCCGAGCACAAAACCTGAGGGCTGCAGCAAGTCCATGCAAAGCGGGTTTGCCACTATGTCGTGGCTTTCCCCGCGCAGGCCATCCTGATATGTACCGAAATCACAAGCTCATGACACATACGTGCTCGAGACTTGCGCGCTCCTGGCTCAAATGCCGCGAGACTTCACCAGCGCCAGCAAAGAGCTCCAAATACTGCAGCTGGTCCTGCGCTTGAAAAACAACGAAATCTGCAGAAGACTCACCATATATGTCCTGCTGCAGGTTGGGGATGTCCAAAAAACCCACCAGCACATAGAGCAGGATTACGCACTTCGGGGCGCGCCAAGCAAGCAAATCGCGAACAACCATCTGTAGAGACTGCCGCGCGTGGGCATGTCCTATAGCCTAAATGCTGCACACAGCCGCAACATTGCGACCAAGTTCGCACTATACGTCTAACAAGCTAGCAAATTAAGCAACGCATTTTCTGCTCCTAGGCAAACCTACGTCGCTTGATTTCGGCATGGGACAGCGAGGAAAGCAGCAGGGCTCGATCAGCTGAGAGGTTCCAGGCAGCTGATGCCTGTTTGAAGCTCGAACCTGCCTGCTTAGCTGCAAGGATGAAATCTTTGCGTTTCTGCGAAAACAGCCCAGCGCTGTACATGGCATCCTGCTCACTCGGAGGCTCGGGCTGCTTGGCAGGGCTGCTTGGGGGTGCATTTTGCGAGGCCTCCGCCCTGGCTTTCGCCTTGGCTTTCGCCTTGGCTTTTGCCTTGGCTTTTGCAGCTTGCTTGCGATTTTTTTCGGCGGCATTGCGAGGAAGGTCCTCGCTGTCGCTCCCCTGCTCGCTCTTGTAGTCCGCATTTTTCCACCTGTAGCGCGCGCTATAGCTCTAGCAAATTCCAGCACTCGCAAACAACGTATGTGGCTAAGGAGCTGGGTACTAGGGAGCAGCGGCTTGGCAGCTGCAGGCAGTTCCTGCAGCTTCTTCATCGCTTCGCGGACCTAGAAAAGGAGAAATGCGTGAGCTCCAAGAAAATTAAAACAGCCCAAGAAGCCGTGTCGGTTAAAGCAGGCTCTTCTGCGCGGGTCTGGCTGCGGTGCTGCTGCAAAGCAGCGGCCAGGGACGAGGAAGAGCACTGGGCAGCTGGGGCTGCAGACTGCAGAGCAGCTGGAGTTGCTGCAGAAAAAGCTTTGCGAGGCAGGGCAGCAGCTCTCCGGCTGGCAACCAGTTTGGCTGCAAAGGACCTTCTACAAAACGCACGTGCGACATTCCAGTCCATGCGCTGTATCTGAGCTCATGGCTGCTTCTCTGCAGGGCCGGGTACTGCAGGAGTTTCTTCATCTGATTCCTTCCAATCAAAGGCAGCTACCGCAGCAAGAAAGCGAGATCAGGCCCTGGCTGCCAAGCTTTCGCACCCATCATCGAGCTCATCCTCAGACAAATCCTGCGCGTACTCTGAATCTCTGCTAAAACTGAAATTCGGAAAACCGGCTTGCAAAATCAAGCATATCCTCCAGGCCCAGCTGCATGTGCGGCAATAGCTCCATCTTCAGCTCGTTGAGGGATTTATTTCTGGAGGTCTTCGCAACGCGGATCAATTTCTTGAAAGCTGTCACCTAGGCCAGCGTGAGACTAGATCCTATATAGCGTAGGCCTAATATAGTCTAGAAACATCTTGCCTAAGACCCCTACCAATTTGCGTAGAGCTTGCCCGACCCGCACAGACCAGCGCATGACCGCCTCTCAGTGCGCACTGACGCCCCGAGGAAGCTGGTCGGTGTCCTGCATAAACTTGCGCACAGCTGCAGCAAGCACATGGGCAGAGGCCCTTCGCCGCTTGGGGTCACTGCCCCGTACTGCGGCAGCTATAGCCTGAGTTCTACAAGGCAACCAGTCGAGGCACTGAGATTTGCCAAGTGGCTCGGGGATTGTGCATGACATCGGCCCGTGTTGCAGCGTGGCTGGTCTTGAGAAGCTTGCCGCTGTAGTCCACGAGCAGCTTCATGCCAACCTAGAATGTTGCCAAAAAAATTCAGCGACAAAACCGGTAACCGAACCGAGCAAACCTAATTCTTCAGCAAAGCTGCCTTTTGGAGAGCGACCTCGTTCTTGAGCTCCTGGGCTATATTCTTGATCTCGGGATCGTCAGAGCCAGCGCACGAGGCCGCCGACTTCAGCGATGCCATGGCACGCAGCAAAGCCTAGCTAGCCCTATAGCAAGCTTCCTAGCCTAACCTAGACCTAACCCCTACCCTAGGCTGAGCCAGGAAGCTGCAAGTGTTGACAACGCGCTCCAAAAATACAGCGAACGCACACGATCACTCAACTCCATAATATATGGGGCACTTGACAGCCCTGCGCGGACAACGTTCTTGATCTTCGGGATCTTTCGCACACCTAGCGGCACCTGCAAGCGAGTTAGGGGCATATGCGTGCATGCATCGAAACGCGGGCCTCCCGGCGCTTCGAGACCACCCGGCTTTGCAAGCCCATGCACCTAATTTTACAGGCCTAGCTAGCACCCCTATAGCTAGCCTATGAAGGCACCCTACCCTAATTTTGCGGCTTTGAGCCGTCAAAAATGGCTGCAGCCACACATGCTTTGTTTTCACTCAGTTTGCTGCCGCACATTGCAGAACACACCTAATAGAGCAAATCTAGCTCAGTTGCTAGAGAGAAAAATCATAGTTTTCTATGTTTTCCAAACAGGCCTTAAAATTGTCATTTTTAAGGCCTGTTTGAAACAGGTCCTAAAATAGAGCCTGTTTATGTTTTTTAGAGGCGTTACTTTTAGAGTGCGTTTGGTCTTCCAGGATTGCAGCACGCTTCCGCCTCGCAGCCTTGCTGCCTCTGCCTCGCCGACCGCAGCGCGGGCTTGAACTTCCTGGACTGCCGGCCAGGTGCCTGGCAGCGCCGCTTGGGCAGCGCCAGCCAAAACCCACTGCGGCGCGCGCCCGGCATCACGGCGATGTGCTACTACCCGGACGTGATGCGCAACAAGCACTTAGGCATGGATGCGTACTTCCTCGGCGGAGTTCTGAAAGTAATGCTTCAGTACGCTCCCCTGCCGCAAATCTTCGAGCAGTGCAAAGCCCACTGGAGAGAAGCCAGGGATGGCAACCACTTCGGCCAGCTGCGGGAAACCATGTTTCTGGGCAAGCGGGGCGATTACCCCAAACTTAAAGGCAAAGCCGCAGCGGTCCGCTCAATGACGCCGGCCTTGCTGGTTGCATGGCGCCGCCTGCGAGAAGCGCACGGCCTCCGCAGCACTTACGCTGAGCAGATCGAACTTGGCTTGCAGTGCAGCAAGGACACCCACCAAAGCAGCCCCGCTCGTGTTTGCGCAGTTGCGTTTGCGTTTGCGCAAGCCCACCGTCCTTGCCAGCCCGCCAGGACATCGACGTAATTCTCGACGAAGCTCGTGGTGAGCTCTTCTTTGACGACCAAACGCACGAGCGGTATGTCGAGCTGCACTACCACTACGCTGCCACGCAGACAGCCCTTCATAAGCGCCACTGGGAGCAAGGCGAACGCGTGTTCAACGTCACAATCAAGATGCACTACGCCATCCACGGGGCGCTTCTGAGCAAGCACTGCAGTCCGAGGCTGTGCGGGGAGGACCTCATGCAAAAGGCAAAGGTCGTGCTAGCTGCGTGCCGCTTGTCGCTCCGACTTGCATTTGCTTGTTTGCGTTTATTGCTCTGCGGTCAGCCGCCCTAGTTGCAGCCCAGGCTGCCGCGGCAACACGCCTGTTGGCGCAGTCAACAAGGCCATGCTGCGGTATTCTTTCGCTCTTGAGATGCAGATGACCAGACTAAGCGCGGGCTGCATGAGCTGAAAACAAGCGCTTTAGGCGGCATCTCGCGGACAAGCTCGTGCATGCATTTGGTGCCGGCGCAGCATTTGCTTTTGCGTTTGCATTGCTCACTTCGCCAGCTGAAACCCACAAAACGCGGCAACGGCAACGGCAACGGCAACGGCAACTTTTCACGGCAACAGTCACGGCAATTCCCCCGCTAAAAAATTAACTTTTCACGGCAACGGCAACGGCAACGGTAAAAAAAAACTGCCCACGGTAAAAATTAACTTTCACGGTAAAAATTGTCTTGCCCCCGCTAATTGTCTTGACGGATTCACAGGGTGCATTCCGAAATCACAGCCGTCAAAATCAACGGTCTCGACATCAGGATCAGCAAGAAACCTCTGCATGAACGGTTGCTTCCATCCAAGACAGTGTCTAGGCCACTCAAATGCAACCCTGCCCCCTCCTCGCCTAACGGCTCGGGAGGCCCGCAGGAATGCTGCAAACATAACCTGAGAACTCCTTCTCAGATCATTCAGGTGTGATGCAAACTCAGCACCGTGAAGTGAAAGGTTCACATACTGCCACGTGCTCCACGGTCCACACGGACTTGACGCCCAGAGGTCACACCCAGGATTATCCTCGATGATCGCAATGAGCCGACCAACGTCCTTGGCTTTGGTGATGTCAAATGAACCAATGTGGACGCGAATTGCTTCGCCGCCACACTCCATCATCACCGCAGACAGACGTGAGTCGGGTTCGCACGCAAACTCAATGAGGAGCTTGCGGCCGGGCGCTGGGGCAGCCGGGTCCCTCTCAGGATGTTCTCGACGTCGTTCTTCCCTTAGGGATAACTCCCGTTCGGCTTGAACATATATCTCCCGTGACCGGGTAGACATCTGTCTCCAACTATCCGCATCAATAGAGTTGGGCTTTCCGGTGCCGGCGTATGGCCGCTCACGCCTATCGGCGGATTGGTCATAGTCGATCCTATCTCCGTGCAGCTTGTGACCCTTCTTCGAGTCTCCGGCAGGCTTCACTCTTTCTTCCTTTGGCTTGAACCTACCGTGGGGAGCGCATCCCTTATCGAAGAGGATGGTCACACCTGTCCAAAATCCACGCGTAAAATGCCGATGGTTGGGAGCATCGTGATGGCGATCATCCCTAACCCAATTTCCAACAGCATCAAGCCCTCGCATGTGAGTGACCCTAACGGTGTCAAGCTCCTCATGCGAAGGACCACCCGGAGGAAGGTCCTCATTCGTCGTCCCGAAGAACTTCTTCCGCACTTCGACGTGAATGCGATACCAAGCACTGTCCTCGTCGTGTCGCTCCCAGTAATCTGAGATGCATGCGTCACCACCTCCTTGGACAGCCTTGCTCTGAACGATCCCATCGGACTTGGAAGAGCTACCGCCCCCCTCGTCCTGTTGGTCATCATCATCATCTTCATCATGATCATCAAATCGACCTTCATCAAAGTCGAATTTATCCCTGATCTTCTTGCTTGGCTTAAGGTCGGCCCTTCGGTCAGCTAACGCCTCCCGAATGGTTCGAGTCCTAGCATCATAGGATGCCAACATTGGGAACACGTAGGGCTCCTCAGGGTTCTTCCAGATACGCTTGACCTGGTGTATACTTGGCTTCCTGAGGCCCCTTTGGATGTGCTCCAATTCAGCAACAAGATAGTCGCCCTTCCATAGCCCCCCTGGCTCTAATCGATAGCCCAAGAACAGGCCTGGCTTGGATGATGGAGCGAACTTCGGATCTTCCTCGATTTTGATGAAGTCCCGCTCTTTCTTCTCGGCGGGCAGGGCAGTAGTGACACTCGTCTCTTCAACCTCTACCTCATCGGTGGGAACAAAGTCCGGTTCGTCACCACACTCGGGTTCGTACTCCTCGTTCTCATAGATCTCAGCCTCATCCTCATCGATCTGATCGAAATCACAGTCGAAATGGGCATCTGCACGCCATTCGGCTTCAGTGCGTAGCCCGGAGAGAAAGTTTATCTCAACAATGTCGCCATCGTCTCCCTCCCCTGGGCCAGGAACAGGTAGTGAACGGCTATCGCCTTCACCCCCCTGTTCGGCCTCTCCGGGAAGAGCAACGGTCTCGCATTTGACCTGGAACCACGTCTCACCCGTCCAAGGGACATCAGATGCTATCGCATGCTGATCTCTTTCGGACAACTCCCACAGACTATCAACTAACACCTCATGGGTAACCCCATTCCGGTGAATGATTGTTTTCCTGTAACTATTCAGTTGATTGACCCTAACGGGACAATCACCGTCAGTCGGCACGAACTTCGCCCTGCGCGGAAGTCGGTGCTCCCTCACAACATGGCCTGATCGCTCAGTTCGCCAGGCATCCTGAGATCTACTCTCGCACGCTAACACAGGCTTGCATAGCGTCACCTCGCTGGCTTCAAACCCGCGATATGCCACGCCAGGGGCTGGCTCAGCGCCATCAAGAGTAGGAGAAACGAACTGAGTGTCACCATGAGGAAGGTTCGGCACGTTGTTGATGACATCCAATGTCACCGTGCGGCCCGAAGGACACGTGAGAGTGGGCTTACAGCCTGCAGTCCACGCAAACGAGTACCCCATGTCCATACAGCGCTTCCCGACGGAGATGATGGATGGAGTGGATTCAAGGACGTGTGCCTCAATCACCTCGTCCAGGTTGCCGACATCAGCATCAACACGACCAGCAGCGCGAGTCGCCCTGTTAGCAGTGTGCAGCGCGTGAGTGTGTCCGCCTTTGGCAATCAGGGCCCTATCGGGTCCTTTCAGATCACCAAGACCGACCAGATCCATTGGGCAACCAGTATCTACCAGCCATCTCACCCCGCTGTATCCAACAGGTGCAGCAACCTTCTGAGTGCTTTCGGACAACACGATGTCCCCGTACATCTCCAGGATTGGTGTCGATGTCTTCATCATTGTATAGGAGCACTTGGGCATGAACAGCCGCAGCTCTTTTCAGAGCACTCTGAACCTCCCTAGCAATTCTCTTGCGGGATGGGAACTTGATCGCATTAGGATGGCTGTATCCAGCCTCTCTGCAGCGACTAACGACCCTGCCTGTGTTGTCACTTTCAATTGAAACAACAAACAAATCAGGGAGATCAGGGATCTTGACCCTCAGAGGTTCCCTATCGGGACCCTGCTGAAAGTACTTACTCCTCCAGGACAGCGCAATTTCCGCATCATCACAGTACCAAAACACTGTCTTGATGTCAGTTCGTCTCGGGAGCCTCCTGAATAAGGTCGCTCAGCGATCACCGGAGTTCACCCCGATATCCTCGATCACAGTTCCATTTGCGTCAATAGTCCTTCTCCAAATGACTTGGTCCCATTTGGGGCCTCCACCTGTGGTGCCGGAGAAGAACAACGCACTACGTTCGCTTTTCTCCCAACTGCTAATGCAAGGTGGGAGACACCCCGGTGCAGACCCACCGGTAGCTGGGGCAACAGCCCACGTAACGGGACACGCCACAACGACACGGTTGGCCTCAGGGTTACGGCCCGCCCCACCTAAAAATCCGTCAATCCTTGAGCGGGGCTGTCAAGACGCCTTGCCTCCCTATCGGGAGGACTGGGCGTAGGTGACCTAGGGGCCTCCCCTTCTTCATCCTCAATAACGGGGCCGGCAGTGGTACGAGGCGTGATAGGCTTCGTACCCGGAGGCGGCTTCTGATGCAAGTATTTCCATTGCTGAGCGGTACACTTGCCATACATCCAGTCGTAGCAGTACCCGAAGTACATAGGCTTGTCCCTAACGGGCCTATCACCAGCCCTCGGAGTAGAAGGCGCAGCAGGGTTCCTCGGGCTCTTGTCGTGCTCGAACCTGCATTCCCGACCATGCTGACACTTTCCAGTCTTGGCATACTCCCAGCAGGACCGATCAGCAGGCCCAGCAGGCGACTGCCTCCTTGGCGACTTGGGAGACGGGGTACGCTTGTCCCTTGACTACCTCTTCCAGGAGATGCTCTCCCTCTGACTGCTCCTCCCGGGCGAAGAACCTTGGCTTGCCATCTCTCCCGGACCTAACGGACCTTGAAGGACTTGGGTCGCTCTTCCTTGCGAGCGGGTCGTATCTTCGAACAACCCAGGAGCTCCAGGATGTCGATCCCTCTCACGAGAGTGAGATCCTGATCGGGATCTCTGCTCATGGAAGGTCTGATACATCTGAAGCGTGTTCTGGCGCTTCTGCAATCGCTCGACACAGTCCTGACAAGCTTTATAGAGCCACGGAAAAGACCTAACGGTCTCATCGCGATCCCATTAGATGACGAACGTTCTCGATGAACACGGCCAGCAGTACCCCATCATCGATCTTCCTCTTGATCCCGTAGATGAGATTGTCCCAGGTGCTCAGATAACTCCGGAGCCTAGCCTCATCGTCGGAGTGACCTGTCTGCCGACACTTGAGACTGGTCAACTCAGCAATCTTGAAGGTCTGGTCGTCTTCGACTCCAGTCTGCAGATGGTTCAGCAAGAGCTTCAAGATCTGCCTTCCCTTGATGCCCTGAGGAGGGGTCATATTCTGAGCAGCTTCTGTTAGGCGATTCATCTTATCCCTAACGGCCCTCGTCTTGATGCACTCCCTGATAGCACTCGTGAAGTTGGAATCCAACACCGGGTACTTGCAGGGTCCTCCAAGAGCGTCATAGTCGAGCCTCTCAGTCTCTGAAATCCACGCTAACGCGTAATCAGAGTCGAAGCTGAAAGCATTCCTGACCCTCTCTTTTCCTCGGAAATCCATTCCCGAAGCTTATCAGCTGTCGGTTCAGGAGGCAACGTGATAGTGTTGCATTTGTGATGGTACCGATCCTTATCAGCAACGATTGAAATCAGAGCCCCTATCGGGGTGCATGATGTGATCCTACAGCTCTCACACAGCCTAGCCGGAAACGGACAGCAAACGTCGCAAGCCCTCATTCCACAACCAACGCATGGGACGAGAGGGGGGCCGGAAATGGGGACCCTAACACCACACTTGGTGCACTTGTCCCGCCCGTCATCTCCCCTCATAGCTTCAGGAAGAAGACCACCATCTCCTTGCCTATCAGCACCGCGATAGGCACCGTTAACACTGTAACCAAGGCATGGACCCGTTCCAGGATTACTGGCATGTCCGACACTTGCTGGATAGCCCGCAACAACGTTGGGCTGGCTAACGCCGACACCAACGCCCTGATGGTAGACACCACCTCCATAGGCTGGGCCATAGAAACTCGAACCACACTGATTGTTCCCAGTTCCATGAGAGTCAGCAACTGTGCCGTGAAATCCAGGCGCTCCACCAGGGTATCCCCCGGTAGGACTACCGCCAGTCGGGCCGCCAGGAGGCCCAGCGGGCCCTTGGCCCCCGGGCCCTGGGGGTGGAAATGGAGCTGATCCATGACCACCACATCCGTCTCCACCTTGACCGGATGGTCCGCCGTGCCCGCCTCGTCCCCCGGGAGGAGGAGGAGGGGGCGGTCCAGCATCTGCGCGCTCACGCCGCGCATTGCAGCGCGCGCATCGCTCAAGGCCGTCATTCCCAAAATAAATATGGTCGTCACAAACGGCGTTCTCACAATCGGTGCAGCAATACATGGAAGCTTCCTGGGCATTTCTGCGACATGCCCAACACTTAATTTTCAAGAGCTGACAATTCCAACAATCCCCATCGTCACCCTTGCATAGCCCACAGAACTCACGCCTGCATGTGGCACAAGTGAACTCTGCGTCCGGGTGCTTCCGGTCATTCGGATTATCCTGAGCACAGATCTTCGGTACGCCGGGTCCACCGTTGCCAGGCATGCCTCTCGCAGTTGGTCCCGAAGCCTGCCCGCGATCGGATGGGGTCCCAGGAGTCCTCCAGCTATCGCCGGGACTCTGGATGTCACCACGAGCCTGCTCCCAGGAGTCCTCCAGCTATCGCCGGGACTCTGGATGTCGGCATGAGCCCTGCTACCCCTATCACCTCTAGGTGGACGGTTTGGGTTCGGAGAAACACTCCCGCTATCGCGGATCGGCCTTTCTAGGTTCGGAGAAACACTCCCGCTATCGCGGATTGGCCTTTCCCCCCTTGATTGCCGATTCCTGACCTCAGACCCCTATCGGGGACGGCAGTAGGTCTCGGGCTCCTGTTTCTACCTACATCCCTGCTCGGAAAAACTGAAACATCCCCCCTGACACGCGTTTAGGGGCCATCCCTCATGCGCCCTGGAGGGGAGTGTGACCTGTCAGGCAGTCCTAGGGCCCTTCTGCTTCTGCTGTCCGCCCTCCCCCTAACAAGATGAATGGGATGTCTGTCTGCATGAGAAGCATCGGCCCTAACGGGTGCGTTTGGCAAAGTGCGGTCAGTTAGGCTAACGCCCCCGCCCGGCCTAACCGAAAGATCGGTATCCCGACCATGTCCATCCCCAGGGGTAGGTGTCGGTGACCTGATCCTGTGTCCCTGTCCAGCAAAGGCGTTGTAACCAACGTTCTGTCTCTCTCGGAGTCCACGAGGATTCTGCTGGACACCCTGAATTATGTCAGCCGCGTCGTCGACGTGTCCTTCAATTTCAGCAAGCTGCGCCATAACTCTGTTGTTCATTCCATTCAGAGTGTGGACGTTGCTTTCGACAGTTGTCACTCTTCGCATCGTGGAGTCCAGCGAGTTGCGATATGAAGCGAGCTCACGCCTAATGAAGGACTGCGTCTGTTCATTACCCGAGGGAAGGCTACGAACCTGCCTTCTTATATCCTCGATAACTTGTTGGAGATTCCGTGAACTTGCCTCGTATGCTGCAATACGAGAGTTCGCAGCCTCGACCTTCTCAACGACAATGTCATGATCTCGACGTTGACGGTGAAATCCACGAGAAAGATACTGGACTTTCCGATGCATCTCCTCAATTGCCTCGTGCCAGTCCTGAGGGGAATCAGGCTCTGCGGGTCTATCGACCACCTGGTACCCCCTTCCGCTTCGCAATCTTGACACTTGTTCAGCAAGACCCACTTGCTCTTCATGAAGACCACCAATAGATTCGGTGACCCACTTCGCAAGCTTGTCGTGTTCGACGTGGAGTCTGTCAAGCTTCATGTTCAATTCCCTGAAACTCGCATCTGTTCCGTTGCTAGTAGCCCTATCGGGCCCCGACGCAGTTGGATCATCGGACGGCGTCTGCAGCTTGACAATCTTTTCCACCAAGAAGACTCGTTTCTCGAGCTTCTCCAAATCATCGAGGGTTTGATCTTCAGATGCAGCATGACTCCTGCGGATAGCCTGATGATTTTCCTGAATGACCTGACGAAGCTGACCAATAGCGACCTCTGTGTCCCTAACGGATTCCCGAATTTCGCTGGACAGCAACTTGATCCTCTGATCCACGATCTCAGCCTGTTCATCGATGGCATGCCTAACAATGGCCCTGCTATCCGGGACGATCTCGCCAGCAAATCGCTGAACTATCATTCGCATCCTATCGGCATCAGATTGAGTCGCAACCTCAGTAGCCAAGCGACTAACCCTGTCCTTCGCCTGCTGATTCTCGTCGCTCCGATCCTTTCGCATGGAACTCACCTGACCATTCAGTAACCTGATTTGGTCAGCAAAAATGTGGAATGCTTTCGCGACTGAACCAGACACTTCACCCCTCTCGAGCATCTCCTGGATGTGTAAATCAAACACTTCCTTTGCCCTAGCGTCACCTGACTCGCCAGAAGAATGGGATCTGTGGGCTGGAGGAGTCGATATCTCGATCCTCTCAGGAGCCCTACCAGCTCTGACATGGAGTACAGGACTATCATCAATCCTGGAAGGCCTACTCGGAATGGATCCCCTTCCCCGGCTATCGCCAGATCGGGGATCAACATTCGATGCACGAGACTCAGGAGTAGAGTGGATATGAACGTCAGCGGGATCAAACATTTCCTCATCCTGCGGAGTTGAACCTAACGGTATAGGGCTAGCTCTCCTCGCCTTTGACCTATCGGTCTCTACGGCTAAGGGTGACGGCCTCTTCGCAGAAGCACTGCGCTCCCTGGCTGCCGACCCCCGTTGGGGAGTGAACTCATTGCTAGACCTTAGCGGTTCGAGGTCGCTGGGATCTCGCCCTAACGGGCTAGCGATCGACGGACGATCCTCGATTCCGAGTGCATTGGCAAGCCTACCGTCTCTCGCACCTGCCTCAACTACTTCGGCAGCCCGCTCAATGATCCTCGGCGAACCAGTAACCCGGTTTGCGTTCTCGTCCCTCTGATGCAGCGGACCTCCAAATGTAATGTTGGGAAAAGGGGGAACATTTGGGGTATGGTCAAACGCCGGAGGACCTATCGGTCCACTCCGGTCATGGATGGCCTCCAAACCCTGAAGAACCTCCCGGCTATCCCTGGCCCTCTCTCTCTCGCTCCGGGTGTCCCTGTCAACACGAAGGTCCCTTGCAGCTCCACGAGAGAGACTCCTGGGCCTGGCAGCAGCACGGCTCCTTGCACTTCGGCGTGCCAAATTCTCTTCCTCATCACGACGATCCGCAAATGCGGCATAATCGTCATCATCATCGAACTCAAACTTGGCCGCAGCAGGATTAGGCCTATCGGCATCAGACTCCTGCTTCACGCTACTGCCCCAGCCTGCGGTTGATGTTAACAGAGCATCGTACCCGGCCTGTAAACGTCCTCTCCACGTGCTGACCTGGATTTTGAGAACCGGTGGATCGACCCGAGATATCTGTCGGAGCCGGAACCATGGTTCCTGGTCCTCGCGGCCTGTCCCCGAGCTCATCCGAGACCTGCGATTCACCTGGAACAAGAGACCTTGGGGGTCGGGTGGGCATGGCCTCCAGGTCGTCTGAATGAGGGCGGGCCATGTTCATCGCCATGCTGATGAAGTCCAAATGTCCGTGCCTGAGCCTGGTTCAGAGCCGCCCCTATCGGGGCGAGCTCTTTGTCCTTGCTCATCATCGGTGGCCTGACGGAAAATGCAATCGTCTCCATCGTCAGTGAACCTGCCACGGCTTCTGGGTGTGTCCCTATCGGGATCATCGCTCCTTCGATCCTGACCTGCTGAACCTACCTCAAATTCCTCGAAGTTATAGTCCGGCAAGTCCTCACCTGATCGGAGACCTCCTAGGATGGCCTCCTCATCCACGACACTCCTGCGTGATCGTGGGGTCGACGTCATAGAGCTTGTAGTTGATGGTCTCAAGCGCGTAGGAAAGTCCTACGGCTGATAACCTGTGATTCGGGCACGAGCCTGTGCCCAGGCAATGGGTAAGTTGGGGTAAACAAGCCACAAAAGGTTCCCCAAAAGCAAACCAATCCCCGGTCCCAAAGATCAGGGTTTCCCACACACCAGAGAACAACAACCAAAACAAAGAATAGAGTTACCCGCAACCTTGACCGACAACGGGCCGCACGAATGGTCCCTACCAACCTGACGGCGGCCCGAGGTCTCTTTCTCCCCGGAGATGCCGTCGGTCGACGCAGGGGTTCGGCGACGCCCATTCGAGGCGCGACGGAACCCGTGAAAACTTGAGCCAAAGTGGCACCGGATAGTTGCTATCGCAACATGCCGGTAGTCACCTGAAATACATGGCTAATCACAGAAGACAAAGTCGCCAAGCAATCCGCCCAAACGCTTGCCCACAGCCTCCCCACCCCTGTGCCATTTTTGTGCCGGGTGACAAGTGGCAGAGCGTTGGAACAATTGTCAAATGCCCAGCAGAAGCCTTTGAGAAGCTATCCAGCACGGCAAAGGTGATTTGCAGTATCAGCCGAACTTCCCGCCTGCGCTTTCGCAGCTTGAGCCTCGCGCGCTCGGATGGGCCGGAGCTTGCCAGTCGCCAGGTTCCTCTGCTGCATCTCCCGAAAGTCCACCTCCTCACAAGCGAATCTACTGTGATTCACCGAAGGGCCCGAAACCTATCACCAACTTGTTTGAACCGGTCACCCCAAGTCTTTGAACAACCTCCTTCAGCTCTCCCAATATACGTATGAATATAAACCCTGGGTTCCAAAAAGTGGCCTGAAAATTCCCTTTCAAGGTGTACAAAAGTTTCCCCCGGTTACCCCCAGGCCCTGGGGCTCCGCGCGTAGGCGCGGCCCTGGGTCTCCAAGTTGGCCCTGGGCAGATTCGCGCGCGCGGCGGCGCGGAGCAGCGTCTGCGCCGTGAGGTCGAAGGGCTGCCAGGAGCCCTCCAGGCCCACCTCTCGACAAAAAAGCGACGCGAGTCCAGCTCCTCCATCTCTGGTCTGGGGAACCCTATGGGTTGAAATGGGAACCAAGTGGAAACCGGCCGTTTAGGGGGCTGCCACACTTTGCAAGACAGTGTCATAAATGAACCCACCCAAAGGGTGATGTCCCTTACTGGGTCCGTAAAAGCAAAATCCTCTAGTTGCTCCCTCCACGGAATGAGGACTAGATCCATCACCTTTCCCTGGTTCTCAAATTAAGGTGGTAAACAAACTAGAAACAAGGAATCGCCGGGCAAGGAACCATCAACCTGGGCTGCTGCGATTGGTGCAGTATGTGCAGCTGTCATCCACGAGAGCCCGCCAGGCGTCATCCATGTCACAATTTCATTTTGCCATTCAACCACATGATGCTTGATTCTAGTCCATATTCAGTGAGCGTTGGTATGCAACAATAATTCCCAAGACCTCCCAGCGCCCCGCCTCCCACACAGGCGCCATCTCCTGCACCTTCACCTCCTGTAGCCCCTCGAGCCCCTCGTCCTCCTGAGGCTTGACTTGCCTCCAGTGACCACGGAGCCACCACTCAAAGTGTGGCCTACCCATTCGAAAATTTTGGACCTCACTTCCCACACCCTTAAGGGACCAAACACCCTCCGGAACATACAAACAGCCCTTGTGTGAGGCTTACGACGAAGTGTCTGCTGATTCCCTGCGCTTTCCTGAAGAGGGGCGTGTCCAGTGCGTTGCATTTGCGCTTTGATTCCTGCGATGCCAACGTTCGATGTCCTTCCTCTCTTCCTCTGACTTGCTTCGCCACTTGCGAGGGGCTTCCCCTGCCTCATCTTTTCTACAGTGTAACCCGAAGAGTCCCGAACCAGCCAGGTTCCATCATCTGCCTGGCAAGAGTCCCGGCAAAATCCCCAGTTCCATCCTTATAAATTGGGAGAACGGCCCTAAGTCCAAAAATCCCATCGAATAGAAGTCCTCCCCTCCCAAGGTGGAAAAGCTCCTGAAAGCTGCCGTCGATGACGTAGGGCGTGAGCCCGCCAGAGCCTAGCAGCGAGCGGAAATCCGAGTTAGCCCTGGCTCCCTTGGTGACAGGTAAGTGGAACGGGGAAGAAAGCCAGGGATTTCCCCCCTTGAGTCTCTACATTGGTTGCTTGATGTAGGTTTTACGCTGTTTACCTACTGCAGGAAGCATTGGGCAAAATATGCTTATTGCAATGTTCAAAGTGGTGTGGTCTTGTTTTGGACTCATTTCAAAAGGCAGAGCAAAACAAAGGAACCTCGTTTAAGAAGAAGCTGGCTTCGGTTTCTCAATCCTACCCCGAGGTGGTAAGCAACACCAGGCCCCAATCCTTGAAACTCGGAATCTCAGCCCAGAATTCTTGGACAAAGCGTTCCGCCCAGTCTCTCTGTGATGGTTCTTTTGCATTTTACACGTCCCTTGAGTTTTGCCACAGAAAGTTGCAACAAACCCTTGTCGCGGCATGTTCCGCAGGGCTCCCACCTGCGCCTTCCCAACTCCCCGTTGTTGTCCAATCGCAAGCCTGTTGTTTGAGCTCCATTTCTTTGCATATCGGCCCAACAACACAGCTTGCGGGTCATCACGCGGAGATTGTTGACCCTGATTAGAAACCCAGCCTCAGTGTTTTGTTTTAGAGGGGATCCCTTTTAGTTCTTGCAGAAGGATCTCCTGAGTGATGACGGGGGGGGGTTCAAAACAAATCGAGGGTCAACGCCAGGAACCAACATGTTCTTCTGACCAAGATCCATCCAAACAAACAATTTGCCAGGGGCCAGAAAAACAAAGCACCTTGCAGGGAGGTGACCCCCCCCCCCCGCTCCCCCCCAAGCCGAGTCCAACTGGACCTGCGAGCAGGCGGCAGAAGGAGTAGGACAGCAGCCGCTCCAACATGGTCCAGCACCTCCTGTCGAAGTCCGAGGTCCGCCAGGCCAGGACCTGGCCCCAAACAGCGCTCCGCCCGGGCAACAAGCGGAGAGACCACGTCGGAGGTCTTGGGGCTGAAGCCACCCTCATTTAATTCCGTTCAAGAAAAACAATGTTATGTTTCCTCGCGGGACATGGTACCAGGCAGCAAAGCGTCACACTTTCGCAAAAATCAGAGGTCAACCAGTGTTTGACTTCTCGACGTGTTGCTCTTTTTTTGGGCGGAATGACCAGGACTGCATAAAGCGACTTCTCGTTGCTTTTTTTTTCCGACTTCTGGGCTTTCGTAACTTTTCGACTTGTTGCAACTGTTTGACGTTTCGCGACCTCGCGATTTTTAAAGAGTTTGTTCATGTGTTCGTGACTTGTCGGCTTTCCGGCTTTGCGACTCTTCGACTTTCTGCGACTCCTGGCAATTTCGGGACTCTCGGTGTTTGTTTTGCGCTTTTTGAGCGCCGGCTACCGCTCCATTTCAGCTTTCCGATTTCGCAACTATGCGATTACCCTACCATGCTTGCCTTTTTTCCGCAAAGCCCCTATGACCGGAAGTGGTGGGCTTGGCTGCAGCATTCATTCCTTTTCGGCTTTGCTTCAAAGACAGGAACAAACCGGAGCAAAGTAGTAGACCAAAGGGGTTCAATGCTTAGATTTGCAAATCAAACGCAACCCGCTTATCAAGCTAATGCCCTGCCCATCTGCAAAAGTCCTCTAAATGCAGTTTCACAAAAGGAATGATTATTGTTATCTGTAAACCATTTTGATCGTAGTAAAGGAACACATGGAGAGTGGACATATCAGTCCCCCCTTAGGCACATTACTGCGCGCACGTACGTAGCCACATGTTTGTCGGTCGGCTGCGCTTGTCACGTAGGAACCGCGTAGGGACTTGACAGTTTGCGCGTAGGTGTAGGGGCTTAGAGAGCAAAACCCCAATCACGTAAGCGCGCTTGGGGGCTTTAAGGCTGAAATACACTTCACGTGAGTGCCGGCACAGGCGTCTGAGACGTTACTAGCGCGTTGCCTTCCCAAAAAAAGCTGTGTTCATGTTCATTGTAAGCTCCTGATGGTAAGACTATGTGCATTATATGCCATGAGGTGCAAGTGGGTTAGTCACCAGAATTAGTTAGAAAAAACAAACATGAAAGTAGATGGAATGATCATGGGAAGTTAGCTTGGACAACACGTGATACATTGCTGGGGAACCTCTACCGGTAGGCCAGCAATCTAATTGTTTTGTCTTTATCAAAAATGGGGAATGCACGTGTGAAAAAAAACCTTTAGAAGTTCATATCTTCTCCATCCAAACAGCTGGTGAGAGCCCATCAAGTTGTGAGAGATGAAGACGGGATACGCATCAATTGCATTCATGCGTTTATCGTTCATCGGCGCTTGGAATTGGAACGGGGATGTTTGAGAAAGCTAGAGGGACAACTTGACTAGAAGCCCTATCAGCATCGCAATGAAATTGTATTACCCATCCAGAAATAGAGCAAAAACAAATTAGGAATAAAGGTCAGAAGGCAACTTGTTTGGATATATCACGTAGCTCGTCTCTGTCTCTATGTCCAAATATATTCTTGCTCAGCTCTTGCTGTACCAGCAGCTGGGATACAGCAGGAATGTGGCTCTCTTTCGATTTTAAATACTCACTTTTTTTTGGGGTAAGTGTTCAGCGGTTTTCCACAGTAAGTGCCTCCTTTGTAGGCAAGTTTCTGCGTCAAAAATTCGACTATTCGAGCTTCGTGTTGTGGATTGTTTGACGTCTGACACTCACCGTGCGCTCCGATCCGAAGCCCACTGGGTAGCCGCACGGTTGCGAGGTAGATTTAGTCGAAGAGTTTGCTATTGACGAAAGTACTCGAAGAGAACTCCCATGCACAAGTGCGCTTCGTCATATGGAAGGCCAATCCAAATCAGCACGAGGAATGGTGGTGCTTTGCCACATGTTTGAGACCAGCTTGGCAAAAATACCCCAACAGGAGATCTACACTTTTTCGGGGCTCCGTGTGTTTTTGTTCAGCCTGCCTTCCTAAAAGAGCAATGCTTCGTTTCCCAAGCCCAAAGCGAACGTAGTTTCAGCCAAGCACTCAATTGAAATGCGGTGGGCCTCTTGAGCCATCCCCAAAGATCCTGGCAAACAAGGGGCCACTTTGTGGCGAATACTTTTGCCGACCCGAAGGATTTTCCGAGCCCGGAATCCCCACCAAACTGGGCTGAAGTTACCGGCTGGTCCCATGCCGTGAAGCCCATGAAGCCTTGGTGCAACAGGCGATGTACAGGGGCAGCGCTGCCATCGCCAGGTCAATGCCAAAGGGCTCCTCCTGGCAATTGGGGGGTTTGGGGTAGCCAACAAGTGACGACTGAACAACATTCTGCGCCTGCAACACGACTGATCGTACTTGTATTCAATTCCAATTTCAGGTTGGTTCTATCAAGACATCTATTGCGTGCATGGCTGCACCACTTTTGTTGGTTTGTGTTCGACGTTGATGCAAAGCCGCGCATCAACGAACGTTGAACATTGTCAAAAGGATAGAGCTGGGAGGATTTGAGCCTCCAACCTCCACCTCCCCTAGACGAAGGGTGGCGCGCTGCCATTGCGCCACAGCTCTAGCATTCACATGTGGAAGCGCCCATCAAGTGATGATACAACAACCACACCCGCACTGCATGCGAGCTTCATCCCAAGCACCGGAGCGTAAAGGCCAAGCGGACAACCGAAGGACACTCCAAAGCACAGCAACCATTACTGCTTTTCCTTGCTTTGATGGGCGCATTTACAACGAAGCCCTAAATATTCCTTTTGGTTTCCCCAAAAGTGAGGCTTCGCTGTCAAGTCCCTCCAACGACCGGGCCTGCTCACAGCAGCAGTAGTCGATCCAAAAGGCGACCTGTACAGAATCCATGGCCGGGCTGAATCAGCTACCAGGAAGAAAAAGCGAATCAAGTCCAAGCTTACATGCCACTCTGAAAGGAAACTTGTTTCGAACCCAGATGTCCATTTGGGGATTGTGCAATTAAAGATGCCTGGAAACTTCCCATTCGCCGGCCTTTGCCTTCCTTTCACGGCCATCGACAGCAAGAACCGTCCGTGTTCGCAACTTTTGCAGTCCTTTCGCGTTCCTTTCGCCAGCCTTTTCCAGTGCAGGGTTTTCCTTTCGTGGGAGTTTCCACAATTTGAGACTTGCCATTTAGACGACCCCCATTTACAACCCAAAGGCAGCCAGCTAGCCAGCCAACAGCTTAAAAGCGTCCGTACTTGCCGCAAAGTCCAGCCACAAAACACATGGAACAAGAGCATGGCTCTCCTACCTCTCATGTAGGCACCTTCTGTTTTTCAAAAAATCCAACCCCTTGGCTGCCTCTATATTTCAAGCCACCATCCCCACATCAGGCTGCCACATTCTGTGTGAGGCTGCCGACACTTTCGTGCCTGACCGCGTTTCCATCCCTTCCACTCCCTTCCTTCCCGGCCTCACAGGGCACCCCAGCCGCCAGCGCCATGTGCATGAACCACCGCGCGAAGGCCGCCAGCTTTCGCGCCTGGCGAAGAAGCGCCTCGATCCCCGAAACTTTGTGTCTGTCTGATCCAAATTGTTTCTCAAGCGCTGGAATTCATTCACCAGAAGGGTTTTGGGGGTTCTGATCAGTTCCTTGTTCGCCCTGCTCGGCAACTTGGGAGCAGGTCATGATATATCATCCGCCAAGCGGAAGTAAGACGAATCCCTTCAAAGAAATTAAATTCATGGGGTTCTCGATCCTAACCAAGCTGAAGCATGTCTGTGGCTCCTGAGTGTCGAGAGCCGTTCCCAGTGTGGCAGGTTGTCCGCTAACAAACTGATCAACGATCAACACACTTGGAATGGGGACTTTCACTTCTCCTGGGCCACCATGGTTCCCTACATCCCTTGTTTTACCTGCAGCGCCTGGTTTCCTGTGAAACACCACAGAAGCGACGCTGCTGCGGGCCTTGATGTTATCCTCCGAGTCGGGATGGCAGTCGGCGCCTGGCAGCTGACTTTGAGTTGCGGGCCCTTTGAAACAAGTGAGCCTATGGTGTGGGCGGGGGGGGAGATGCTGAGGCTCACGTGCATGGGTACATGCTGTTTAGCCCCTTGCCCAGCCATGCAGGCTGCATTCAGTTTGCGGGCATTGACGAATGCAGCGGGACTTTCTTGATTCTGAATTGTGAGTAAACAGAGTCACCAACAGCAAAGCTTCTCATCATGCGGCTGGGCCAATGGGAAAGCGCGTTGTTCGAACCAACTGATTCTTCCCTTCGCTTTGAAGCCTGGCAGCGAGGGACCGCCATGTTCTTGCTAGCTGCATGGGGATTAGCAAACAAGTAGCTCTTTGAAGCCCCCCAAAGGGAAAAAGTGCGAGGGACAAAAAAGCAACACACTAAGACTAATTCGTGCCAAAGCACACTAACCCTGGACTCCTGGACGTGAGCTAAATCGTTTTGGGGGTGACCTCCCCTGTGCAAAGAGGCTTCGCGCATAATCGAACGGCTGAGCTCCTGTGCGCAGCCAGCGGTGGGACAGCAGGAAAACCACCAGCTGCCGCTCGGCCTTGTCCGGCTCCACTTCCATACGCTGTGACACCTCCTGCGGGAGAAATGGGTCAGCCCCCCCCCCCCCCGGAAAAAATATATATCTTTCGAGCACATTTTGAAGTTGGACCCCTTGAGGATCGATGTAGGCCCTGTGGGGGCTCTGCGGTCTCTTTCCCACGAAAGTGCCGCAGAAAGGTTTGCCTGTCCTTTCCCACCTCAAATGGCCCCTGCCCCCGCAAACAAAAAGACAACAAACAAGAACGCTACACGGGCTCTTTGGGGACAAGGAGCAAACCAAAAAGGTATGCTGGCGGTAGACAACAGTCACAGACAGATGTACATGTCAGGTGCATTTGGCCGCAGGCCATGGTTGAACAGGCTGTCACCATTCAAAACAATGTTTTGCGGTGCTTCCAACAAGCCATGATTGAGGCTGTCGCTTCAATGGACCCAGCTCTTCGTCAAGCCGGGATTGCTTAGGCATTATTTCACAAGCTCAACCCCTTCAAAGACTGATACTTAACCAAAAAGGGTTGCAACGAATAGACACATCAAAGTGTCTGGGGCAAATTGCTGCAAAATACGGGATGTCCGGAAGTAAGGGAACCTCAGACGCGAGCTCCTTTGACCCCCGAATCGGTGCACCCCCCGCAACACCTGGCCTGCAGGAGGTCCTCCGCGGACTTTGCAGCGCCGGAGTTGTGCTTGGGGAGGCCGTTCCGCAGCTGGGACCTCGGCCAAAACGTGACGGTTGGCGTCGAAACCTCACTTACCAAAGCGCTCTGCAAATGAAATCACTATACGCACTTTCAAAAAACGAAGCTTTAAATGGTTTCCAAAACCAAAAAAAAGAAAACAAGGCAAATAGATGTTGTTGGCAAAACTCAAGTGCCCAGGCACGATCACATGGGCATGGAAATCGGCTTTATTTGGCTCTGCCAGCCAGGTTGAGCTTTGATAAGCATGTCAGGATGGCTTACATAGCCCTCGCTTGCCAGAACCAGCCACTTATAAACGTCATAGGGGTTTTCGCTGTGAGAAACTTCATGGCGGTTTGAGCCCTTAGCTCTTCTGGCGAGGCACCAGTGAACGAGTCGAAGTGGCGGCACAGCCGTGTCGGGGCACTCCAAGATCCGCTGGGCCTTCTTCGCAAGCCTCGACTTGGCCACCGAAAACCCAGGATTGACAACGCCCTGTTTTCTGAATTGCGGGGCGCCACATGTGAGAGAACGGCCGCGACTTGCCTTACCTCCCAACTAGCACAAAACCTAACTGGAGGTGATCAGAAGGGCCCTCCACTGGTTCCATGTAAGTTGAGGGGGAGGTAAGCCAGGAATGGATGAACAGGAGCCCAAGATTGATAACCCTCTGCATTGCAGGGCAAACATCCAGGTGGAAATCAGGTTGCTTGAGCCAGCCCCAGTACCGGTTTATTGGAAGCATCCCATGATAGAAGCTGATTCAACAAACCTCACTTCACCTGAACGGCATGGCTGCTGTTTTTTTTTCAGGGCACCTTCCACCGACAAACACCCCTCGAGTCCTGCCACGACTTTGCATTTTGCTGACGGGGCGCCCAGCTTTGATGAAGTGCCGGCTGGACAGCAGTCGTTGCACGTGCTGCCGCACCTACCGGCCGGGTGCCCGAAACATCTTGAAGTCCTGGCTTGGGGTTTTCTTGAATCGGGACCCCTGAAGATGCTTTGGAGTCTTTACATGTCTCTCCCTTCCACCAAGAAACATGGAAGTGCACCCACCCCTTTTAAGGAAGACTAGCAGAGCACCCGATGTTTGTTGGGAAGGGTGCCATCCAAAGGAGCCACGTTAAGCCCATCCCTGTAATTAGATGTCCTTACACCGCATACTCTATTCTACGTATATGTAAATTCATGTTTATTGGAATTATAAATGACCCATCCGTTTCTGGTAAATTCATGTTTATTAGGATTATAAATGCTGCTCTGGCTGATGAATATGGAACTGGTTGGTCCGAGCTTGTTCAGGCCCCGGTACGTACCCTGATCCGTGCTGTTGCTCCGCTGCAGCTCTGCAATGATGATGCTTGTTTTGCGGGGTGTGGCAGGTTCCATCCGGCCGTTGAGGAGCCGGTCACCCCGGTCGTCATTGATGTTTGGGGGCGCCAATTCCAGCAGCTTGACGGACACCGCTGTCCTGCCGACAAGGCTGAGGCGTTTCAGGTCCTTCTGCGAGTCCCGCTCAGTGCGACGGGTGCTCTTCTCAAGTGCTCGGGCGTTGGTGGGGTCTACTTTGAACCTTGGTGCTCCAACGGCCGCCAGACTGAAGCCTCCTTCGTCGTCTGGCTGCCGGGTGCCTCTGGTGAGGACATGAAGCACAAAGCCCGAACCTTCGGCAAGACTGTCGGAATCGCCCTCCAAATTTGGTCCCCGTGTTCGAGACAAGGATGAGGAGCTAGCAACCAGCTTTCTCCGACCAGGTCAGTCCTTCATCAAGGTGCGGGTTGTTTTGATCCTCCGCCTCATTCCCTTGCCCCACGGCTCGCCACGCTCGAGCATCGCTCAGCTGCTGAAAGAGTGGGGCTGCCCTTGCAGGCAGGACGAGGGTCTGAGCAGGGATGTTCTTAAAAGGTTGGATCTAGTGAGCCGCCCCCACACCCAGTCATGGCAGGTCCGGTTGGTGATGTCATCATCACTAAGGTCCGGGAAATCGGGGCGCCTTCTGAGTCGACCCCATCCTTGTGTGCCCCGAACAAGACTCGGCAACACATCCAGAAGGGAACTGTGCCGTATCGAGGGCTGGTTTGTGGGTGGTATCGATCTTGTTTGCTGCCGGGTATTTCCTCCTCAAGCCGGGATTTGGGTTGGGTTCTTTGAGGATGTTTTCGCTGACACTCGGACGGCTCTCGCCCAGTGGGCAGCATCCAGGCCTGCACTGCCTCGCCGTGCACAGGACCGATGCCAAGTCGAGCTAAATACTGCTCTGGCATAAACATCAACTAAACCATAGAATAGTCTACCGAGTTTGAGATGTGCTGTTATATCGAAACCAAGTTCGAGTTTGTTGCAGAAATTTGCCTTTAGTTCCGTATATTTTGAATTCTTTAGTTTTACGTATAATTCCTTCAATTGCTAATCTTTTGGCTACATTCCATGAGTACATTGTTTTCTATTAATAGGTCCTTCATTCCATTTACGTTGCTTACTTTATGTTATGTTAAGATGATTATTGTTGCATTCAAAGGTTAAATTAATGTATTCCAAGTTCGGCCTGCGCCCAAATTGGGCAATTCGGACAAGGGCGAAGGATCCACGCCGCTGGGCCACGCAAAATGATTGCCACGGGGCCGAAAGGTCAGAAACACCCACTAAACAGGCGGCTTCAGGGCTTCTGGTGGGGCATGGTTTGTGTTCAGCTCGTGGCTTGGCTTATGTTCGCAGGTTTGTCTCGTCGTAATTTTGGGCAACCAAAACCGCAGGACTGCCAGCTGAGTTGGCAAGAGGGTTTCCTGCCTTGAGCTGTTCAAATGCCCTCCTCAAGAACTGCTTGGCTTCGATCACCCACTCTCTATCTCCACTCATGGCCGAGCACGCCTCTGCAACACCTCATGGCTTCTACAGGTCACTGCTCGGAAAACCAGCGGAGCCCGTCTTTTTTCACCCAAAATGACATGAAACGACAGGAGTATGGCAGTGCACTTGCTCCACTGGCCATCCGCCCCTCCCATATCCCCCATATCCCCCCTATGCCCACCTGCGACACGCGCACAGAATGGCACACCATGGTGCGGAGGTCATAGACATCGTCCATGGCCGCCTTCCTGAGAACCGGATTGAGAATTGCACCCGGGACACGTGTTTGGTAGGCTCAGACAATGGAAGGGGTCGAAGAAACGCGCCCGGTCCAAAATCACATGACAAATTCCCCAGAATTCTATCCTTAAGACCGAACGCCTGGGAAGATGCGTCTCTTGCAGGACTTAGCCTTACAGCAGGGCCATGCAAGTTGGCACCCAGGTCCCTTGCTTGGGCCAAAAGATGCCTCCTCCCCCCCCCCCCGTCACAAACAAACAATCGGCACAAAGAGATACTCACTGTAGTTGCTTCAGAGGCCCAACCCCCAGCAGGCCCCACCCCAGACCCGAGCCACCCAATCTGATGTCAAGGGTCGGCAGCTGGGCGGCGTTCGCCTGGTCCACAAAGGTGGCCAAGCGCTTCGGCAGCCGCTTGGAAAGGTACCACTGCAGACCTGCCATGAGCGCCATGGTTCCCACAGACGCGGTGGGCGAACTCATTTAGAATTTACTGTATCTGCTTACGGTTCCCATGGTTTGATGTGTTTTTTTGCTCTTTTGTTTCCCGTTTATTTTTTCTCGAATCCGCATCGTCGTGTTTCATTGACCTGTGGAACCTGTCGAGTTGACTTGTCCAAAGGCATACCTGCTGTCGCCATGGTTATGGTTCCCTGAAATCATGCCCACAAAGGTAAAATGGGACAATTCACTCAGAGCCTCACGTTCTCACGGGAGGGAAAGCCGCCCTGGGGTTGTCCCCAAGAAGGAACCTGTGGGAATCCGTTTTGGACCCCTACCGCTGGCTTCTTGAGATATAGGTTGGTCGAAGCGTGGGAACGATTTCCACCCCGACGCGGCCGACCATGCAACTTGGCTTCACAGGCTCCCCCCCCAAACTCCCGAATGTCCGAGCAGCATTCAACAAAACTTCCACCCCCAAGGGAGAGTCGAGCCTATACATGTATATATCTGTATATATATATATACAGTATATTAAGCTACGTATCTACATGTAAGCATTATACAGCCACTTTTCCCAAGATGGAGATTTGCGGAACATATCGGGGAAAAGCTCAGCCTGGGAAGCTCCAGGTGAGGTGGGCCCGTGACATGGAGTAGGCGGCGCCGTCGATGCTCTGCAGACGTTTGCCCAGGCGGTAGCCATGCCTCGCCTCGCTTTGCGCGCGCCTCCACTCCAAACACGAATTGGACAAATGTGACATCCTCAACCCGGGGAACCCTCTGGATTCTCAGCTCCCAGACGCCACAGCCTTCAGTTGGGGAGGAAATTCGCTCACCCTCACCACCCCAGCGCGCACTTCGGCCCAAAAAGAAAGCCCCAAAAGAAGGGTTTCGGGCGGAAAGTGCCCTTTGATGAGCCGTACGCTGGCAGACCCCCCACCCCCCGCAAGCGCCTGGTCAGGGGTGATGGATTTCAACTTCTCAAAGCGCCGGTGCAGCCGCCGAGCGAGCTCCAGCCAGAGGTCGTCGTCCGCGTCTTGCAGCGGCCGCAGCGGCGAGTTTCCGGAGGGCGCGACGCGCGACAGGAAGTCGTAGCCTCGAACCGGCGCGACCCGCGGGGCGGTCATTGAAATGGCCCTAGGGTTTAGTTGCTGTGGTGTCCTTGCCGTGTTATGCCGTGTTGTCCTAGTTCGAAAAGAAGTCATGAGTTGGCTCTTGGTCAGTGTGCCAGGAACTGAGTTCTGTGATTTGTTGCGCTCCTACGTTCTTTGGAATGTCCAGGGGGGAGTGGGTCAAAAGCAAGCCCGAGCTTCTTTTCCCGAGCGGCCCGCTTTTTTTTTGGGGGGGGGGGTCGATGCAAGTGGGCGGGACCAGAGCAGCCAACCACGAAAATGAGCTCCCAAACCGGCTTGATGCCGGCCTCGGGAGCTATGTATTACGATGCGGTTGCAAGGGTTCTTCCAGAAACCAATGCACGCGTAGAAAAGATGCCAAGACCCTGAACTGCTAAATGTTGGACTT
Organism: Effrenium voratum; assembly: GCA_963377175.1. Lineage (NCBI taxonomy): Eukaryota > Dinophyceae > Suessiales > Symbiodiniaceae > Effrenium > Effrenium voratum. The sequence goes on from CAUJNA010003228.1 coordinate 824,254, forward strand.
CCCTTTCAAAAAAAAAAGACACGTTCAATTGCTGGACTCTCAGAATTTGAACCTGGCCGTGGCCCCATGGCTCCAGTGGCAAACCAATCCCGGCCTCAGGGAGCCGAGGAGCCTTCGACACAATGACTTCCCTTCCCTTGTGATCCAAAGCTGGTTCACCCCCGTGCCAATGACTACCTGGCCACTCTCGAGTTCCGCCCGTGGCAACCTGAATTCTCGACCCTGGTTCCAAGCTCAAACCCAGCTTGATTGACCTCCATTTGGCTGTGAGTCAAAGATGGGTATCCATTTTGGAACCCTGGTAAATGGAACCAAGGACTACAACCTGCGGTTTCCTGGTGCTTTAATTTTGACCCATACCCATTTCACCTTTTGGCTCCTGGGCCAAAAGGGAAAGGCAGGTTTGGGGGTCGAATCTCGTCCAGGGAGCGCTCTGCTGTGTCCACCTCCCGGCGCTTGTAGATGCGCAGGAACCGCTGGCGTACCCACCAGGCCTAGGAGGGGAGGGCATGCAGACTTGGCACAGGGTTTGCGTTTGGAACCAACCATTTCGGCACCAAAAGGCATCAATTGAATGTTCATCCGTGGGCAACCACTGACATTTCTAGGTCGGATGTCTCCAGTTGCTCGTGTGCCCCGGCCAAGGCCTCTCCCTTCATTCGCCAGGCTGACCCCGGCTTGCAGCTTGAGGGGGCAAACGCGAGCTTCATCCATGCTGAGGGGCCACTGACAATCACACAAGCCAAACAAACTCCCAATTGCAACCAACGGACCTGAAAAGAAGCTAGGACTTGAGAAAATCACCAAGGAAAAGGGAGACCTCAGACTGACGAAACGCTGCCAAGAAAACCAACATCGAGGACTCAGTCATGGCCAAGGCGCCGTCGTGGCCAGCGCCACGGTGGAAAGGATGATGGCGCAGCCTGAGGCGAGAGGCTGCTGGCACGCGGGGAAAACCGCTGGCTGAACATGCTTAAATTTGTAGAGGGATGCGTCCACAAGAGGGATCTGCACCAAAATTGCTCCTTGAACCCCCTCACAAAACAAAAGCGCAAGTTTTGAACGCATGGCGTACTCTTGGAATACATTCAATATTTGCATGTAAATGATGCGGGGGGTATCCGTGCCTGGGATTGAATATGGGCAAATCTACACACACACACACACACACACACACACACACACACACACACACACACACACACACACACGCAAATGCAAGCACAAACGACTTGTTTGGAGATACCTGCCAGCGTCGTCAGGATGAACTAGGCGAACGGAAGGTCACACTCTGACAATTGTTTGGGCGGGGGATGGCTGCCGGAGTTGCCCATTTGAGCCCCAAATCTTGCACCAAGCATCCTGCAGGAGTTGTACAAAGACCCTACGGCTTTCTGCTTCTTCCTGTTCCTTCGGCTTGCAAATTCTGAATCAATCGAACTTAGACCCACCCCGAAAAAAGACTGTTTGCAGGCTAGCAGCGGCTCGCAGATATTAATGAATGGAAATTGGAGAAGCAAAGCAGCCAAGATGAGTCTGGCAGTCAAAAATCACGACGCAGCTGCCCATTCGTCGATTCTCAAAACCTCCTGCTACATTTGGGAAGGGCACTTGGGCCAAAGAGTGAAATGCAACCACAAGAAACACTTGCCATGTTCATAAAGAGAGGCCATTTTGAGGGCTCCATGTTGATTTGGGGACTGTGCATCGAGGGCCCCGCAAAAAACCAGACCGAGGCGCCAATGGTGGAGTTGACAATGGTCTCCTGCACCACCTTCGTCCTTGCCGCCAGGCCCAAGAGAGTGGTCCGCCCATCTGCGCAGCCTCGTCTTCAGGCAAAGGCTGAATGTTACACTCACCGAGGACCTACCAAGTTGGGCTTTGGGACTCCTAAAAAGCAAACTAAAAGGTCCAAAAGGTCGGCTAGGTGCAACTGGGTGCATAATGCTCTGCATAAAAACCCTGGTCTATCGGCGAACTCAGAATTCAGCTAATTATTTCTGTATTCCGGGAAACCAAAGGCTTGTGCCCGCAAAATGGAATGCGCCCATCTGTGGGCGTATTCATTCGGACTTGAAGGAATTCCAGGGGGTTAAATCCCCTCTCCCAACCCAAATGCGCATTATGAAGCAATCCATGCAATGTTCGCCACTTCTCTCTGCCCCTTGCAGGTTGCGAGAGCATAGACCCGCTTGGCCAGTTGGGGCGAAAGTGGTCTCCTAGCCCGGTTTTTTGTTGGCGCTTTCAACCGCGTCGCGGCGGTTTTGAAGTGCGTGTTAGCCGTTTTGTTTATGCGAAGGCGGCTGAAAGATGGCCGTCCTGTGTGTTGTGGGTCTGCCGAGCTGGGCGTCCTCTGCAGCCTTGCACCTGGCCACTGTTCGCCGCCATTCGCCCAGTTGGGACCTTTGTTTCTCATCGGTCAAGGTGCCCCAGTAGAACTCCCACCACTCGCGCTCCAAGCAGGGATCCCCCGAGGGCGAGCAAGCCGAGATCCAGGGGAAGGTGGAGAAGCATCCTTGGCGCTTTCACTCTAAGAAGCAAAAAGATGACTCAGGGGGCAAAATTGGTTTGGTTTTCCCTTGGTTTCTCTTGTTTGCCTGGGCCTCTATTCACCAAATACCACTTTTGTACTATGTCTCAAGGCCTTTCTTCCCGAAAGGGCTGGGCGCCAACTGGGCTCCAACTAATCTGCAACTTCTACAATGCCAAAACCTGAGATCAGATTTGGATCTCCAAGTAAAGGGCCTAGGTGCGTTTTTCAAGTCCCTAGACCGGTGTCCTGTGATTCTTTATGTGGGCAAAACAGTCGAGATCTGTGGTGTGCTGCTCCAACATGACATCATGCAACCAAGCTCGTTTCATACTGAGGATCCGGAGATTTGTTGCATCCAAACCTGAAATGTCCTGCCCAGCTAGGCAGCACCTAAAGCCCCAGTTCCTCAGCCCCGAAATGCCCAGGCTTCCCTTGGCCTGGCAACATCTCTCCTTGCGGCCCCCAATGTGATAGGCAAAAGATGGCGACAAAACAGCCACCCTTCAACGACACAGAGTCGCCCACAAAGCCCCAAGCCCCTGGCTTGCGCCGATTGATCAAACCGAAGGCCGGGCATCGGTAGAGCAAAAGCGTGAGGATGAACCAGGGGATGCGCAGGAGGGGAATCCTGCCGGCGGAACAAGCACACGGGCCGCGCAATCCGCCACGCACATCAGTATTCGTTGCCCGGCGTGGGATAAAGATTTGGACAACCATTCAACAAATTGCCAAACCCCATATCAAACCAATGCCCGCGACTGAGATCCGTTTGGGCCACTGGCACTGAGCTCTATCCGCCACGAAATCCGCCGGGCCCGACTCTCGGTCCAGCGGCAGCCGGGGAAAGCAGCGAAGACCCTGGCCAAGCTCCAAGCTGCTTGAAGCTTCAACTTTCCACAGTTCCTCTGTTTTTGTTCCGGGCTTCAGCTTGGTTGTTTTTGTTTTGTTTGGTTCCTGTTCAACTCTGTCTTCTTTTTCTTTTCTTTTTTGCGGGGGGGGGGAGGGAAAGAGGAGGGTAGTTGTTGCTGTCTTGCTGTTCTTCTCTGCTTTTATTTGCAAGAAGGGGGGGGACTTAAATCTGGAGCCGGAAAAGGTGCAAACTAAGCCGTCCCTAACTAAGCAGTACATAGATAATTTTACAAGTTTGCTAACCACGCTGCCTGGAAACCAACAAAAGTCTGAATTTGGCAAAGGTCTCCCATTCTGAGTGCTACATCGGGGGTGCACCTCCCTTGTGGTTTAACAATTGTTGACAACTTCGCCCGGAGTATCCCATCCAGGCCCGGTGGAGGCGAGCAGCCTAAGACTCGAAGCTTGGTGCTCGGGCGGAAACCTAATCATTCCAAAAGCAAAATTCAGGGATCCCCAAGTGAAGGACCTTTATCATGGTGAGCTCGTGTTACGCCCCCCCCACGCTATAACATAGGCAGAACATGGCAGAACCATGCGTGCAGGAGGGGGTCCCGGACGACCCGACTCTCCTGACCCGACCGCTTCGCCTGTACCAGAGCCAGTCGCGAACCTCTGGCATGCACTGCACCACAATGGTGAAGGACAGGAGTAGGCTCGTGGCGATGGAGGCGGTGACCTATGCCGGTCAAAACTCGATCCCTTCGTGGGTCACGGAAGAGGCCGTAACTTCCCGTTTTCCCACAGCCATGGGCTCCTTGTTTTTGGGATCCTCAGTGGATGGCCGCCCCAGTCGCCCAAGTAAAAGGGGCCACCACATGGTTTTTGCGGCCAGAATGCTGACCATCCGCCCTTGCATGCTCGGCTGCCTTTCCCTTCCTGTGCTCCAGATACAAAGGGGCTGCACCCTGACACTATCCGAGTGGCCCAAATCTTATCGGCGATCGCCGCCTCATCGTAGAAGATCCTCAGAGCCGCACAACAAGCACTAACACGTTTGCCCCGACGGTTCACACAACCAAAAACAGCAAGAGTTTGTCAACCCCCCCCTTCACCCCGCCCCGCTCGCTTCTTCGAGGCTCAGAAAGACCGCCTGAAGGGCGCTCTGCTCCACATCCTGGCGAACCCGCGAACCCATGCACCCCACGCACCGAACCGCACCGAACTGAGAAGACCAGTCTGGTGAAGTTGCGCCCAGGTCGTTGAAACCCCCCGTTGCTCTGCGCTAAGGCAAAAGCATCTCACGAACTGAGGCGGCCAAACAATGAGCCACAAAGGCTTACAGCAAGTTTCGCCTTTTCGCTGCCACAGATCGAGACCCTATAGCTGGCGAAATGGCTCTTTCGACAGACCGAAGAACAAGTCGATCCCGCTCATTCAAGCTGCAACTTCAGCCATGCAATAATTGCAAACACCTGAAATGAGGGATCTCGGGTACAGGACCTAAATCATGGCGAGCTGGTTGTGCCCCCTGAACCTGTGGCAGAACTTCAAACGAATTTTCAGGTACCAAGAAAACGATGCCTGCCGTAAGCATCTCATTGCGGGAAGAACGGACCTCGTCCGCGAGACGGACACAAAGTCTGGCCTCGAAGATGAAGCGAAGGAAAGCGATGCGGGCCTCTGAGAGTTTCCTGGGAGCTCGGGCCGGGTAAGACTTTTCATGGAGACAGCCTTCACAGGAGTCCCAATTCAAACCTCATACCCATGCGTGTCAACCGCCCACGGGTCACCTTGCATTGGTCAGGCCTGGAGCTTGGTGCGCTTGGCGCCCTTTGACTAGATGGCTTCGTTGACTCAAAATCGGCCTTCAAAAATGGTTCCTTTTGCTTGCTCCCCTTTCAAGCAATCGAAGGGTACCCTGTCCACTAACATGGTGCCCTTTAAAGGAAAATTATCTTCCATCAGTCAGGTTCCATGTTGGACGAGAGGGTACTGAGTGCTCAAAAACACGGACCCCACACCACCCACATCTCATCTCAGGTAAGCTTCTTACTTGATGGTTTGTATCGGTTGGATTTGAAGCGCTGGTTCTTGAGGGCAGGTGGGCAACCACTCCCCAGCCCCAAGGAACAATACAACTTCCAATAGTGATAGCTTCCCTTTAAAGCCAACAGGGGAAATCGGAAAATAAAACAAACCTTCTTAAGAACAGAAAAAACAGAAGAAGAAAAACCTATGTTCTTAAGCAAATGGAAGCCAGCGACTCCGAGGGAAGCCAACCATCAAACCTGGCGGGGCGCATCGCCCAGCTGCTGGCGCCCCCGAGGCGTTCCTCCACCGCCGGCCGCACCGCGTAGACCAAGACCTTCGCTCGTTCGATAGGGAGTGAGACATGGAATTGACCCCAGAAACCGTCCCTGGTGACTTCCTTTAAGGGAATCTGCATCCCTGGCTTCATTCCCCAATCCCGGAAGGTCGTCCCCTACTGAGCAGCAAGAAGATCTCGGGGCGAGGGGCAAATTGTGGCTGTGGGTTCTTTCAGGGTGAACGAGGGGAGCGGAGAAATATGAAGTTGTCCATCTCCTTTTGGTTTCCTTGTGAGGTAGCTGGCTTGTATCTGGTTTGGAAATGCGACAGCCGCAGCTGAAGGAAGCTTCTGTGTTTGTCTCTCCTGCAACTGGCACTCCCTTGGTTGAACAGGGGCATATCGAAGAGAGATCCCTATTAGAAAAGGACCCAGCTGGGAACTTGTCCCTTTGGCAACTTACGAATAGGTTCTTCAAAACAATCGTCTTCCCCCTGATTCGTGATGTGGACTGGTGACTTGCAGGTGTGGGCGGGGGCATTGCCGAAAGGACCGGGGTTGTACGGCTGACTTTTGGTCCTATAAACCTAGGCGGAAGGCGATGTCCAACCTACATCTTTAAACACCTGTTCAAACATCCAGTTGGTTGCCCCTTAGGTGATGCTTGCACCCCGCTGACCGTAAGGCGCTCCCCCAAGGAACACGTGTTGCCCTTGGACGCCCGGCCAAGTTGTCAGAGCCCCGGAGCGCAGTGAAGGCGCCTTGGACCAGCAGCCGGTCCCGCTCCTGCCGCAAGCCCCCCACAAATATCACGCTCCTCATAGGCTAGGTGCGCAGCCACTGACCCTAGACATTCCAACCAAGCATTCTCAGCTTTAAAAAACCGGGCCAACATGTTCTGGTCACCATTGAAAACCACAAAAAAGGCTTGCCGAGCCTGGGTGTTGGCTTTGTCTGATTTGTGTTTGGCTGTTGACTGGCAAATCCACTTTAGAGAATATCTGGATAGCACGTTCTGGCCGACTTTCACAGGGAGGGGGAAGTTGAAAGATTTGGTTTGACGGATGGAACAGCGAGGAGGGGCCGACTGTCAAATAAAAGATTCACACAAAAAGGAGGAGGAACTGCGAGACGATTGCTAAGAAAATCTGTCAGGGAGAGCTTCCGCGAATGTCGGCAGTATGAATCTTCCATTGAAGGGCACCCAAGGGCAAGGACCCAACTCAAACACCTGAGGCGTTCAATTTTCAGGCATGTCATGTAGTGGAAGCTTGCCCCCCTCCCCAGGGCGACTCGAGTGGAAGCTCCTCTGGAGTGGTGGCCTTGTTGTACTGAACCACAGTAGCGATCAGCACCAAGAGCTGCCTCAAAGAAAATTTGACGGGACCCCTTTAGTGTCGGACCCGCTTGGTTTAATTGGGTACGCTTTAGTATTAAGCGTGCAAACAATTCCGGGCAAACATTCCGATTTCCTGTTTGAAGTGGTCCCCAAACCATAGTGGCCGATTGACGCCACAGGCCGATTGACGCTGCAATCGAAAGCGAAAGGGGCCGTAGGAGGCTCCCCAAAAAAAACGGGACGCTCCTCATGCTATTTCGATCTTTCCCTTGGCGGGGGCCTTTCAGGAGGTCCAAAAAGGACTTCAAAAAGGAGAGCGCGGAATATCCCCGGGGCCAACGTCGCAGCGGAGGTTTCGCATCGAGCCGCACCAACACCTGCATGAGGCCCACCCCGAGGCCCACCAGCCAGGCGGACACGAACCAGAGCTCGAAGTTGCACTTGTTGGCGATCACCGGAAACCTGAGGCCAATGGAAACCAAGCCCATCTGTGCAAGGGCTGTTCTTTTGGCATATGAACAAAGCAATCCTTGTGTGCAAGGGACCCCTGTGGAAAGTTGGTTTGAGGGTTTTGAGGTCCATGCTATTTTGCGGGTGAGTTTGAACCGGCAAATGCCAGTGTAGTGTGACTCTTGAGGGTAACCTTTTTTCAGGCTATCTTTTGGGGGTTAATTCCTGCCGCCATTCGCTTAATTAAGGCCCAGGGCGGTTTCCCAGTGACCTTGAGAAGGGCAAGGTGCTCAAATTCGGGACCAGCCATTGAAGGTGACTGCTCGCAAAAGGATGCTGAGCCCTGCAAGAAGGAATCCTCACAGCTCGTTTTGCCCCCACTTTTTGGTTAGAAACTCCAGGACGCTTTGTTGGAAAGCTTATCAGGGAGGCCCCTTTTTTCGTGCTTTCGTCCCTTTCAAGGGGGGATCACAAAAAGCTGCCCCCAGTTTCAAACAACCATGCCATGTTTTGCCGACCATGCAGGCCAAAAGCCCGTGCTTTGCCATGGCACGTTGCATCCTGGTACGTGTCGGTGAGGAGAATGAAGGAGCAGAGGGCGCGAAAGAGCAAGCGCCAGCGGAATGTGTAGCAAAAGGAACCCGCTCGCCTGGAAGGAAAATGTAAGGTAAATTGTCTGGCACTCATCAATCAACTGGGGATTCATTCGAATCCGGAGTTCCTGACATTTCATGTGGAATCCGAAGAATTTGATATTTTTATCGGATTCACATCTCACGTAATTACACTTGCCCGGCCGACTGCCGACTGGAGAACTCGAGCAAGCAAACACCCTGCAAACATCGGCGTTGCTTTTTCAGCTTGGGGAGTTCTACTTGTCTGTGAGCTCTGCGACGCTTCGCCAATTGGCTTAGGGATGCCGACCCCCTGGTAAAAGCATGAGGGAATGACCCCTTCCATAGAGTTTTCCTCCTGCCCGCACCCGGAAAATGGGGCCCTTCCACAAATTACTTAAGGAAGGGATGCGCAGCCAAGCGCCTTTGACCAAGGCGCTCTCCCCCGATTAGGCGCAGCAAAGTGAAGGAAATGAGGTTGGTCAGGCACATGTACCTTACAAAAAACATGAAGCGCATCTGGCACAAAGGGGGGGAGGGGGGGCACTCGCGTGTGTTTTTCAGTGGCAAGTTGGCGCCCTCTGCAAAGGGTGGATGCACGCTACCCATGTTCATAAGAGTGATCATGGTTTGACCATGGTGTGAGGGGCAGCTATTGGCAAAAGGCACCTTGAGATCAACCAACCAAAAACGGAGGCAAACCAACACCCCACATGCCTTTGAAAAGGAAAAAGCAAAATGGTCTCCAAATCATGAGCCAGTCTGGCTGACGGCGTTGGCGTGCCCAAAGCCAGGAAACCAGTGGATGTTCACATTCTCCCCTGCAGCTTGCAAAAAATATTCAACAACAGCATCCTTTCTTAAGACTTGGATCTTCTTGTCAGGGAGGCACTGCTGTTTGGTTACTTCGGTTCGTTTGCAGGGGGGTAGTGTTCTGCAAGCATCGGTCCTGTGATTCCAGACTCCCCTGAAAGAGATGAAGGATTGTGGGCTAGTGCTTGAAGGATGTCTGACGGGCCCCAGTTTTAAGCCGAGGCGCGCGAACCAGGCCCCGTGGATGAAGCTTGGGAAGCCCTGGTCACAGCCTGGGATAAAGCGCTCGGCTAAATTAGCTGCACTGGATGGGACGCCCTTCAAGTGGGTGAAAATGTAATCCCCGTTGCACAGTGATCCCAAAGGCACAAACTCTTTGCATCCAACTCGATGCGAGGAAGCAGCTGGTCATGAGCAGGTACCCGGCATAGGGCAGGAGGGCAGCAGCGCAGAGGTTGCACATGTACTGCACGCCTGAGCAGACGGAGGAGCGAAAGGCGGATGGGATTTCCGGTGGGCAAAAAACCGGTTGATGTGTATGGCGACATGCGCTGGACTCTCACCCCCGGCCGCCGGGGGTGACAGGCGGCCAATCTTCAACACCTGTCAACAGTACCGACCAGGGGGAAGCCACTCATATCATAGAACTTGCTCAGCTTTACAACCGCCAGGTGATGCTAGTAGCCTGGCAGAGTTTAGTGACAGTTTAGCGGACTCTCTTCCTACCCGAAATAGGCCGGTTCGAGAAAGACTGATGTTCCTTGTTTCTCAGAATTGACTCAAACTCCGAAAGTGCAGCGGAACAAAGCAAAACACAAAGCACCCCGTACCTTCAACGACTGCCTTTCACTTGGGGCTTCGGGCACCGGTGCTTGCTGCCAGCAGGCCTAGCACCAGCCGGGCCCTGCGCCCGGTGAGGCGCCGCAAAATCTGCCGCGCAACCTGCAAATGCAGCTGGCGCCGCTGCACATCCTAGCGGTTTTGGGCATATGGGTATGAGTCAAAATTTACCCCACCAGGGGACTACAAATTTTAGTCCATGGTTCCATTTACCAGGGTTCCATTTTGGGTACCTATGCTTGACCCACAGCTTCCTTCCAAAAAGGCTCGCTTTTTGGCTTCTTGAACCTTGGCTCTGCGCCGTTGACACGTAGCACGGTCCTCCGCCTCCGCTCCGCCCAGCACGTCGTTGCTCAGCTTCTCAAAGAACTCCTCGGAGTCGGATCGACACCGCCGTGAGTTTGTGAAGCACGAGACCCCCCCAAAAAAGTCACCTGGGCTCCGTCTCCGCATTTTCTACAACACTTCCCAAACCGGGAAAATAAAGCCATGGGGTCCCTAGTTCACAGAGACTTGACGGAGCGCTTCCCTCATTTTGTCGTTGCTTCTGCCAGGGCTCCAGCAAGTCGAGGCCTGGGGCCCTGCCCGGTGCCTTGACAAAGGCCGGCGGCTGCTGCTGGACTTTGGCCTGACCCGCGACTCGCCTCCCTGCCCCGTTCCAACTGGCAAAAAAAGAAAACTGGCCTGGTTCCAGGGCGGCGGCAAATCCGGGGACGTGCGCCAGCGGCATCGAGCCAGTCGCTGGCGCAGCTCCAAGTGCTGGCCCTTTCGACCGATTCGCATCGAATCCCACGAACTTTTCCAGCCAAAAACACCAGTGTGGTGGTGTCGTGTTTTAGGAAACCCCCAGAAAATTGTCAGCGTTCCTCTTCAAACCCTTTAAAGCCAAGAATTTGGCATCCTCAACAAAAGACACACCCATTTGGAAGCACAATCCATTCTTTCTGGAACTAGAGTTTGCCTGCACTGAAACAAATTCACAGTAGTTTGTCTGAAACGTTTACAGCGTTCCCTAGAAACCAACAAACCAAGCTCTCCAACGAAGCGTGCGTTTTCCAAGTTTCCAAAGTATGAGGTCTTCGAAAGTTTCTCGGAAACAGAACAAACAACTTTGCACGGGGAACGTGTCTTAATCCATGGGAAGCTACCGCCGCACATGCAATAGAACACAAAGAAAAGCATGAGCTCGAAAGAAACAGGTCTCGTAAACGGCCAGGAGCTTGAATATCGCAGCGAAACAAGCGTTAGGGCAAGCCAAGACGTAGTTTTTCTCAGTACCAACCAACTAGGGATCTCCCAATACTTTTCGCAACTGACCAAGCAACCACTGTCCGGTGGCTTGGGTGTTCAATGCCACCTTGGGGTGGCGCACTTAGCATCAACAAAGCAGCAATGGGAACCCGAATCAACAAACCCGTCCTAATGGAGGGGCCATCTCCAAAAGTCAAATATCCACTTGCAAAAGGGCACTCCAACCTACTCACCCCCAAAGCTTTGGCAAACAATTCACCGCCAAGCCAAAACTCAAAACCACTAGCGCATGCCGTCCACCTGCACTAATGACTACAATTCATAGGGAACCCACAGGGAGAGAACCTCCACGGGTTTCGAGCTCACTCCGCCAGACCAAAACTCGCGAAGCCGGACCCGCCTTGGGCACCTGAACTGCATATTCCACTTGCAGCCCGGGGGTCTCCTCGGAGAGGCGCAAACCGCTGGCACGCGTTGACCCTTTGACCTTTGACCCCGCGCATTGAACGGGGCCTACCCAATTCTGCCACACGCACACACACCCACATTGCCCGGTGGCCATGGGGAGTAAAGTAGTAAAGGCAATGCGCGTGCCCTCGCAGAAAGGTCAAAATAACAACACGCAACAACCAAATAACCTAGGCCCTTCTAAAACCACCAATCAAAATTGGTAGACACAAGCGGGGAACTTCGGAAATTGGGGAAGTCTTGGGGCCATTAAAGTGACATCCTCAAAACACAACTGGCGGCTTCCAGGAATACCACCCCAGCTGTTTTGAGAAGCCTCAACCTGTGCCCGCCTCAACCCAGACCCCAAGAGGCCATGGGAAAGATGGCCTTTTGACCCGGTCAAATCCCCACACCAGATATTGCCCAAGATGTCATGGAAAACCTTTTTCGTGAACTTGACAAGGTCGATAACTACATCAACAATGTTGGAGGATTCTCAGACACCTGGGAAGAACATCTAGCATCTCTCACAAACCAAATCACCGACGAAGGGTTGCGGACTTGGCCCCGGCACTGTGGACTTGGCCCAGGCGGAGAAGTGCACCAGGCGCCGCTTTTCGATGTCCAGCCTGAGGGCGCACTCCCATGGCTTTCCTTCCTTTTGGCTTCCCAAAAAGGAAGGAGCAAAACGGTCTTGGGTCAAAAGCGTTGCATGGGTGCGAACTAATGGGTTCCTGCCAGGATGAACGCCTGATAAGCCTTTGGTGCAAGCTGGAGCCTGGCTGGTGGCCTTCTGGTTGTCCTCTAAAGCTGGCTCTAAACCTTCAGTTTCCTTTTGGCTTCCCTTTTGCAAACCTGAAAGGGTGACGCCCCAAAAAACGAGACACTCATAGGCCCTTGCTACAGGACCAAAGCGAGAATCCAATCATGACTACTGGTATCGCAGAAGGCGGCAACCTAAGACACCACGAGAGGGGCAACGGAGAGGATTTTTAGTGGGACGCAGCATGAAGCATGGGCTGGACCCCTACCTGGCTGTGCCTCATTTGCAGAAAAGCAGGAAGGTGTCCACTCTTTAAACAACTACCCTCCAGTAGTAAATCGGTGCTTATAGCACCGCTCCTTGCTTTGCGTCTGCTTCATCCACATTTCATCCGCTGGGCGCATTACACAAAACTGCCCAAAATGGCCAAGCCAATGGGTGCTCTGTCTCTGGTTTACCCAAACCCCAATTCTGTTTCGACACTCGGTTCACTTCTTCAGCCCGGCCGAGCCGCTGCCGCAGCAAACTCTGCCGCAGACATTCCTCGCTGGGCCAGGTCAGGTGCTGGGCCTGGCAATCGACCCATAAGACATTGCCGGGCTCATGCCCCTTGGCTCCGCTTCCAACATGTTTTTTGCTAAGCAAAAAAACCCATCACCCGCACTTCAAGGAAACAAAGATATTAACACATGCTAAAGCGAGCTATTGTTGGACAACGCACCAGTTGGGGAAAGATCCTGTTGGACGCCCATGGAACTGCAATGCATCCGCGGGATCCTGATATGCCGAGATCGAAACTCCCTATGCGGATCTTGATAGGTTCCCTTCTAAACAACCCGGGGGAAAATAGAAATATTCTTACACAATCCTTCTGCTGTTCTCAGCCCCTACTCCCCAAGCCATGGATCATGACCCACGCACCACCAGCCCAGCCTCGCCGCTAGAGCCTGGAACGGATGATAGCGTTGCACTATGGGTCAGGCCTTTTGATTGGTTGCTTCCGTGTCTCCCTCGCCGAATGGCTGGGGAAAAGCCAAAGGAACCTGCAGAACCTGGAATGAAAGGTTGAGTCCTTGGCTAAAAAGATGTGCCAAAATGGAAAGACCGCAAGTCCGAAAGGTCAGATCTGGTGGGCTCGCTTTGGGATGGCCTTTTGACAGTTGATGCCCAAGCGGAGAGGGGGTTGGTATGTCTGATGGAAATTGCCCACCATCAAGAACACAAGGGGCAAAACAGCCCTTATCACAAAACATGGTTGGGGACGCCACAATGAACGCATACAAGGACAGCGCAACTGGCAACTCGCCAGGTGGTCAGCTAAGGCGCCTTTCTCAGGCAGTTCTCCATCACCCGAAGTGCTGCCCGCCTGCAAGTAAAGCGAACAAGATCTGGTGCCAAGAAGACGGTGTCAAAACTGGTTGCGCCAAGTTGGAGGAGAGCAACTGGCTTCGAGACACACCCATATGCCCGCAACCAGAGGGAGCCTCAACACTTTAACACTGCTGGGAGGGCAGTACACGCTACGTGCTCCAAGTTGAGCCAGCAGAACCGCAAGCGCAAGCGGAACATGAGCTAAAGGCCACACGAATCACTAACAAGTAGCAGGGTGTCGTACCACGAGCTGTGAGGGCCTAAACACAGTGCGAGGATGTTTTCCAAGGTGTCCAAGCCCCGGAAGTACAACTAAGGAGCCTGTCCATGTGAGACAGGGTGCCCACCAGGCGACAAATGGTGGGTCCAAGCCGCAGCCTCTCCAGTTGAATGTGACGCCAAGACAAATCTAGCTGTGGCGCATGGTCCAGTGCCAGGTGCCTGTAATGCAGCCTCTGCAACTAGCAAAGTCCGCCTCCACCTCAGGCGGTTGTGATTCACTCTGTTTGGCAAAGGTTGAACAAGTAGAGTATGCCAGGGATGTGCGGCATCCTTGCTACATTGCAGCAGTAAGACTCAGAAAAATGCAGATTTTCTCGCTTGCTCGTTGCTTAAAACAAGCCAGCCTGCACAAGGAGGTGTGCCCAACTGGTACACATGTCCCGTAGCATCACCGACACCACAGCAAACAGCGGGTGGGCTGTCGATAAGGAAGCCCCGAATGAGGTACCCTCGTTCCAATTTGCCCTTGCATCCCTCCAAATTGCCCCCCTCACAGCCTGCAGGAGGCCTCCGCCGCGGCTGAGGTCGCCTGAAAAACACGGCACAAACGAGAAAAACTGCCATCTGACATGGCCGTCATGGTGTTAGGGTACCCTGGGGCTGTGCTCAAGGGACAAATCCAGGGAAACCCTGCGAACAAAGAGCCACGCGCCACACACCAATTTCAAGCAAGACGCCCTGGGGGGCGCCGAATCCAACACAAACAGCCGCCTCGCGGTGACACATCAGCAGCTTCCGACGCGTCGGCGAAACCGTCCTGGGAAGAAGGCAAACAGCAATGGGGTCGAAGGCCACCCGTGCATTGTGAGGGCTGCGAGTTGATTTGTTGGGATCACTTTAGACGTTAGAGGAGAACTGTGATGCCACTTTAACGGAAGTGGAAACATGACCCCTACCTCAACATTTGCCTCAGGGAACATGGAGCCTTTAAGAATCTTTAAGAGGTCACCCGCTCGTGGAAAGGATAGCAACTGGCAAAGGGCGAGCAAGAACCGCCGCGTTTCGGCTTTCCTTCCCAGGGTCCATGGCCTGGTCGTTCAAACCCTATGCCCGACACAAGCAGCCCACCGCGCTGCAATGCCCTCGTTGGCAAGTGGCCGGCTCAAGGTGTGGCGCGTCCACCAGTTCCGGACTGGCATCTGCCTCGGACATTAAGGCTGCGCAATGGCAAACATAACGGCAAAATGGCCAAACAGCTCCAGTCAGGTTATGGTTCGTAAACCTGCCCAGGCCGTCCGTCGAAATGGGACACAGGACGCCGCTGAACTGGATTGGCTGCATCCCCGCCCCTGCCACCCAGTAGGCTAGAGGCTGCCTCGCCCGCTTCCTCAGCAAGCGATTGGCGTCAATGGAAGGGACCCAGGGTTGTGGACAATGGCCCCCTTTCTCCGCTTCCAAACTCTGAACTGACGTTCCCCCACGCCATTCACAGAAAGTCTCTCTCAAAGATCCGAAACAGAAATTGACCTTCTGGCAGCTTTTCAAGGGACATAACCGCCATAATACATAGGTTGTTTGTGTCAAGCCAGTCGGGAAACTGCCGCTGCTTTGCAAAAAGTCCGCTTCGCTTGGCCTGTGTGCATTCTGATGCCCGCGCTTCCTGCACATGCTGCTAGTTTTGGGCTGCCCGAAGATCAACCACTCCAGCTCACATTCTCCCCTACCCTACCTTAAGAAATGACACTTTTTAAACCCAGCAAGGGAGGTGACAAGCAACCACCCCGCACGATCTCCAGGCACACATGCCAAAGCATGCCACGGCCAAAGAGACGTCCAAGCTCCGAAAGTTGAGCGCGGTCTTTGCATGCTTCGCCTTCCCAGGTTGACATGCGGGCCAGCCAATTGGCAGCCTACGCATGTCGATAAAATCCCCTTGGGTGATGACCGGACCAATGACCCTCAAATCTCAAGCGACGTGCTCCCGTGCCAACCGATGAACCTTGCCCTCGCACCCTAACATGGAACCTACCTGGAGGGTCCTGGAAGCGATGTTTTGTCTGAAAGGGGCCTACGCTCCGTTTGCTGGCGGGAGGGTAGTCGCGATACCTTTGGCCTTTGCCAAGGGTCAGGCTCCTCTCCGTATGCGCGGGATGTCGCATCCTCCACGTGCGGGCTGACATCTGCTGTGTCCTGAAAAGCTGATTTCTTCCCCTGCCGAGACTCAATAAAATACGGGCACGCGATTGCATCCCTGGTAGGTGGGGGGGGGTGCAGCCCCTCAACAGCCTGCCTGTCAGAAATTTCAACCCCAGAGTCCGCAGGTTACCTCATGCCTTCACTGTCACCAAGGGCAAGCGGATAATCCAGGCAATGGACCCCCCCAAAAAAACCAACATGTGAATTAGCAACAGCTGCCTAAAATTGTTTAAACAGGTGCCCATCCTTCAGCCCCTGCCCGGCCCTTCGCATTTGCAGTCCTCCTTCCAGGCAATCCCGAAAGCCAAGGCGTCTTCGGCCTTGCCCTCCTGTGAAAAGCAGAACCCAAGCCCCGCAAGGACATGCCATGGGCCTATTGCCAAAAACGAGGCAACGTCTGCAGCGTCGCCGCACGCATTCTTGCGCAGAGTCACGGAACACTACAGCGCACATGCTGCGAGGGCGTTTCCCAAGCAACAGCCAGCCAGCAATTGCGGAAGCATGTGGAAAAGAAACAACCATCTCCCCCGCAAAAAAAGAAAAGTTATCATCACCAGCGAATTCACCCGACACCTCCGCCGCCCGTTGACGCCGGGCTCCTCTGCCTCTTTCGCGTCCGGGTCTTGGGGCACCGCTTGCGGCAGCGGAGCATGCGGCGCCCAACTCGCCCCCAGCCGCGTTTCCTCCGCCACCTGCAGCTCCGCCTCCCGCTCCGACAGCCTCCTGCGGCCAAGTCTGCGCGTCAGGCTGGGGGGAGCTTAGAAGGTTTAGCTGGAAGTTTGGGCTACCTTGGCAATGAACGGTGGTCCAAGCCCAGCACACGTCAAGGGGGCAAACCCGCTGTTTCTTCAAAGGTCAGCGCCGGGTCAGCCTGGTGACTGGGGTGTCCACATGGAAAATCAAGAAACAGTGGACCCAGCTACCTGCCAAAAAGAGAAATCCTTTCGTAGAGGCCTTTGCCGTGCTCCAGGCGTGAATTTTTCCAGCAATTGGGGAGACACCTTTGATGGGGGCAACTCAAACCCAAAGCAGCCACCTGCAAGGGCCAATTCCTGTGTATCCAGGCAGCCTTGGCTGTTTGTACATACCCCGTTTCACACCACTTGGGCCAAAGGACCACAAAAGGATTGCAGTTGTTCATACCGCTCTCCCCAAACGTGGAAGTAACCATCTGTGAAATGTGTTTGTAGCAAACATAACAAGGAGACCATTTACCAAGGGTATGAACAAGGGACGCGTACTTCCATTCTTCGAATCTAGGAAGCTCCCAATATGGCTCTGGGAGAAGCACCGTCCTGCGCCACCATCATCCACCATCCCTTTTGCAGGGACGACTTAGTCACTTTATATGAGGTTCCTTTGGTGTCAAAAAGCAGGCAACCCAAACCCATAGTTTTACAACCATGTGAGCAACAGACTCGAGACTGACTTGAGTCGGCAACCCAAAGGCTGATGTTTGAAACCATCCTTCAAGGGGTAAGCCTTCTGGGGACCAAAGCAGCCCACAGGGCAATCAGAATCTCGCTCCTGCTCCTGGGGCTGGGCTTTTCCTCCAGCGCCGGCGACGGAGATGTTGGAACACCTGGCGCGCCTGGCAGGAAGCCAAATGCATGACTGGTCTGTTAGATCGAGGGGACCCGGCTTCAATCCTTTCTTTATTGGGATTCTTCCCTGTTAGGAGGGTGGTTGAAAGATCTGGCTTGAGCGCTGGAAACCCTTGCAAATGTCATGTTTTCCCAAGGCCTGTTTAAATCTACCGGGTCCCACGTGGATAGACACAAGCCACTGCTCAGCCTCAGCTTCATGTACCCACTTGATATATGTCCATTTGGCCGGGCAAGGGCCTCGAAGCTCAAGGCACATGGGAGCCTCAATCTTCCAAAGCAAAAGGGTTAGGAAAGTGTGAAAAACGGGCAGCCAATGTCGAAAGGGTGACCTATCGAACCCAGAAAGAGCCTTAGCGGTCGATTTCCTGTGAGACACTCAAACACTGGGGTTTGGGGTTTGGATGGAGGTTGGTGTCCTTTTGTCCTTCCCGCGAGAATGGTCATGGCAAAAAATGGCACCCCTGTTTGTGGTAGGCAATGTTAGCATCCAAACAGCAAAGGAACGCGGGAGAGGCGCCACAAACCCCGGCCTGAACCCCCCAAACCTTGGGAGGCCCCGGTGGGCAACTCGATGGTCAGACTGCACTCCACCAGAATCATCAAGCCTCAGAGCCACTCGGGGCATGCCGTGCGAGGTCGCCACATCAGGGCCCTTGCCTTCACCCCACTCGAAGCAAGCTCACTGTCACTTGGCTCAAAACGTGACAATTGAAGAAAAAAAAAGGCAAATGCTGGGAGCTCTGTGCATCTTGGCCCCGCAGTCTAAACTCAAAGCGCACCCAACAAGCTCTGTTTCAGCCCGGGCAGCGGCAGTTCCCCACGAGCTCCAGGATGAGGCCCAGGAGCACCTGATGGGAGAAACCAACCCCCCCCGCTCTCTGCTCGGTTTTTCTTTCTTCGATTTGATCGGTGGAACTGGGATTAGCCTTTGGTCCTTGCATCAAACTCCACATTACGGAAGGTGAGATGTTGCTCATTCATCTTTGTCCCTCTCCTTGCGCGTGAAAGCATGCCGAGTTTACGCCCCCCCCCCTTCAGCACATACTGGAACCAATGCCCCTACAAATTGACAACCCTCCAAATCCTAAGTCCCCCCAACCGGAGAGAGCCGCTCCGAGCTTCCACCGATCAATTCTGGGCGAGTCGATTCGCCCGGGCCAAGGCGCAGTGGCGCTCACTACGATGCTCAGCGCCAGGAGGAAGATCTTCAAAGTGTCCGGCGCACAGCCGAAGCCTCACGGAGCTGAAGCACCAGTTGAATCATCCCATCGCTTCCATCCCCATCGCAGGTTTTTTTTTCCACAGGAGAGCTTGAAAAATGACAACGCCGAGCAACTGTCAATCATTTTGGGGTTCTCTTGTGAAGGCCATGTAGCACGCAAGGGGTGCAACCAATACACTCCGTTGATGCCACCCGCTTACACACTTCCCTTCGAATAGCCTCCAGGACAGCCCGGTTCTCTGAGTTACCACTTGTCGTTCTTGCGAAGCCCACCTTGCTCGAGGTCCCGCTCCACGCCCCCGCCTTCAAAGGTCACCGCCGCAATGTTGGCGCACGGCTTGGCACCCTGAGGCAGAAGCGCAAGGGCATATGTCACGCCACGGCTCCATGTATAACAAAGAAAGGACCATCGTGAAGAAGCCTAATTGAAAGTCAGTGATGTTCATGCATACCCAGACGCCGTTGGACATCACGGCATCAGGGCAACTGACATGCCTTCGTGCATGTTTCAATGGCATCAAGCAACTGCTCAAGTTTCTTTTTTGTTGCCTCATCCGTGGGTTTGTACATTGCCCCGCGGCCATCCCATCAAATCGCAAGTGCAAAACAAGTCGGCCACTGAAAAGGACTAACCCCGCTGTTTTTGGCTTCCGGGTACAGCCCCACGGCGCATTCTTGGGCGAGCAGGGATGCGCCCGATAATCTCAGCTTGGCTTCTGACCAAGCGCCAAAGCCGTTGCTGCACGAACAGGCAGTAGTAGTAGCAGTAGTAGGTTGTAGCAGCAGCAGTAGTGTAGGTGGAGACTACTCATCCAGCCAAAATTGCACGAGAAGGCGTGCAAGTGGGCATGCAGCGGCATATAAAGAGCCAAGGAACACGGCTTCAAAAGGTGTGTGAGTAGCAAATGCGCGGCTCTGTGACATAGGTCTCAAACGATCCGAACACATGTTGAGTGCGCGAATCCATCTACACAAAGGTGTACATCCGCCTTTTATATATATATATAGTCACGTATGTGAAAAATATATATGCATATAACTTTTGCATGAAGGCAATGAACCTAGACGCCCTGATCTTGCCTCCAAACCTGCGCAAAAGAAACTATCCTTCTCGCAGCCTCCACCGTGAGAATAATCACTCCATGCCTTCAAACCATGTTGAAACCAACTCCTTTGGGTGACTCTGCTTCTGCTGTCATCTTCCTGCCTTTACGGGGTCAACCTTGTTTTTTCCTGTGAGGTCCCAAGTCCGCAGCCCATCCGGCCGCTCCTCCAGCACTCAGGCCTCCTGCAAAACCTGAACAAATTTCTAAATCGAATATCCAAAGCAAACAGGTGACGTCGAGTTTGGCAATGCAAAGTGAGCTCCGGGCCTCCCCACTCCGCCCCACCCTGCCTCCCAGCCATCCACCTCCGCCTCTACCGTCAGCTGCTCCCCGGTACCGAACTCGCGTTGCCCACCACCGCCCACCCGCAGCCGGCACCGCGCCTGCGGTTCGCAGCTTGGCGGTTCGCGCATTGGGCAGGCAGGGGTGCCCGCAGAAAAACGCCGTGGCCCCCCAAAAAAAGGGGGAATGCGAATTGAAGCCTAAATTTGCGTGTCACAATTTTGGTAGTGAAGCAGCCATTTCCTGTTGAGTTCCCACCAGCCTCTGATTTGCCGTTGGAATAAAGAGCAAGGCACACCGCCATCTTCCGGGCAAGGTGATGCGAAGGCAGATTGCACAGTCCATGTATTTTGTTCGATGACAGGCCCTGCCAGAATCTGTGAAATCAGAATTGGCGAGGGAAAGCTGAGGCAAGGCCGTGGGACCCCGCAAAAAAAATCGCTCTAATTCTTCGGGGTACACCAAAACAAATGTCATAAGATTCTGCCCCGTAGTCAAACATCAAAACTAACATGGCACCTGACAGAGGGACCCTTGAGGAAATTGATCTTCAGGCACCCTCCCAGAAATTCACAAATGCAAGATGTTTGCAGGCGCCCCGAAGGACGGATGTGCCTTTCGCCGCTTCCCAGTTGCTTAGTGGCCCTGGTGGAAAATGAGGGGCCCATTTTGGGGCTGACCATTTCTTGGACACGAGGCTATGTTGCAGCCAAGAACGCTAAAAAACAAATACCCTACATCAAGGAACCCACACAGACCCCCTTTGCGAGCCTCAGGGCAGGCAAGCTCCAGGCAGCTATAGAGGTTGTCCTGCCAGACCAAAACCCGCCGCCGTCGCCCCTTCGAGCCAAGGGTCCATGTGGATGTGTGTCAAACTGGGGGCAGGAGGGGGCTCCAAAGAGATGGTTTGCGTTTGGTTTCCTTTTGAGCCAGCCTGAAACTGAGAAAGGCCCTCAAAAACAAACCCATGTTTCCGGACAAACTTCCAAACTGGTTGGCGTCCTTTCCGGGGACGCATCTGAGAAGAGGTCCGCTACTTCGAGGTTTCGGGCCTCTGTTCCAATGCACTTCCCCCTAACACCCCCCCCAACAAGAAAAAGCGAGAAAAGAAAGAAAGCGACGGTTTCTTCTTGCCCGAAACCATTCCCAAAACCCAAGGCCACCGTCCGGCAGAGTCCTTGCCCAGCGTCAGCAGTTGGATCCGCTCACCCAGCAGGTGGCCTCAAGGCTCTCGGTAAAACCCCGCGGGGACCTGACTTGTGCCCCAAGAAAACAATCTCGTATGGGTATGGGTCAAAATCAAGCAACCAGGAATTGGACCGCAGGTTTTTTAGTCCATGGGGGGTTACCCTGCTTTTTACCCGCACCCATATCGTAAAAAACACTCTGAACCAAAAGCCGAAAGCAAATGGCCCTTCTTGTCGGCTTCGACAGTTGGAGTTTGAGGCTGGGGTTGGGGCTGTGTCCAAACCGCTGTCAGACTGCACAACCCTTCAAACATCTTCGATCCCATCTCGTATCGACGCCTTAGTCTTGGCTGCTGTTGACCCCCCTTGCAAAAAGTTTAACTTTTTGGGGGGTTAGTGGAAAACACATCTATTTCCCAAAAAGTTGAAGTCTAAAGATCCAACCCAATAGCAGTCAAGTAGTGAGCTTGCCATCGCACATCTTCCAGCTGTGGCAGGGGTCATTGTACGTGCCGCCCAAAGACTTCGACCTATTCTAGGGCCTTGTACATTGAAGCTGCGATCGTTGAGCTTTCCAAGTCAACGCCAAAACGCAACCTTGCAAGGAACAAATGATCCTGGCGTTTGATCATTCCAATTTAAACAAAACTCCCCTACAAGTGGCTCTGGCCCCAACTTTACCAAGCTCCAAACATCACAACCCCCCGAGGGAAACTCAATCCAGGACCTCGAAAGTGTCCTTTTGCAGGACCTTGCAGGGGGTGGATTATTGGTCGGAAAAAATGAGCAAACAAAGCCAAGTGGGTGTGCGTAACAGTAGCGGCCGCCAAAATCGATGGCTTTCCTTTTGGATTCCTTTAAACCCAGCACAACAAGGGATTTGTCGCCAAAAGTTGCCCACATCCTTCCCCTCTGCCGAGCCACCCTCTTGCAGGGCCAGCGCTTGCGACAGGTCCGCAGCCAAGGTTCCACAGCCGCCTGGCTGAAAGGCGGGCCACTAAACACATGTTGCTTCCCTTCTGGTGTCTCTGGGCGTTTGCTCTGGTAGATACATTAAAGGAAACGTCAAAAGGAAACTCCAATGTTACATCGGAGTTTCCTTTTGACGTTTCCTTTTGGTGGTTCCTCTTGCTGGTCGGTGGATTTCCTCATGAACATGCCAAGCTGAAAACCCAATTGCACATGAACGCCGAAAACGTGCAGGAAATGCACGTATATGCTTTCTGCTAGTCACTTTGGCTCCATGTCAGCTGGAGGCAGACTTGTGGCATGCTCGCCAGAGGAGGTCAAAGATCAGACAAATACCTCCAAGGAAAAGCCATTCCAGTCATAATCAAGCCCTTCATTGAAGCAGGTGAACAAAGTAAAGTCAAAAACGGCGGAAAGCAGCACCTTCAGATGGCTGGGACGGGCCCTCAGCTTCAATCAGCCATTGGTTCAGGCACAGCTCAGGCTAGTCCTTTGGCTCAATGTGGGAGACAGCTTGGCATGTCTGCCAACAGTGCAGCACCCCAAAACTGAAATTACGGGATCCCAAAAGAAAGGACCCACATCAGGGTTAGCTCATTTTCGCCACAAATAAGCAAATGTTTTCCTGGCTGGGCATGCCCCTTTTGCACGCTTCTCACAGGCCACGCCTGCTGCCTCAGAGTAGAAGACCTCTGCCTGCGCTGCAGGGGTTTAGAAATGTGGCGATGACTTCTAGGCCCCACTGCGTGTGCCACTGAGTAGGTATCCCTGGTGCACCCGTGGTCCCTGCTGAATGTGCTTTCGGTTTATCCCATCCTGTGTTTGCGCCTCTGTGGCATTTGCAACCACACTTCGATGTCCCGCTACTCTCAGCCCCGTCTCAGCGGCTGAAACTCGCCGGGTAAGCTGGGTCAAGCTTGGAAAACAAAACAGCAAGCTTGTGTGACATCCAAAGCATGAGGGTTCGGCAACATGCCCACAAGGATTAATATGGTTGAGATGGTGTGAAGAAGCTGGGCTCAAGAGGTAGACGTGCCACAAAGTGGGAAAACGAGGGCCAAACGCCATGCCAACAAATTCTATGCTATGGGCCAGCTCGGATGCACGCCGCTTTGAATGCTTTGAGCACCGCAACCTTCCACGCCATGAGCAGTATCCCGAGTCAAGCAGGAACACGTGTACAGAGACACCAAACTCTGCACATCAGCCTGTTCATGAGTTCAGACCAACCACGTCAACACTCGGGAGCGAGCAGAAACCCACAACGAGTTCGCATCGGGGTGCATGGCAAAAGTCGCAGCAATGAATCAGCAATGAATGTTTTGAGGGTGAGGCACACCACTTCTATGACCGCTGCTTGGGTAGCCGAACCTGTCGTCCCCACCACAATGCCGCACACGCCAAACAATAGGGCCCACCGTTGAACAACGTGTCCCCTCAAAGAGGCGAAATCACTGGCTCATCTTCTTGCGTGATTTCATGCGCGTTGGGAGCCCTTCAAAGCCGCCAGGTCCAATGCTTGTTCCAGACAACACCCCCTGCCTTGTTGGGGGGATGGTCCCGGCCTCTACCACAAAAGTATCTTCCCTGGTCCTACATATCAACCAGAGTTTTTTCATCCTTGTTCCCATTGGGGAAGGTTTCGAACGAATCTCTAGCTGGTTCGATACTACCAGCTTTGGTCTGTGTAATGACACACAATATGTAGACACTAAATTCGGGTACAGTGTTTGTGTGCGTGCGCGCGCGCGCTCCTCAAAAACAAAGAAATCAGAAACACTATCAACAGTTGCCTCTTGTGGTTTTCACTAGAAAAACAAAGCCCAAGGGCACCCGCCAAAACCCATTAACATACACACACACACACACACACACACACCCATGTCCGCGGCACCTTGCTCTTGCCCGGCGCCAGGGACAAAGCCGCAGGGCTCGCCACAGGCCACTCTGGGCCATGACTGGGGCAGCAGGCGATGGCCCCCGAAGGCGTGTTGGACTCGGCGAGGCAAAAGCCGCCTGCAGGCCACCCCGTTGGATATGAAGGCGGGTATGAATCCGGCTATTGTTGTTGGGTTGGATTGTGCGCCGAATGGGCTTACACACAGGTCGACACAACCACCTAAGGAAAGTAATACCAATCAAAGGCAAACCACCATTTGCGGGCCCCCCGCCCCTTCGCCCAAAAGTTTCAAACATACCAAAGTCAAACTTTGAAACATCCAAAGCAATAACATTCATACCATTGATTGGGGAATGTCTGCGAAGTCTCGTCTTGACTGCGCTTGAAGCATAGGCGGCCCATAATAGGAGGAAACAAAAACACAAGTTGAGGCGGGCCACAGCTGCTCAGGCCCTCAGACCGGCCCACAGAGTTGCTGGCGCAGGGCTCGCACACGTCCAGTGCCTGCGACGTGTAGATTTCCCCATCTCCCCGTGTTTCTCAACGTAGGCTTTCCCAAAACGGTTGGTTTTCTGCGGGGTTCCCTTTAAATGCGAATCCAAAGATGTCAACCAGTTTGAGAAACTCCCAATTGCCCAGTGACCCTGCGTAGAAAAGGGGGGCCCTTTTTGGGTTGACAGGCTTTGGTGCGGAACCTTTCTCACTTGGTCTGGAACAAACAAAAATGGAAAACAAAGCACCGATCCCCTTTCGAAGAAAAAACAAATGTGCACGAAGTCCATCTTCGTTGGGTTTCCGCTTGGGTAAACTGAGCATCTTCCCCTGAATTCAGTGTTAACCCGATCGGCAAGGAGAGCAGCGAGTTTTTCCGTCTGACCGAAGGCGTCTTGAGGGTGCTTAAGGTGGTGCCCCTTCGTTTTCCCGAGCAGTTCAAGAGCCATACCCTGGGCTGCCCCCTCTAAATTCCAAAATGGTCACCAGATCCATCTTTTCACCCAAAGCTAGAACAGCTAAAGTTTGAAAGGCAATGGTGCCTTGCCAAGCACCCCCCCCCCAAAACCCTACTTGAAATCGGCGATCCTCGTTTCCGTCTCCGCCTCAGAAGCCCCAAAGGCGCCCTCCGGGCAGGGCTGGCAGTCGCCGGCTTCCGTGCCCCCGCCGCTCGCACGGAAGCGGCCAGACGGGCAGGCCTCCAGCGGTTTTCCGCGGAAAGGTGAGAGGTGGAAGGGGATGGACACATAGGGTCTTCATTGCCACCTTCTTCGGGCTGTGGCCTAGGGTTCCGGCGGAGTGAACCTCGAGCCTGTACAGCATTGTCAAACATACTCAGCAAATGGGGGTTCAGGGTGTCAGAAGTATTTTTTGGATTCCCCACACACAGAGACACAGACAAAGAGACACAGAGACTCAGAGACACAGAGACACAGAGACACAAACACACAGACACACAAACGCACACACACAGACACCTTTCAGGTAATGTTACACCTCCTTTATTAATAGCACCCTCTATTATAGCATTTTATTTGCAATTCAGGATCTTGTGACTGTTTGGGGGTCCTCAATTGCAGCAATTGTTTCCCCGCAAAAATCCAAAACACATTTTTTGTTGTTTGCTCTCCTGATCTTGTCTGGGACTAAGCCTCCGAAGAAATATCGGCCAAACAAACTTGGCAAAGAAATCGAGCAAAAAAAACAAGCAAACAAATGCGGGCAAACAGGATTATTTGAAGTGGTCCTAAACCATCAAATTGAAGATAACTCCTTTACAAAAAAAAAGTGCGGGCAAACAGTCACACAAAGGGCCTGAGCCTCTTTAAATGTGACTGTTTTGGGGCCCTCTTTAGTGTCTAACCTGTTTGGGGGTTGCAGCACCCCCCCATTTGTTTATTTTCTTTTAACGGTCCTTGGCAATACTAAAGTAGAATTGGCAATACTAACGTAGGCACTGGGAATCTGAGAGTCAGCCTTGGCAATACTATCTGAGAGTCAGCCTTGGCAATACTAAAGTAGAATTGGCATTACTACAGTAGATCTGAGAGTCAGTCTTTTCAACACTAAAGTTGAATTGGCAATACTAAAGTAAGTACTGGGAATCTGAGAGTCAGCCTTGGCAAGAATATAGTAGAATTGGCAATACTACAGTAAGTACAGGGAATCTGAGAGTCAGTCTTTTCAATGCTAAAAAGTCGAATTGGCAATACTAAAGTAAGTACTGGGAATCTGAGAGTCAGCCTTGGCAAGAATATAGTAGAATTGGCAATGCTACAGTAAGTACAGGGAATCTGAGAGTCAGTCTTTTCAATACTAAAAAGTCGAATTGGCAATACTAAAGTAAGTACTCTCCCTCCCAGACCCCCAGGATTCTACCTAAAGAGGGTCAAGCTGACTGGTTCCACTCCTAGCGAGGGGGGGGGGGGGGGAGGGGGGGGTGGTGTAAAGAGGGTCCAACATTTCTGAGTCACCAAGAGTTAAAATCAACCGGCAGCACCCCTTGGCAATAACAGTGGAACCCGGTTTAATAGTTGGGCTTGCTGTCGCAGAAAGTTGATCCTGTCACTGTTTTGGGGCTGGCTCTTGCACCGAATTCTGCGCAAGGGATGCCAAATTAGAATTGGCAAAGCTGACCCAATCCAGACCGTAACCGAGACCCCGGCAACCTGATCCAGACCCCGCCCTTCTTAGGGGGTGCCCCCTTTCGGTCAACAAGACACCCACCAGTGCATGGCTCTTCCCAACAACTTTTCAGGGCTCATTTTTCGGGAGTTGAGACTTCGCCAGTGACGCTTTGCTGCCGGAAGCTGCCTGCTATTGTGGGAGGAAGACCTTGGCCCGGTCACCTCTTGCTTCTTCCATTTGCTTGATCCCCTGGAACAAATCCAGTAGCGATAGACTCCCTTTAAAACCAACAAAAGCAAATAGCACATATTCTTGAGCAAATGGAAACTGTGATTGCGCAACGCATGAAGAAACCTGCGGACCAATGGACAGAGAGTTCTGATGCCGTCCTGCGCACCACTCGTTGGCTTGACAACGCCCGGGCTCTCCCCAAAGCCAAGCCACAACCTGCGTGTGTCAAATAGAGGGTCGGACAGTTGAAGAAGCATCTGCTTTTGGCTTTTTCCTCTAGCTTATGGGCTGCTTAGCACCCAACTCAGGCCCCGCCCCATTCGGCGCACCTCACACTCCACGCTGGGGGTCGTCAGCTCGTTGAAGCGCCCGGGCGGGCAGGAAAGGCATTCCGCCTGCCCAAAGTAGGGCGTGTACCGGCCTGCGGGCGGAAAGGGGAAGATCCTGCAAACTTTGCTGCAATGTGTCCTTCACTTTTTGCCCGGCAATTCCTAAGTGAAACTGATTGCATCTGTTTCTGCCACAACATGATGACCCGAGATGAGGCATCCGCAAGTGGACCTTCATCATGGCGAGCTTGTTTTACTGCACATGAGCGTTGTAAAAAAGCACACGCAGGAACATACATAGGTTCATCATAGGTTCTACAATTGACTGCTTCAACCAAACTGAAATCAGTAGAATTCATCAATTTGTCAACCCAAACCTGGAGAGGATGTACTTTGGCCTCTTTTTGACTTCAAGTGCATCCTCAGCTTGGATGCTCAAACCGCCGGTTCCCAGCGCGCGATTTTCAACAGCTCCCCACAAAAATGGCAGCCCAATAATCTAGGTTCGTTTAATTTCACGTGATTTACGATCAAAATCTAAATAAGTATGCCTTGAAGAACTGCCCAACCCCCTGCAGGTTAACATGGAGCTTAAGAAACCATGCTCAGAGTAATCCTTCTAGGAGGGGACCCTCCCTCGTGTTATTTTTGCAGCGGGTGCTTAAATCTGAGGGTCTTTTACATACCCCCAACCCCATTTACAACCAGCGACTTTGGGGTTCCAAATTTGGGTACTAGGTAGGCCCTCACAAAGGGACCCTGACAACGCCTCCCACGGGTTCGGCCTCGTGGGCACGCCTCGCAGGAAGTGGTGATGCTGTAAGTGCCAGCATCGCAAGTGCCTGGTCCGTTGCTGTTGAGTGGATGGAAAAAACTGCCCTCCACCTCGCCGTTATCAGAGGGACACCGGGACGAGTTTGGTTCGCCCTCTCTGTCTCTCTCTTTCTCTCTGCCTCTCTTGCGTCCAGAGCGTCTTGACTCAGCAAGGCAACGAAAAGGGCGCCCACAGAT
>CAUJNA010003228.1:857715-890215 GCA_963377175.1 Effrenium voratum
TCAGAAACGCCAGGCCCTGGGGGAGGCGTCAGAGCAGAAAAACCAAAAAGGCCAGGTGGGTAGCTCGCCTGCGTCACAGCTCGCGCAGGCACTGGCCCCTGGCTCGCTGCTGCTGCCCACGGGGCAGCGCTCGCAGGCGTCGCCTGGACACAAACGGGGGCCAAATAGGGCTGTCAGCCACTCCAATCACGAAAACCAGGGATTTCAGATGAGGATGCGTCTCCTTTGCCCCCTTTTTGAATTCCACGTTAATCTGCAGGCGCTTGGCCAACCAGGGATAGCCCCGCCCCCCTGTAACTTGGAGGTGCATTACAGTCGCTGTACCATCGGGGCCCAAGAAGAATTTGGACTGTAGGGGTTCTAACTTCTAAAAAGCGGGAAGGCGTTTTGCTAGATTGCTGGGTGCGACGGGGCGTGCAACTTTAGGGTGCTGGTGACGGTGCTGGCGCAGTCTTGCAAGATGGACGGCAGGGTGCTTGGGGGCATGCAGTTTGGGGTGCGGGTGCAGGTGCTGTTTGGGGGTGCTGTTTGGGAGCGCTGTTTGGGGGTGCTGTTTGGGGGTTCTTTCCTGCGGGCGCATTTTTGCGAGGGTGCCGTGACGGCTTTCAAGGGCTTGTTTGGCGATGGAGCGTTTGAAATCTCCGATGCTATCTGGGGTCTATGCTGGTTTTCTTGCAGGGGAGGTTGGGGGCAGGGGGCTATCTTAAGAGTTTATTCTCGACCTGGACTCCACTCAAACAGGTCGCACGCCCAGTAGTTCCCAAATGACGTACGACGAACGACTTGCCAAGTGGGTGTCATTTAGGGGGTCTCGACAAAATGCATTCCCCGCTGCCTTCCTTTTAGGGAATTCAACAACTCTCTCCATTTCATTTTGCCAGTCGCCAGGGGCCAACCTCTTTCTTTCTTCACATGTTTGAGCTTTGGTTTTCGGCTTTCAGGGCCCCCACAGCCTGGGCATTTCCACCCAAGCCCAGCCCTTTGGAGCCAACGGGCTGCTGGAGGCCCCGCTGGTGTTCAGGAAGCGCCCGGCCGCGCAGAACTGGCAGCCGCTGCTGCCCGAGAGCGCGCTGAAGGTGCCGGGCCCGCACAAAAGGCAGCTCTCCTCAGATCTCAACCTATGATATGAACCACCACATGCCGCCAGCTAGAAGCGAACAAGAGAGAGAGAGAGAGAGAGAGAGAGAGAGAGAGAGAGAGAGAGAGAGAGAGAGAGAGAGAGAGAGAGAGAGAGAGAGAGAGAGAGAGAGAGAGAGAGAGAGAGAGAGAGAGAGAGAGAGAGAGAGAGAGAGAGAGAGAGAGAGAGAGAGAGAGAGAGAGAGAGAGAGAGAGAGAGAGAGAGAGAGAGAGAGAGAGAGAGAGAGAGAGAGAGGGAGAGAGAGAGAGAGAGAGAGAGAGAGCGAGCGAGGAGAGAGAGAGAGAGAGAGAGAGAGCGAGAGAGAGAGAGAGAGAGAGCGAGAGAGAGAGAGAGAGAGAGAGAGCGAGAGAGAGAGAGAGAGAGAGAGAGAGAGAGAGAGAGAGAGAGATGTGGCGCTTTTCAACGTATGCATCAAGCTTATACATAAACATAGTGCAGATATGCATTCCTGAACATCTGCTTGCAGAACTAGAGGCCCCGTTGCAGGGGGGCCCCATACAAAAAGCAAGCCAGGCAGGCATGCTCATCTGGGTGTTGCCCAAAAATCAGGGGCCCCTTCTGTTCCAAAAGCAAACCCCTTCTGTTCCAAAAGCAGACTAAAAGGACACCCAGCCCTTTTCGACCGAGTGCTAAACAAGGGTCAGGACAAAAGCAACCAAACTGCCCATCCCATTTTGTTTCCAGTTGGAAAAAATCAAGTTTGGCCTATTTGGAACATACCCATGGGCCAAGATTCGTAGGCCGTCGCGCCCGTGACGTTGCCAAAGAAGCCCGGCTTGCAGGTCTCGCACTGGGAACGCCTCGGCGTCTGGGGAGCTGCACCACTCACTTCCTGAGTGGATTTCCTGAGTGGATTGCTCAGAAAAAGTCCAAACTTTTTGTGTGCCACTAAAATGGTCCACCCAACAAGCTTCAAGTCCAGGAACCCAGGAAGTGAGACCACTCCATGAGATCTTCCATGACAGAAAGCTTCACCGGCCAGGTCGGCACAATTTGACCAGATGACATGCGGGCTTGCGTCCTCGCTGGCTGAGAAAGATTGACGGGCAGGAGAACCTCTGGTTCGGGGTTTCTGGGATCCGAGCGTTGACCTATCCTCTGTACATTTGCCGGCCCAACCAGTTGAGAAGCTGGGAACCATAACTCTAGGTGAATGATAGCAAAGGGACCAGAAAAGATCCTCCCAAAGCTGCACTCCAGGTATCGTGGACGCGGGCTGTTCATGGCGCAAGGGGACCGAATGCGGCGCATCAGCAATGCCTGCTGAGGGGTTGCCCCCCCTCCAAAACTTGGCTTCATGCATGTTCCTTTCGGAGGCAAACGCGTATGCCTGTAGGAACCGATCTGCGCAAGCTCGCGAATTCACGGGCGAGCCCGTCACCCGAGCCCAAGGACCCGAACCTTCGCTCGCCAAGCTGCCCCGTCTCTGTGGAGTATCTGCCGGCGGGGCAGCTGCCGCACCTCCATAAGCAACCCTCCTGTTCAGTCCTTCTGGTGTGAAGTTTGTGAAGCATGCTTTGGAAAGCCATTGGCTGAAAGAACTGCCCAATGCGCCACCTCTAATTGATTCGACTCCACATTCCCTTCATCCTGCTCAGAAACCCAGCGTTTGGAAGCCCCCAAGCAAAGACTCCCGCGTGAACCTCGACTGAACCTAGGCATTAAAGACCTGACCGAAGCTGGGCCAATTGCAGAACAGCCGGCGAGCCCTCTCCCTGATCTGCCTGCCCACTAGCTGGATCTCAAAAGGAGGCAACCTGAACAATCAAACAGAAGCATCAGGAACAAACCAAAATACAGCAAACCTCAAACGAACAAACAAACGAACAAACGAACAAACAAACAGACAAACAAACAGACAAACGAACAAACACTACCAAACCAACCAAGGAACCAAACAAACCAAACCAACAAGCCCACAAAAACAACCAACAAATCAAACAGACAACCCAACAACACAAACCAAGCAAACAAACAAACGAATGAACCAACCAACCGACCAACCGACCAACCGACCGAGCGAGCAAGCAAATCAGCAAACAAGCACGCAAAAACAAAACAAACAAAAAACATGCCGGCAAGCCAGCCAGCCAGCCAGCCAGCCAGCCAGCAAGCAAAGCAAAGCAAAGCAAAGCAAGCAAGCAAGCAAAGGCAAGGCAAGGCAAGGCAAGGCAAGGCAAGGCAAGGCAAGGCAAGGCAAGGCAAGGCAAGGCAAGGCAAACAAGCGACCGGGCAAAATAAGAAACAAAGAAAAGGCGGCAAACAATTCCAAAGACAACCAAAGCGGCCAAACACAAAAGCAACCACACCGAACGGCTCAAACGGGCAAAACAAAGCAGCAAACAAATCAGAAAGCAAAAACACAAAGTCACAAAATGTAAAACATCCAAACAAAACAAAACAACAAACACACAACCAACCGCACAAGAAACACAAAGACGGACCGATAAACTCAACCAAACCACTTAAATTAAACATCAATTCAACCACGGGAAACATCACATTCTGCAAACAGTCTCAGTTACCGAGCCCCCAAGTAAAACGAAGAAGGGGAATTGGGGAGTGTCTCGCGCGATGTGTGATCTACTGTTGGCATTTGAAGGCTTAGGACGCCCTGGCCATAGGAAGCGCACCGATTTGAGAAACCCCATGGTTGCTCCGAGCCCCGCGCTGCTCGAGGCCCGGAAGACCTGCGAAGGTCCCTGCGGAGCACTCAGCGCAGGTCCAAGTCTCCTGGGATTCAGCCCGGCCGGTGGCTTGCGGCAGGTTTTTCCCCACCCCCCTTGGAGGGCCTGGGGAACAGACCGGCTCATCCTGGTGCTCTATGAAACCTTTCATTGATATACTGTATATGTACATTGGTATGGGTAATTGCCAATTACGGGGAGTGTCTTTATCTTATGAGGGGGTGTCCGGATTGCCCTTCTTTTTGGCGAAGCAATTGGTGGTGGGCTTTGAGATAATGGTGGGTTTTATGCGTCCCTTTGCACTTTGGGGACTGAATGGCTCATCGCAGGTGTATTGGCATTTGGTGGCATATAAACGCTCTTGGACAAACAGTGGCGTGCAGTACTTGCAATCCTCCGCGGGAAAGAAGCCGCACTCGTCCATCGAACTCGGGAAGTGCATAGTAAGCCACCTGCGAGACAGGTTGCTCTGGACGGAAGCAAGTTCTGCCACTGTCAGGCTTCCCACCCACCCCCTGCAGGAATCCTGCAAAGCTGTCGCCAGGGAGGATCCGTACGGTGCTGTGCCTTGCTAGGGCCAGAGCAATACAAAGAAAGAACATGGTTCTGGAGCAGGGCTGGGCATGTGTTACACGTTCGGATTGCAAGCACCTGTAAGCTATCCAACGGTTTTGAGTCAACAAATCCACGCAACCCCAGCTTGATCCACGTGTTTAAAGAATGCCCTCTAGAACACCCCGCCCCCATTTCATCGACCAAAGGTTTGCTGATCAACTGGGCGTGTCTTTTGTTTGGGGGTTCCTTTTTTTGGGGTGGCTTTAAGGGAAAACCAAAAGGAAAAACCTGCCCTTTTGTGGGTCCCCTTTAAACAATCACCAAAACGACACCCGGGAAGACCGAAGAAGGAAACCTTCATTGTGGGTCCCCTACCCACAAGACGCACCCAACCGGGTTCCCATTCGTTTCTGCCAGCCACGAGGTGCGAGCGGCCCGGGCCTCAACTGCAGCGCGCTGCGAGCCCAAAGGCGCACCTGGCGCTCCCCGGACGGCAGCGTCAGCGAGGGCGAGGCCTGCGACGCCTGGCGTGTCGGGAGAGCATCCCGGGGAAATTGGTGCAGTCCGTGGACCTACGGTGACAAAAGGTAAAGGCAAAAGCAAGTTCATGAAACTTTGTGGTTGACCAGAAATTCGTGGCAACGCCCCCCCCTCCAAGCAAAAAAGGGGATTGAAGATCTTCGATTGGTTGTCAAATGGGGGACCCACCAAGAAGCCGCCGCCGCCGCGCCTGGGCGCCCGCCTGCACCGTCCAAGCGATGGGCGCGAGCCCCGCCACCTGCAGCTCCAGCTCCGCAGCTTCTGCCGCCTACGGCACGAAGCTTCCGCCTGGTTTGGGCGTTGAACCCCTTGGTTTTTTGGGCATCGAATTGAAACGATTTCCGAAATAAGTCAAAACAAGCCGCAACCTCCAACTCTTCAGTGGCTTAAGCTGTGTTTGCATTTGAAGCGGTTAAAAGGGAACCAGAAGGAACACTGGAAACAATGTTTGGGAGGGTTCGCGGGGGGGGGGGGGGGGTCCGCGGGGGTCCTGTGCATTGGACTGTTCAAGCCACGAGGGGGTCCTCAAGTCTCCCAGGCGATTTCGGCAAGAGTCAGCATGAGGACTTTCCATCTTGATTGGGGGCTGCAGTCGAGTCATTGCCCTTGCCTTGGACCACACAAGCCTTGCGTAGAAACAACCTGTGCGTTGCTGGAAGGATGCAGCAGTTTCATGGCTGCCCTCTGCCCTTAGATGGCGTGCCAAGGATAACCAAACGAAAGCACAAGAGCCCTCATTGAACCACCAAGGACCCATTCACAACCCCATTCTAATGATTTCCGCACTTGCACTACCTGAAAAAAGAGACACCCACCCGGTTCCAGCTTCTGCGCCATGCGGCTGACACCCAGGCGGTAAAATAGACCGAGCGCTGCGAGGCGCAT
Source organism: Effrenium voratum (assembly GCA_963377175.1). Lineage (NCBI taxonomy): Eukaryota > Dinophyceae > Suessiales > Symbiodiniaceae > Effrenium > Effrenium voratum. Next base: position 863,521 of record CAUJNA010003228.1, read on the forward strand.
GCCACCCGGAAGGTGAGGCTGCCTGGCACTGATCGCAGAGCCCAAACGGCCCACGAACCCAAGAACTGCAAAAGCGCATGGGGGATCTCTTTGTCCAGCGCGGACTCCCCACCATCATGCCCCGGTCGGGTTCAACGTTGGTCGGGAGGGTACTCCTACTTGCTAAGCATCCTGTATTCCATGTGCAGGTGACAAATGCGGTCGGCCCCGGCCTTCGTGCCTCCAAACCTCTGATTCGACCCAAAAAGATGAACGAAAAACAAAGGCCGGGGATTCCTCCACAAATGGGTTCGGTTTGGGGTGTCGATGGATCAAGCCGGAGGCACTGGCAGCCCTGTGCAGATCCACCTAAGTCTCCCTTTCAGGCAAGACCACTCTCTAGGGTTATGGGAATTGCCCACTGCCGCGATGGCCTGAAACTCCGCAAAAGCGGGAACCAACCGCTTGTTGCTGCAATTTCCTCCCACCCCACCCCCCTCACCCAAATTTCATCCCACCCCTCGCCGAGAGTGTCCCATTTTTGAGCGCCTCCACCCCATCCCCCACCCTCCTGCGCAGGCGGAGCAAAGCCCTGCCGCCCCGTCGCTGAGCACAAAGTCCCCGGACACGTTGGCCAGGTCCTCACGTGACTGGTGCAGGCTGTTTCATCACCAAAACAAGCGCCAAAGGAAACCAAACCGATTTTCTGCTGGGCGTGAAGGGCAACTCACTTGAGTGGATTGGCCAACAACTGTCCAGACGTTGTTTACCACCAAGATCGCCTTTGCAAAGAACTGGGGAAGTAAATAGGGAAAAAGAGAACCATGCTCAACTGAAACTTATACTAACAAATCAACAACAACAAATCAAAGCGTGACATTCAAACAGCAGCATTTGATATTACCCCCCCCTCCCCCCAGTGCGGAAGGGCGTCTGCGGATGCGGTGGGGCTCAGCATAGGCGCCGCGGCGGAGCCTTCCGCGCAGGGCGTGCACTGGGTGGCACCCTCCAGGCTCTGCTCCTAAGGCCGCTGAGGAAGGTGGTGTGCGGGGCGTGCGGGGCGCGTGGAAGAATCAGCTTCTCAAAGGGCTGCCAAAGATTGTGTTGTTTTGCCGCTTCAAAGTTAGACGGGCAAAAGTTCAGTTTCAGTCAGGCTTGGCAGTGGTTCCAGGTGCACTTCAACAAACGCCTCTGTATGCCTCTCATGTGGCTCTCACGCTGGTACGGGTGCCCATGTTGGGCGACTGTTGGGTTGTTTGCCGGGAACAGTACCCTCAGCCCCTCAGCTGGTCCGCCCTCACCGCAGGCGCCCCCGGAGGAGTTGTCGATTGCTAAGGGTGGAAACTCGTCCACCCAATTGGGCACCAGAACCATGGTCCCATCCAAAGTAAGGGCAGAACCATGGTCCCATCCAAAGTAAGGGCACACCACACTTTTTCTGAAACGCCTCAGTTTGAGTATGACCTACCCAGAAAAACATGCACATGTAAGCCGGAAGCTTCCACGACAACAGAGGTGAGAGACTGGAAGATGCTCGAACTTCGGAGGCCCACACTTTTAGGACAGCCCTCCAAGTGTCCCGAAAGCATTAACAGCGAATCCCCTCTGCGCAAAGCGAATCTTCAAAAATTGGTGGCTTTGCAAGACGCGCCTGAGGCACCTTTCACCCAGCATCAGCCAACCAAACCTCCACCCTACAGTGAGTGGAAGTCAGGCCCGCCAATGGATGTGGACCGGAAACCCTCCACGCACATGAATCAGGGAATGGCAGCGGGCTTCCTGCACCTTTCCCTTTCAAACAACACCAAAACCTGCCATGCCCCAGCAACCCCCGCAACCCCCCCCCAACCCAACTTGCGCCAGGGTTCGCCCTTGGCGCAGGGCAGGCAGCTCTGGGAACTCTCCGCACCGGCCACCGGGTTGTAGCGGCCCCGCGCGCAGGGCAGGCACCCCGCCTCCTATTTGGTTGCGCTACAGGAAGCCCAAGGCAGAATCCCCACATTCCTCAATTGAACTTAGTCACAGACTGGTTGACGAATAGGGGGTCTGGGCAAATCACAAAATCATCCTTCCCATGATGGATTTCTGTTGGGGAGCGCAAAATCTACGTGCAACTTAGCAGCCAGCCCAGTATGTTCAAAACCCAGATGTTTTAACGGTGTTTCGGCGTGCTTTGGTTCCAGCCATGCAGAAAAGGGATGAAATCGGGGCCGGGGTCAAATGCTTTAAACCTACAGGTTCAAAACCGGCCAAAAGTGTGCGCTTCCATGCAATTGCTTGCTAGGGTTTGCAAGCCACCCAGCCAAAAACTAGGCTGCCGGAGCGAGCCCTTTGACGTATTTCCGAAGCAACCCGTGTGTGGGTAAAAGATTGGATTTGGACCAAAACAACCCGTAGCGTGTTTGCTTCCTAACTTCAGGGGATCCTGAAGTTAGGTTTCTACTAAACAGGCCCTAGGACAATCATGTGATATCATGCGCGTATTGCGTAGCGTCCATTTATTGGAAGATGGTTGAGCCCATTCAACGGGTCCGACATGGTCCGACAGCCCATTCAAACCGTGGAGGTTCCCCAAGCTTCCGGGTCAGCCCGTCCCCACCTCGTTGGAGATGAAGACCAGGTGGAAGCCTCCGACATCGAACGACCGTCTCAAAAGGAGTGCGCCCAAAAAAACGGGTACCCTCCTGCCCGCCAACCCTCTGGTGGATTCCATGTTGGTAGACAGGACGGCTGCCATGGCTAGTTTCGCATGACTCCTGAAAGAGGCGAGAGGCCGTTGAGGGCCTGCGGTTAGGCGGTATCAGTAAAATGCGAAGTTGGCATGACTTGCTGGGTCTCAGGAGGTTTGGGAATGATGCCAGGGCGATTTCCTGAAACGAAACCACAAGGGATGTTTCATAGGGGTCATTCCCTCATTGCCTGCTGAGAACCAGCAAGGTGAGTGCTTCCATAGCTGTTGCTTTCTCAGTGGTCGCCTGACATAACGCAGGATTGGACAACCAAAGAAAAAGGAGAACTCAAGTGCTGGAACCACGGGTAGAACAACTCAGCCCCCTTAAGGTTTGTGACTGCACGTAAGATATTTAATTTTCGCATCTGTCCAAACCTGGATTCGTTTTTTTCTTTTACGAAAATGAAACCAACCCCACTGCTACCAGGCGCCCAAAATGATGCCCTAAGAGACCCCCCACCCTTCCCCAGCCAATTGCAACCCAGCCTGGAAAGCAATCTGAGCAGTTCGCGGTGTTGCAGCTGTCTGTTTCCTGCAGCCCAAAGGCCAAGCCAAGTCTGGAGATGCTTGCGCCAAGCTTCTTAAAATGAATATGCCTGTGCCATGGTCCAATGGTTGTCTAAAGCCCCGATCCAGGGGTTGCAAGGACCATCCCTACTCAGCCCAAGAGAAAGTGTGCCTGTGCCGCAAACTCTTGTGCAACTTCCAGCCAGGTCTTAAACCTACAGGCCATATCCCATCAGACACAAAAGAAACAAAGCTCGACCCGGTGTTTCCAATAATAGGGGAAACTTTTTGTGTTTTCCCTTGGCCTACTTTCAAGACCACCCCCCCAAAAAAAAAAACACTGACAGACTTTCTTGAGGCCATCTGGAGCGAGTTTCGGACAGCTCGCCCACACAAGGGTCTCCACCGAATTCTTCCGGCACGGCAATGGCGCGCGTGCGGGTGTAGTTGCCGCCGTTGCAGGGCCGATTGCACTTATCCCAGTCGGACCAATCCGAAAATTGGCAGTTCACCTTGGCCAATGATCCACCCAAAACGAAGCCATCAACCCTGAATGCGTATAGATTTGCTTTATCCAGGCTGACTGATTTCCCAGTGGGAGCTCTGGGTTAAGTGTATCTTGCGAGAATCCAAAGCTGGAACCCTGTCCGTCATCATCCTATGATGTTGGGGTGAATTCGGCTCTTTAGCTTCCTATTTTGAGTATCCCTGACCCCCTAGCTCAATATCTATGACAATTCATGTTGGCATCGGGGCAGATAAGGAAAGATGGAACTATGAACGAAATTCCAAGAATCACCCACCTCCCCAAACGGCACGTGTCAGGGTGGGGATACAATGTAGAAAAAATGCAAAGATGTGCAAAAAAGTTCCCAAAGGCTGGCCCAGTGACCGGTGTGTTCGTCGTGGTGCTGGACACCGTTGTGGTCCAAGAAGTCGTGGAGGATGAGGTCCTTGAGGTGCTGGAAGTTCGACTCGTCGTCCTGGCCGACACGGGTGTCTGGAGAAAGCACCAGGATGCCCGGTTTCCCTTCGCATTCCGCAACACCACCCCAGGAAAGGGTACGCTCCAGGAAGATAGATGTCAAGTATGAACCTCAGAATCAGGATATCAGAGGTGCTGCCTTTGCATCGGAATCAGGCAAAAGTGGGAATGCTGATAATCAAGATTGCCATTCGGCCTGTCCGCCTTCAATGAACTCAAAAGCACAGCCTCTCCGCAGGCAATCCACAAGAGCATGCAGCTTACGCCTTTGTCCAACCCCCTCCCACAAACCGACTCCAAAGCATTGAGGCACCTGGAAATGACCTTCCTTTTTTTGCAAGCATGGAAGTGGATAGGCCCGGTACGGTCTCCACAGCCCTGTCAAAAATGAAACTTCCGTTCCCTTTAGCTGTTTGGACGACCTGTCCTATCAGCTCCTTTGGTTTCGCCCCAAATCGAAGCCAAGGTGCGTGGCAGTGGTGGTGGTGCTGGTCTTCTCAACCTGTCAACTCAGATGCAAACTGTGGAGCAAGTTGGGGGGCTGGTGCAGTCTTCTACTGGAGAAGCTACCAAACAAGGGGAGAAAGTGGTGGAGTCACTGAATCACCGAACAGCTGGGTGTCCAGACATCAAGTTTTTCTGGCAATAAATGGCAAAATGCGACAAAGCAGGGCAAGCTTCTCTGGCCGGAACTTTTCAGTGGTTGCGGGACCAAATTGGAGCCCCGCTGCATGACTGGGGAAGAAAGGTGGATCATTGATCCCTGATAATCTGGCTTCATCATCTGTTTGAGGCTCGGACCCTGTTTTCCTTTGGCCTTTTGGGGTCCCGAAGGGAACAACAAACAAAAGATCACCTCCTCTCCACCCGGCGCTCTCTTCGAAATTTTGCTGCCCTGGGCATCCCCGGCATTCTGCACGCCGCTGACGGTCAATGGAACCCCGCTGTCCGCCAAGGACTGGTTGATGCTCGCCGCCAACGCGGCACCGGAGGCGGAGAGCTGCCTCAAGTTGGGCCGCCTTGTTGGAACACGCTCGGTGATTCCGTTCAAAGCCTCTCGAGAAACTAAAGCAGGAGGGGTTGGCAACCCATTGCCTTTTTTTGGCTGCCCTTAGGATTGTTTGAGCACAGCCCGCCTTGTCGGAGCATGTAAAAACCTCAAGGTTGGTGCAGCAGTGCAGGATCAATCCTTCATTCGTGTGGGTTTGCATAAGGGCCAGGGTTGGGTCAAGCCCTGGCTGAAACCTGAAACAGGATTGTGTAAACCGTTAGGGTTTCAACAGCTGCCTTTGGGTTTCCCTTTGAAGGGAGCCACATATTGGTTGTTCAATCGGTTCTTTGCAAAAACCTTGCTCAGGCCCGCCACTGGTGCTCATTGGGGTTCCTCTTCAAACGTCATTTGTTTTGTGGACAGCTCCAGGCTAGCCACGGGATTTGCTTTCTGGCACTCTGCCACTGCCTGATGCGTCTGACTGAAACTTGGGTGGGTAAAAAGTAAAAAGTGTCGGAACAGACATCTGGAGAACTGAAAAGGCCAAGCCCCCGTTAGGAACATTGCGTTTGGTTTTAACAAGACAGCCTGAAGAAAAAAGCTGCACCGGCTTCAACTCAGAGAGGCAATGCAACCCAACTGCTCACCTTTGAAAGTCTCCTGGTCCCAGCCCCCCCATGTCCCACTGGCTGAGCAAAGCGGCGCTTGATCCAGGGCCTCGCGTGTCTGAGCCGGAAAAGCTTGGAGGGTGCCCGTTTGGGGCAAGTCATACGTTCACTGGGTTCCAACCCCATGTCCAAAATCACTCTATCAATGTCCAATATGCAACCGCGGAAGGGAGGCGCATAGCAGAACTTAAGGGTAAGGAATGTTTTGAGCAATTCACATTGGGAAGCCGCTATGTGGGCTTCGAACATCTAGTAGCCAGCCTCGATGGTCGCACCGCTGAGCCCTGTCTGACTGGGCGACTGTCTGAGCCAGCCACCTTCCCAAGAGAGATAACAAAGGATTATGGTTTGGGATTAGGGATGCATACACTCATGGAGTATCGTTTGGGATTAGGGATGCATACATTCGGAATCACCCAGATTATGCCACACAATAGCGAGAAAATGAGGAAATGGGTTTCTCAGCAGCCAGTGAGGGAGGTGCTGGAACGCCCCCTGCACACATACGATTGGCGCACTCGCCTGCTTCAATCAAGCGATGAACCATGGGTTCAGACAAACAAATCAAGAACTTCACATGGGCTGGGGCGATGCAACGTGATGCCCTCAAAGAACGCCTCTGCCTTCTGCTGCCAACTTCTTCCGTGCCACGAATGGGGTTGCAGCGGGTTCCCATTTCTTGTTGCAACTACATGTTTGCTGGAGAAAACTGGCACAAGGGGAGGTTCCACCTGGCACAAGGGTGGGACTGGTTTTGCGCAGCCTTTGTTGGGAACACATTGCCTCATGAAATTCTTTGTGTGCATTGTCTTAATAATACTAGTGATAATAATAATAATAATAATAATAATAATTTAAAAATAAGAATAAAAGAACGCCTACAGAGCCCATCTCCCTCTGATTTGCGGCCAAGAAGCCGATGTGCTGGGCACGGAGATCTCGTAGCCCACTGCCAGGATTCCCGCCAGGCGCCGCCCGGCCGAGGATCCCCACACCTCGAAGGCGGTCAAATTCACCATGTCCTCGCGCTCCGGGCGATTCAACCCCTGAAACCATGGGCTGAGACCGGCTGAGACCAGGGTTTTTTGGAACCGCCCGTCTTGAGCTTCCCTGAAGGAGACTTGTTTGAACCACGTCTCCTTGGCCAGGGGCTGGCTGGTTAAACAGTATTTGTCCGACCCCGGTGCCCAAACTTAGCTTCGGGGGAAGCAGGCAGGCTCTTGTATGCTGAATTGCGCCAAGCGATCTAAACTTATGCGAGGGATCAGTTCCAGGTGAGGAGCCCCCCCGTCCTGCTCCAGGCCAAGCCCGTCTGCCACACCCCGGCGTAGCGCCTCCTGGCCCGTGGCGTTGTCGGCGAAGAACGGCAGGGCGGCCGAGGGATCGTCCACGTCCAGCAGCAGCTCCCCCACCAGCACGCGGAACATCCTCAGACTGAACCGGCTGCTAAATTGCAAAATGATCCCTCCCGCCAAGAATGTCCCCGAATACTCAAATTGGTCTCTCCAAAATTGTCTGGCTCTGTGCTTTCCTTGTTCCATGCATGACACATGGTTCTAAATCGGGGCCCTTTTGAAAAACACAATGTAAACTCCGAGCATCAAAATGCCTTGCTTAAAACTTGCTTCCTGTACGTTCAGTTGTTAGGAAAGGGAACTGCTTGTTTTGAAGTACAGGGCGTTGCTTGTGCCATAATTTGGCCGTTTAGAGCCGAAAACCCAACTTGGTCCCGTAAAGAAAATAGAAACGCGGCGCAAAGCGTGTCACGCAACCGTCACGCAGCTACAATATTGAGAGTTATGGCGGAATGTGGTTGGCCCACTCGCAATCCATCGTGCTTCCCGGAAACCCGCCAGCTCTCGCATGGGGACTTGCGGGCTCCTGATTGAAGGCCCAAGCACTTGATCAGTGGTGAACAGCTCAGGCCAAAGTAAACAACCCCAACCAAAACCAAGGGTCCATGGGGCGTCGGTTGCCTGCCACCTTGACCCTAGCATCAACCCGCGCATGCATTGGATGGGGTTCCTCCGGCGGCTGGAGCTGAGAAACTGCCTGCACACGTTCTGCCGAGACTTCCCTTAAACGCAAATCCTTCCGCATTTTGGCCACGCAACTCGCGGTCCCCAATCCATGCCTAGGACGTTCTCTCTGGGCCACCCAGCACTGTTGTGCTGCTGCTGGTCATGGTCCTCCAAAGCGGGGGAAAACAACAGCAAAGCCCTCTGATCAAACAAGAGGAATCTATGGCAACATTTATGGCCTGAATGCGCAGCGCGGCCACCCTAAAATAGTCCAGGAGAACCTATGGTCGAACCTCAGGTCTTTTTCGGTGAAGGGCGTCTGTGGCTTGATTTGGTGCAGGTCTCTTGGGCGAACAAGCTCATCTCCAAGAAGGCCTTGCCCAAGGTCGCTTCCCTTCGAAGAAGCATGTTTTCTTTGAGCAGAGTTGTGGTAGAAGTGCGACTTGCACTGGGGCACGGAAGGGGCAGGGCTGTCAGGAATTCTCATGGCACCATTCCGCGCTTACCTGGTCGCTATCCCAAACTGCTGCTAGACAAGGCCAGGGTTTGCCTTTTGACCACGTAAACATAAAGGGACCTAACGAAAGTGTAACATGAAGACACCCTCCCTGCGACCCCTTCTTTTCCTGAGGGGTGTCAAACAATCTGATCCAGGCAAGCAAACAAAGATAAACAAAGCAAAGGGCAAGCGCCGACGCCCTTAGCTCCTGGTCGTGGTGGAGATGGACTGAGTAGTTGTGGATGTTGCCCTTAGGTGCAGCTGGAGATGCGTGTCACATCTTGCTTTTGAAGGGTATTTGCTTTGGGCAACCCAAAGCAAATACCGAGCCATGGACACTGGGGACGCCAAAGGTGCAGGGATACTTGTTAAATAGGGAGCTCAGGAGCCCAGCTACGCCTAGCATCTTGGTTAGCCGCAACATGTCGAGAATCGGGTCCCTGCGCGTGAGTTGTCCGTTTCTGGCGTAATTTCCACAAAAAGCAACCTTTGGGATCACAGAAATGGAGCTCAACATGCATACTTCTGTGGGCAATCCTTCTCATGCCACTCCGTCAGGTGACTCCATGGGAACCTTGGCGTGGCTTCGGGGAATAAGAGCCCCTTGGTTGGTCCCACGTGAAGCGGGGGAGCAGCTGTCATAGAAACATGTCAAGAAACCATAATCAAGAATTTGCAGCCAACAAAATAAAATGAGAAAACATATTTGAAGAAACTGGAAACAGAGCAGGCCACGGAACTGCCTCTCGAATTCAGACCCCCAAGTCTCTCAATCGGAGCCGCGTGTGCGTCTTTGTCGTTGACGCGCTCGTGGTGCTCGTGGTGTGCTCCTTGGGCCGAAAGGGCGCATGAAAAACCTTTGGGCCACACAGGGTCGTGCGCAAGCATCGCATTCGAAGACCCAAGGCTTGAAGAGTTTCAACTTGCATTTTGGCTTCAGCCACCAACCGCAACAAACAAAAGCTTGGGAGTGGGAGTTTCTAAAACAGTCCAGCGGCGGCTGCGCCACTCTCTCCTCTCTCTCTCTCGTCTTGTTGCTTTTTGTTGTTGTCTCTCCCTCTCTCGCTCTGACAAACCTTCTGCCAGGGAAGGGCGCTTCCTTCCAAACCATCGGCACGAGGACCCGTGATTCCCCTATTGAACTGAACCCGAACAATAAGTCACCAACCCAAACTCAGAAAGCCCCAAAAAGTAGCTTTCATCCTGGGTGTGGTTGCAAGCACCGGTGAGGTTGCCACATGTCGTCCGCAAAAGCTCAACCGTGCACACCAATGACCCTTGTCCTTTTTACTTGCTCACAGGACCTTGAAGAAAAAACAACCTTCATTTCACTGACCGTGACCGCAGTTCTGAATCTTGTGAAGCTCAGCCTACTCAACCCTTGGGTTTCTCCCTTGCCCCAACTGACCGGCGCAAAACTCAAGAGGTTGTTCAGCTTTCCTTTGCTTTCGATTGGGGGGTCAATTCATTTCAGAGGGGAATAGAAGAGTCCGGACGGCCTTTCGGTGGAGGGTAGTGCAGGTTCCCTAAATTCCCGTTGGTCCAAGTCGTTGGCACTGAATCCCGGGACAAAAAAATAAAAAACATATTCCACAAAACCTGGGAGAAAACAAGTCGATCTTTCCCACCCTCCCTTCCGCTTCCGCTTCCCGGGCGCCGGGAAGGCCACGCAGATCTCCCAGCCGCTTTTGGTCACCGAGTGGTCGGAGCTCCAGACGAGTTCTAGGCCCACGCCCACCTCGACGCCCGCAGGGCCTGCGAGGGCTTCGGCGGAGAGGGCGAGCACATGGCGCCTTTTCGTGTGTGTGTGTGTATTTGGGTATGTGCGTGTGTTCCTTTTCAACGGATTCACTACAGGCGGATTCTCTGACGGTTAAGAACCATGAAGCTGGCAAGCACGCCAAGGCAACCTGGCCGCACCGCTGCCGTGGGGAGGAGTGGTCCTGAATTTTGTGGTCCTGAAACCGTTTTTATCCCACAACAATGCCACAGACAGGGCCCAGCCTGCAGACCCACTGTATTGTTGCCCACTCACAGTCAGGATGTCGTACCCGCTTTCCTGCAGACCGGCAACGCGGCCCGGGGTTCCAAATGGCTTGAAAATTATTTGGGGGGAAAAAGCTTCAACCGGGTTCCTTGCAGGATGCATACAGGCAATGTTGAAACTCATCTTCAGCTGTTTGAAGAAGGCTCTGCCAGGCGATTTGGGAGAGCATGCTATAAGGGACCCTGTTCAAAATAACAAACGTTCATTGCGAAGAAAATGGCTGCTTCTATTCCTGGGTGCTGGCTCCCCGCTCAGTGCTGCAACTTTGTCACGGCGCCTTGCGATGTGGCTTGCTCGGAGTGCCAGCCCAAGCCAAAAAAGGACCGAAAAGGAAATACCTTGGCCATTTTAACCCCTCCTTTCCATCCGCTCGCCCTTCTGCCCACATGGTGAATCTTTTTCGTAATCCCTCCCCGCTCCCTTAGCGGAAGCTGAGGGGATCGGAAAACTGCACTATGAATGAAATCCCAAATGTCACCCCCTCCCCAACTCCACTTTTGATAACTTGGATGGCGATCTCGGAATTTCGGGTTCTGGCTTGCGAGTCCGACCGACCGGAGGGGTCATCACTTGCCAATGAGGGAATGACCCCCATGAACCATCCCATGTGATGCTTCTTGGGGAATCCCCAGGTTCAGTCTGTAGCCATCGCACCGATCGCACGCTTCGGGGGCCGACTTGGCCGAGGCGCCGTGTCGAAGCGCCCCACCCGCAGAAAGCCCCCCACGCCGCGCTGAAGGGCCGACAGCTCGCAGGTCTCCCGGTTGCTGTAGGCGTTGGGGAAGCTGGGGCCTGGGCTTCAGTTGAATTCGGGAGAACTCTCCCCCCCTAAGGATTTCCAAGGGAAAAACACCAGGAAGAAGCTTGCGTGCAAGTAGCGTAGTTACAATCAAGCGCATCGTTCTTGGTCTAGCTCTACGATTTCAGGCTTGAAGATGTGTGATATGTAATTGCTGTTCATCGATCGTTCTCATGCAGTAATTTCTTATTAGCCGATTCGCCGTATTCCTTCCCTCTCGGGGTGGCGGTGCATCAACTTGTCTACAGGGATTTCTCAACCCCATTCTACGTGCACACGCGGAAACCCCATAGAATCGTCTCAAGACACATGAGGCTTGGAGACCCAAGTGCTCGGTTTCAAAATGCTGTCATTTTCCCTGGGCTTGGGCGTGTTAATAGGTTTGGAAACTTCAAGCCCCGCCCTTCACCACGCTATGTCCTGAATGTATTGTGCCAGTCTTACGCAAAGTGTTTGCCACGATGTACTTTGTGGTACTTTGTGACTATCGCATCATTCCAGTTGTGGTTCACTTGGCCAAAACCCAAAAAATGAGCCATGGATGATACGAAAGCGGCAATATATGCCCAAGGCATAGTCAATGCCTCATATCAACACACGCATGAGGACCATGAAGCAAAAGGGAGGGACGTGTCCAGCATCCAACCTGCAGCCCTGTGATTGGCTTCAGTCAGGGTTTTGCCCGGCGTAACAAGTGCCGAATCCAGCACCTCTTGAAATGAGCTACTGACGCACATCTGGCACAGAGCCCTCACGGAGATGGGCTACAATGACCCCGAAATATGCTTCCCCGAATTTGCCAACATGGCCATTATATACACCCGACCGACTCGAGTTGCAAGTCCAAGCTGTTGAGATTCTCCCAACCCGCTCGAATGAGGCTAGACAATTGGTCGATGGTAGATGCCGCGTTGCTGTAGATGCAGAAGATGTCGGTGGTGCAAGGGCCGCTTTTCAGAGTCCACAGCGGCAGGATGTCGCAGAACTCCCATTCCACATCGTCGTCGGTGGTGAAGCACCAAATCCTCACCGAATAAAATAGGGGTAATCCTTCATGGCCCAGAAAGGTTAAACCCCTAAGAAGGTTGCAAGAAGCTTTCCTGGGTTGCAGGAGGGGCTTTGGATGCTTCCCTATCAAAGAACTGAAGCAAACTTGCTTGCAAACAGCAAGCTGTGAAGGAATGACTGCTTGGTGTTCGGGCTCTTTTCGCCTCCTCCCGTCGCAACTCGCGAAACCCACGCATTCTGGGAGTGGCTTGCATTCTGTAGACTTCAGCACGCAACGATCACCACAAAGCGGCGGCAGCAAAAATTCCCACGTTTTCTGGGCCGTTCCGGCTTTTCAGTGCAGCCCGAGGCGCGTGTTCCTGCCGTCGGGGTTGCGACAGTAGTTCAATGACAGGTCCGCTTCTGGGAAGTTTGCGGCTGTGTAGGGCTCCACGCTGTGCGGGCTGCTGGCGTCCCAGCGCTGACACGTCTTGCCGGTCCTGCGATCCCCGTGGTGACTCCCCAGAAAGTGGGCTTTAGCCCAGGCTTTCCTCTAGAAATTCAACCACCAAATCAAGCCTACCTTGGGCAGCAAAAAATGAAACCCTGATTTAGTCAGAGGGGTGAGGAAGTTGGAATTGGGTGAATCTGCCAGACAATGCCAAACAAAAATCCAGTGCACCTTTCGAATCCTCCGTGGCATGACCTTCGGGCTACCCGGGTGAGCCTTCACAATCCCTGCCCCTGCCCGCATCTTGGATCTGCTCGCCCCGGAAGCCTCCAAATCTCTTCTGTTTGTCCACAGCATATGTCCTGAGGGCAACTGGGTATGCACCAACCATTTTTCAAACCTAATTCAGGGAAGAAGGATATTCGCTCCCTCCACTCTCCCTGGGTCGCGGCCTCGTCACCGACTGGCAGCCCCGGTAGTCTTTCCCCTTGCCGGTCAGCCCCTCGCGGCAGTCCTCTACCTCCTGACAGGAAGCTGCCGAGTTGGCGAGGTGTGCCTCCCTTTTTTCATGGAGCCTCTAGACAAGGCGTCCCCAAAAAGCGCCCAAAAGGAGGCTGGGTTTGGGGGTCCCGCGTTAGTGTGCCGGGTACAGAAGAAGCTAGTTTGTTTTGGGGCTTGACAAAGATGATGAACACATTGACTAACTACATACTCACGGTTAGCTCGCTCAACAGGTAAGGCGAGGCCCAAAGGAGCAATTGATCCCACGAATCTTCTCTCAATGGATCCGAATGCAAAGACAAACCACTGACCGACCCTCCCACTAACCTGCAACCTGAAATAGTCGGGATGTCGATCTCCCAGGAACCTTCAGTCATCGAAGGTCGAACGCAACCCCTGTCACGAGCCCCTTCCAAGAAGGTTCCGACCGAGCCTGCTGATTGTGGCAATTAGCCCCGATCCCAGTGACTCCCAGTGCTGCTCGCTTTTTCCCCTTCCTACACCCTGATGCTCTGGACACAGTGGCGCAAGCATGCGTCGAGGCCGGGCACGTTCCTACTGGGCGAAGAATGGGCTACAGCGCTGAGGCACCAAAGGAGCTTGCATGGTCACTCGATCCGAAGAGCGCGAACCCGCCATGAAATCCTGCTCTTCCCTTGGTGGCTGCCAAAATCTCAGCCTCCCTCCCAGGGCCTCACTGGCACCGGGAGGGACGGCCGCAGGAAATCGATGGAACTACTGTCCGCTTCGCGGAGGCCGGCTTCGGCCCGCTTGGGCCAAAGAGCCCATGTGCTCTGAGGCGGTGCTTAGCCGCCGGGCCTTGGCAAACGGTAACCCGGGCGATCGCCACCTCGATGTGATAACCAAAGAAGACTCGAGCCTGGTTTCAGCTTGATTCCCATCTTTTTTTAAACAAAAAAAAGAAGAAAAAAAACATGAAGCTCCGACTGAAAATTAGAGGGTTTCGCCAAGGCCCAGTGCCGTCGAGACTCCGACAGCTGAGGCCACTTGCCTGTGGGCTGCCTGTGGGAACCATTCAGGGGGATTAGGGCAACCAGGTCAATCAGCCTGAGCCATGGCTCATTGAATGCCCAAGGTGTGCAAGCTTTTGCCATGAGTGATTGAAGCTTGACAAGCCTCTATAGGCCTAAACCCACTCTTGCCGAATCGCTCGAATTCATTGAGAAAACATTGGTTTGATTGGGGAGGCTCGAACGGTGGGATACGGGCAAGCTCGCAGGCAAGTGTCGTGCATTGGGCGGATAATCCTCGATGTGCGGTTTCGATGCCATCAAAACAAACGGGTGCGCGTCGGGGACCCTAAAATGGTGGTCCTCCTTTTGGTTTCCCTTTGAACCAACCCTAACAAGGGTACCCTCAAAAAAACGCACACCCATATGCACCAGTCACGGCAATCACACGTCAAAACCGCAAATGGGTAACTTTGGCGTTTTGACCGTTTTCTCCTTCGGAGGAAAGTCCGAGCTACTAAGCCTCCGTATGGAGGGTGGGCGTAGTGCTTGACGTCAAGCGTGTCACCACTTGTAATCCTAAAAGCCCTCTGGAAACTTCTGGCTGGACTTTGCAAAGTGGGCCAACCCGGCCCCTCCCACGCATACGAAGCGAGCCAAGACTTCTACACAATAACATTATCTTTTCTTCAGCGCGCATGGCCATGTTTCCAGGGGGCGCTCGGCCACGAGCCGGCTATGCTACGTCTCAAATTTCAAAGGCTTCACTCGACCTGGAATGCCTGCGCAGCTCCAACCCCTCCAACTTGGGTGGCTTGGCACTTTGGGGCTCATCCGAAAAGCGCGTTGCATATTCTCCGCGGCCGTAGGCCTATCCCAAGTTTGGCCAGGGCCCAGTTCCTTTTGGAATATGCAAGGGGCTGGCCTAGTTGCATGAGATGTGGTCTAATTTTCAGCTGAACTAATGCAACGGGCATAGTACAGGATCTTCATGGTGTCGCTTTACCCTTAGACGAGCTCGCCATAATTTGCTCAAATCAAATACCAGGTGACACCTGAGCAAAGCCGCGGCAGTCCGCTGGGCCTTGGTGGGGCAGGTAGATCTGGCGCCGGAGGAAGCTCCGGCTTTGTTGGCAGCGACAGGTTCGGGGCCTTCGCAGCTGGTCGGTTTTCGGCGCCAAACCGAAATGTGATCCTTCTCCTGTGGCTTACTGGGAATTCAACCTATGCGCCATTGAACGCTGGGGATTGGTCTCTACACGTTGGCCCTCCCCAGGGCGGAAAAAGAGTCCAACAGAGTCCCGAGGACCAGAGCCGAGTCCATCGGAGTTTTGCTTCTGCACAGGGTTTGGTACCTGTTGTCCATTCCTGTCCATTCCCCTGTGCTGTGCACCTCCCCCCCACCCCACACCCGCGCCTGCGCCAGGCCCTTCCCCCCTGCGCTGGGGGAGGGCGGCACGGAAGGGAAGCTCACGCGGCTCGCGCCGCGCCGGAGGCCTCAGGGGAACTCAGCTCAGAGCTCGACGGAAATCCCCAAAAACCTACCCTTGCTGGTTCTCAGGGCAAAAAAAACCATCCCCTATGGCTTCCAACAAAACCACCTTCCGGTTCACATGCTGGGTCATTCCCTACTGAGGAGCGGTGAGAAAACAAGCACGTACATCTGGCCCCCCCCCCACAACAAACAATTTGCACGAAAAGCTTTCAAAAAAAAGTCGACAGAGACAAGATTCGGAAACAACGTCGGACGAGTCATTCGCTCACAAACACGTGGGTGATATCTTTCATGTCCACTAAGCAAGTTAATTGTTGAAATGCAAGCAGGCTTTGGCGGTTACGGGCGGGTCGCTCCATGCTTCACTTCCTAGGGTGTGCAACGGGGCAAAATGGACCTACACCAACAACTCCACAAATGAGAGCGCTGCATTGGTGAAAGGCGCTTGTGCCCTCACTCCCCACGCAAAAAGGCAATCGAAAAGGCATGTATCAACCAACCCTTTCAACCCGCCCCCAACCTTCAAGGCTTTACCTTTTGGGATCTTGACTCTATGGACCGAAAAGAGCCACCTATCGGGTTACAAGGTCGATTCAGTCGATCCGCTGGGCAACTAAGAGGTCATTCCGCCTGGCCCCCTTGTCTTTCAGGTGCCTTGGCGGGCGCATGCATCAGGCGTCTCCGGTGGGGGCGCTGGCTTGGGCGGCAGTGGCGAGGGCGGCACCGGCCCCGGGGTAGGGGGCGGCGCAGCTGGCAGCGAAGGCTGCGGCGGCAACGACTCCAAAGGCAGCCTGGAAGGCCGGGGAGAGTCGCAACTATAGGGGCCTCGATAAGGCATCCTAACAATTTGAATGAGGAGCTGGATGACTTTAAACCAAATTAAATTGAGTCGGCATCACAAGAGAAAGATCATGAAAGATCTGTGAATTTGTGTAGCCCCTTGTTTCACACAGCTGCTTGCAGGATCCAGCGGAGAATGTGGTCTTTGACCCTCCCTCCCACCACTGCCCCTTCCAACCGGCCTCTCGGCATGCGCGGGCGTGCCCCGCTCTTGCAGCCATGCCGGCGCGAAGCTGCTGGAAGCGGGCGCCCGGGACTTGCTGGGGGACTTGCTGGGCGAGGCAAAGGTCAGATCCTCCTCGGGTGACGGCGTCCCTCATGAGCCACCCACGCGTTTTTGTTGAGGGCCCCGGGTCCACAGAGCAAGCTTTTTCACAAAAGAAAAAAGACATCCTCCCAGTAAGGAACCTCAAGGTTGGGTTTGCTCATGTCTACCCCAGCTTGTAATTTGCCAAGAACTGCGTGCCAATCCACCTCCTCCGGCAGGTAGCGCTCCAGCTCCAACGTGGGCGGTCGAACACCCTTCTTCTTGCGCGGGCGCTCGTTGCCGCTCGCGCGCTCGGCGGGGACGGGGGCGTCCTCGGCCGCGCATGTGCCTGGGAGCTCGTTGAGCTCCTTGCTGGACAGCGTACAACACATGTCCTGTCTGCTGGAGAAGCCCGGGTCGACAGCGTGATTGACTTATGGGCGTCTTTCCAACTAATGGTTGGACAAATTTGGTGCATTCAAAAAAACATCAAGAGCGGATGTTCAACCATGGGACGACCGATCTACCTAACATGAGCAAGCAAACAGGCTGGAAACTCCAGAAGAATCAATTGAGTTGAACCCTTATGTGGCGGTAGGTATGCAATGGCTAGATGGGGCTGCATTTACATCTCTCCTCCCGCGCCACAGCCGCTGGGCTCGTTGGGCTCGTTGGGCCCGATGGGACAGCGGCGGGCGCCTTCTCCTCCGACACCGTCTGCAGAGGCCGCCGCTTGGGCGACTGCGAGAGGCTCGGCCGCACCAGGTTGCTGGGCGAGGACAGTGCGGCGAAGAGGGGCGTGGGCCCGGGCGCATCGTCGCGGGCCTAGCCGTGAGGCATATGCCCCGCATCTCAAAACAGAACACCCGCTAAGGAACCAAACTGCTGCGGAAAGGCTACACGCCCGCGTATGAGTCCACAAAGGGTTGTAATTAACCGTAAAACTTCTGAAGTCACCAAGAAGGCAACATCCTCAACACCGAGGCAAGTCATGGCAAACTGTAGCTGTTCTGGCAAAATCTGGCATGTTGCGTGAAAACACTCGTATGACTAGTTTGCCACTTTAAGCAGGGGGCCCCTGGGCCGTAAAATTCAGACCATCGATTTTCTTGCCTGCCTCCGCCTCCATTGGCCTCCCACCCGCCCGGGCCCACGCTGCCTTCTTGGGGGACGGCAGTCGCGCGCCGCTCGGGGAGTTGAGGTCCACATAGAAGGTCTCTGAGCTCGGGGACGGCGGCACCGCCGACGACACCGGCGAAGACGCGGGCGAAGCGGCGGCCCTCACGCTGGGCGAGCTCGGGCAGATGCGGGATTGGTAGCCTGGGACTTCATCGCGAGAAAAGGAAAAAGGTCAGGAAAGCTGGGGCCCCCACCACACCCGAAAAGAGCTTCCTAGAACCGTCTTGACACATGCACAAACTGCTCAGCTCTAGAAAACAGTCTGGATGTATCTGGTTTGGGGGTTCCTCCGGAAGTGCCCCTCTTTCAGTGCTCCGTTGATATCCTAATTTCCAGGGGTGAATCCGCAAAAGTTGCCAAACTGCACCCGGATTCCGCACACCAAAAAATTACACCAGCAGAGACCCCAAACAGTTGAGGGCTGACGGGCGAGCACAAACATGCCAACAGCTTGTGGCTTTCTGCGCTTCAACACGGATGAATCAAAATGATGCAGTCGTGAACCTGGCGCGCGTTGCGTTGCTGCACGTGTGTTGCTGGCGTGCTTCGCGCTTCAGCACCGCGCCAGAACTGAGGTTGGGCAAGCGCGCGCGATGGCGGGCGAGCGCGCGCGCGTGAACGCAAGTGTGGCCGCGCAAGCACGCAGTCACATGGGCAGTTCAAACACACATGTCCAATTCAGACACACATGTGTGTACACGTGGAACACACATACGTATACGACTGAAACAGTATACATTCACCTGCGGCACACGCATAAATGTGTTGAGCTGGAAAACAAACATGTGCTTCTTGGAAAGCACACACACACATGTGCAAACGTGGAACGCACATATGTGTTCACTTACGACACGCTAATGCGTTCACGTGGAACACACATGTGTGTTCACTTGGAACACAATGAAACGCGTGTCCAATTCAGACACACATGTGTGTACACGTGGAACACACATGCGTTCACCTGGAACACAAAGACGCGCAATTAAAGCACACATGTGTGTACGCGTGGGACACACATATGTATACCACTGGAACACAAACATGTGTCCACCTGGAACACCGCGTGTGCGATTAAAGCACACATGTGTGTACATGTGGAACACACATATGCGCACACGTGAGCAAACATAAATGCTCACCTAAATCGCACACACATGCGCGCACCTCGAAAACAATCATGCGTTTTCTGGAGCGCATACATGTGCACACCTGGAGAGCAAATATGTCGTCAGATGCCAAAAAAAGTTCACCTAGCACATACTAATGTGTTCACGTGAAACACACATCTGTTCACCTGGAACACAAACACGTGTCCAATTGGAACACACATGTGCGTACACGTGGAACACACATATGTGCACACGAGAACACGCATATGTGCACACGTGAACACTCACATATATGTGCACCCGGAACACACACCCGTGTGCTCATCTGATAACAACCATGTGTTCTCCTGGAACTCAAACACGTGTCCAATTGGAACACGCATGTGTGTACACGTGAACACACATATGTGTACACGTGGGAGACGCAAATGCGCACACGTGAACACACACACATGTGCTCACGTGGAACACACACATGTGTACTGCACATGTGAACACACACATTTAATCATATACCATATGCGCGTGCTGCGGAGCGGAAAAGCAACAGACCCACAAGCCGAGTGTTCATCTAGATAACAAACACGTGTCTCCTGGAACACAAAAACCGTGTGTCTAATTGGACCACATACGTGTGTACACGATGAACACACCTATGTGTACACGACGTGAAACTCACACATAATTTATATATATAAGAATGCGCACAGAAAAGCCGGAACCACACAACACACACACGTGCGTTCATCTGAAAACAAACATGTATTCACCTGAAACACAAACACGTGTCCAATTGGAACAAACATGTGTGGACACATGAACTCACAAATGTGTACAAGTGGAACACACATATGTGTGCAAATGAACACACATACATGCGCACGCGGAGCAGACACACACACACACACGCGTTCATCTGATAACAATCATGTGTCCTCCTGGAACACAAACACGTGTCCAGTTGGAACGCACATGTGTGCACGCGCGAACACACAATGTGTGCCGTGAACACACATACAAAAAAGTGCACGCGGAGCAGACACACACGAGTGTTCATCTGATAACAAACACGTGTTCTCCTGGAACACAACCGTGTGTCTAATTGGAACACAGACGTGTGTACACGTGAACACACATATGTGTACACGTGAACACAGCACACAATATAGCGCGCACAACCGGAAACACACACACTTGTGTGTGTACTGCACATGTGAACACACACATTTATGCGCGCGCGGAAAACACAGACACACACGAGTGTTCATCTGATAACAAACACGTGTTCTCCTGGAACACAAACGTGTGTCTAATTGGAACACAGACGTGTGTACACGTGAACACACATATGTGTACACGTGAACACAGCACACGTGGAACACACACATGTGTACTGCACATGTGAACACACACATTTATGCGCGCGCGGAAAACACAGACACACACGAGTGTTCATCTGATAACAAACACGTGGTCTCCTGGAACACAACCGTGTGTCTACTTGGAACACAACCGTGTGTACACGTGAACACACATATGGGTACACGTGAACACACACATATTTAAATATATATATATATATATATGCGCACCCGGAACACACACACACACGTGCGTTCATCTGAAAACAAACATGTATTCACCTGAAACACAAACACGTGTCCAATTGGAACAAACATATGTGGACACATGAACTCACAAATGTGTACATGTGGAACACACATATGTGTGCAAATGAACACACATACATGCGCACACGGAGCAGACACACACACACACACACACACGCGTTCATCTGATAACAAACATGTGTCCTCCTGGAACACAAACACGTGTCCAGTTGGAACGCACATGTGCGCACGCGTGAACACACAATGTGTGCACGTGAACACACATACAAAACAGTGCACGCGGAGCAGACACACACGCACGTGTTCATCTGATAACAAACATGTGTTCTCCTGGAACACATACACGTGTCTGATAAGAACACACATGTGTGTACACGTGGACACACATATGTGTACACGTGCAACACGCATATGTGCGCACGTGAACGCACATATGTGTACATGTGGAACACACATATGTGCACACGCGAACACACACACATATATATATATATATATGCGCGCCCGGAACACGCACACACACATGCGTACACCTGGAACACATATGTGTGTATATCTGCGCGCATGTGGAACACACATATGTGCACACGCGAACACACACACATATATATATATATATATGCGCGCCCGGAACACGCACACACACATGCGTACACCTGGAACACATATGTGTGTATGTCTGGAAAGCACATTTCTGTTCACCTGCAACACACATATGTGTTCACCTGGAACCCATATATGCGCTCACTTGGAACAGGCATTTGTGTTCACGTGCGACACTGGTGCAGACCTGGATCACACAAGCATGTTTAACCAGAACAAACTTCTGTGTTGACTTGTAACACACATATGTGTACACATGGAACACACGTGTGTGCACATGTGGAGAAACATGTGCAACACAAATGTGCAACACACATGCGTTCACCTGGACAACAAAAATGTGTTCACATGGAATTTACATTTCCTGCACGCCTGGGCGACACATAAATCAAGTTCCCGAAGCCGGCTGTGAGGCGCTATTCCATGGGGCTCTGCCTTGAACAACGCTTGTGTTTTATATGCGTGTTCCAAGTAGGAAAATAGTGTTCGTGTACGATCAATCTAGCTTTTTTGAAACACATTGCTGGCGCGCGAGCCTGCTGCTGCTGCTGCTACTACTGCTAGTACTATCAGTATCGGATGCGTCTCCAGCAGTTACAGGCTTCAGCTTAGCAAAAGCTTTCCGGCGCATTGCGCTTCTTTCTCGCTTAGCTGCACAGTGTCTTTCGTATCGATTGCTAAAGTGCTTTGATCGTATTGTGGCAACTCTTCGTATCGATTCAGTAAAGCATTTGCTTTCGCAGGGAAATACGCAACCCAATTCTTCCGTATGCTCGGTACAAGGCATCCCTGCCGTCTTGCCTCAGCCGTTGTTTCTCCCCTTTGTCCAGCAAATCGCACTCCATGATAATTGCATGCGAGGAGAGCGGAAGCAAATTTGGATTGAAGCGTAACTGGGAACCGGTCACAGCTGACCACTGCGCTAGCGCCTTGCTAGCGCGCGGCTAGCGCGGGTTCGCCGTATTTTTTGGGTCACGGCGACCATCTGTGTGGATTTGACAAATTAAGGCCATGTAAGATGAAGGTAAACGTGCGGGCTGGCTTCAAGTACTAAGTAAGAACTGCAACATTACACCCTTGAAAGCCACGCAAAGCCCATCGCGGCAACCCACGCGCCAACTCTTGGAAACCAAGATCACCGAAGACCCTAGCGCAAACCAAGCGCCATCCTAGCGCCTCCAGTGGGGAGCGGGCAATCCATTGGTATTTGCAGGACTCCGCTTTGTGTGAATGAAAAACTGCACAAAGTGACTGCGACGGTGGCCTCTGTAGACTAAACCCCCTTACTAGGAATTTTGACCGGATCGCATATGTGTTTTATCAGAACAATCGCATGCTTTCACCAGGAACACAAACATGTGCTGACGTGGAACACACTCATGTGGTCACATGCAAAAAGTGCGTGTTCACTTGGAACGCGCCGATGTGGTCAGCTGGAACACACCAAGAACACACAATCATTTACTTGAAGCACTCGTACGTGCATCCGCAGCATGCTGCCTGTGGATTGATCAAGCGCACGCGCGCGCTCAAACACACGTTTCTGAGCCTCAAACACACATGCGTGCCCGCGGAATACACCGCGAATGACCAGGGAGCCGTGCCAGGCATCCAGGCTGGGGGACAACAAGAAGGAGACAAAGGGAGACAAATGAACCCGTCCGCCCGGAGAGCCGTGCCAGACATCCAAGCTGGGAGACAAACGAATCCGTCCACCCAGAAAGCCGTGACAGGCATCCAGGCTGGGAGACAACCGGGGCCAAATAAAGGGAGACAAAGGGAGACAAATGAATCTGTCAGGCAAATGAAGGGAGAGGAACCCGTCCACCGGGAGAGCCGGGACAATCCCAGGTGCCAAGAGCACCACTGGGTATCTCGGCGTAGGTTCGTTGAACATCATCAAAGAATCGATAGACGATTTAACTCCAGCGTGATTCACGTTTGTTTCACCGGGGGTTAACAGAGCCTTCTCGTAGCTGAAGCCGTGCACCGCAGCGCACCGCTCTCGTCAGCTCGGGACTCCAAATGCGAGCAAGGACAGAGAGAGGCCGCAACTGATAACGAGGCACTGAACGAACAGACAGGGTGTAGCCAACGATAGACAAGGAAGACGACCCACCACGAGCCCAAGCAAAATCGAAGTCCAGAGGAAGGGCAGACAGAGGACCCTGTCCCCAACATCCACAAGACAAGGAATGACCGAAGCCAGGGCCGAAGCCGAACGCAAACCAGACCCCGCCAAAAGGACAGAACCGCGGGAAGTGAAGGAAACCGCGGAGCGTGAGTGCCACACATCCAGGCTGGGAGACAACGGGAGAATGAATCCGTCCACCCAGAGGGGCACCCAGGCTGGGAGACAACGGGAGACAAACAAAGGGAGACAAAGGGAGACAAATGAATCCGTCCACCCAGAGAGGCATCCAGGCTGGGAGACAACGGGAGACAAATAAAGGGAGACAAAGGGAGACAAAGGGAGACAAATCAATCCGTCCACCCACAGAGATGGGAGACAAATGAAGGGGAACCAAGGGAGACAAGTGAATCCGTCCGCCTGGAGAGCCGTGACAGACATCCAGGCTGGGAGACAACGGGAGCCAAATGAAGGGGGACAAAGGGAGACAAGTGAAACTGTCCACCCAAAGAGCCGTGCCAGGCATCCAGGCTGGGAGACAACGGGAGACAAATGAAGGGAGACAAAGGGAGACAAGTGAATCTGTCCGCCTGGAGAGCCGTGCCAGACATCCAGGCTGGGAGACAACGGGAGACAAATGAAGGGAAACAAAGCCCAGAGAGCCGTGCCAGACAAATGAAGGGAGACAAAGGGAGACAAATGAACCCGTCCACCCAGAGAGCCGTGCCAGGCATCCAGGCTGGGAGGCAACGGGAAGGGAGACAAAGGGTGACAAATGAACCCGTCCACCCAGAGAGCCGTGCCAGGCATCCAGGCTGGGAGACAACGGGAGACAAATGAAGGGAGACAAAGGGAGACAAATGAACCCCTCCACCCCAGAGAGCCGTGGCAGGCGTCCAGGCTGGGAGACACCCGGGGCCAAATAAAAGGAGACAAAGGGAGACAAAGGAATCCGTCAGGCAAATGGAGGGAGAGGGAGACAAATGAACCCGTCCGCCGGGAGAGCCGGGACAACCCCAGGTGCCAAGAGCACCACTGGGTATCTCAGCGTAAGGTTCGTTGAACATCCTCGAAGAATCGATAGAGGATTTAACTCCAGCGTGATTCACGTTTGTTTCACCGGGGGGTTAACAGAGCCTTCTCGTAGCTGAAGCCGCGCACCGCAGCGCACCGCTATCGTCAGCTCGGGACCGCAACTGATAACGAGGCACTGAACGAACAGACAGGGTGTAGCCAACGATAGACAAGGAAGACGACCCACCACGAGCCCAAGCGAAATCGAAGTCCAGATGAAGGGCAGACAGAGGAGGACCCTGTCCCCAACATCCACAAGACAAGGAATGACCGAAGCCAGGGCCAAAGCCGAAGGCAAACCAGACCCCGCCAAAAGGACAGAACCGCGGGAAGTGAAGGAAACCGCGGAGCGTGAGTGCCACACATCCAGGCTGGGAGACAACGGGAGACAAATGAATCCGTCCACCCAGAGAGCCGTGCCAGGCATCCAGGCTGGGAGACAACGGGAGACAAATAAAGGGAGACAAAGGGAAACAAATGAATCCGTCCACCCACAGAGATGGGAGACAAATGAAGGGGAACCAAGGGAGACAAGTGAATCCGTCCGCCTGGAGAGCCGTGACAGACATCCAGGCTGGGAGACAACAGGAGCCAAATGAAGGGAGACAAAGGGAGAAAAGTGAATCTGTCCACCAAAAAAACAGTGCCAGGCATCCAGGCTGGGAGACAACGGGAGACAAATGAAGGGAAACAAAGGGGTGCCAGACATCCTGGGAGACAAAGGTAGACAAATGAACCCGTCCACCCAGAGAGCCGCGCCAGGCATCCAGGCTGGAAGACAACGGGAGACAAATGAAGGGAGACAAAGGGAGACAAATGAACCCGTCCACCCAGAGAGCCGTGCCAGGCATCCAGGCTGGGAGAGAACGGGAGACAAATGAAGGGGACAAAGGGAGACACATGAACCCGTCCACCCAGAGAGCCGTGCCAGATCCAGGCTGGGAGACAACGGGCGACAAATGAAGGGAGACAAAGGGAGACAAGTGAATCTGTCCACCCAGGCATCCAGGCTGGGAGACAACGGGAGAACACAAATGAAGGGAGACAAAGAGAGAAGTAACTGCCGACCAGCATCCAGGCAGACAACATGGGAGACAAATGAAGGGACCAAAGAGGAGAGCAGCCCGTCCACCCAGAGGCATCCAGGCTGGGAGAGAACGGGAGACAAATGACAAAGGGAGACAAATGAACCCGTCCACCCAGACTGGATCATCCAGGCTGGGAGACAACGGGAGACAAATGAAGGGAGACAAAGGGAGACCAGTGAACCCAGGGAGACAAACGAACGCGTCCACCCAGAGAGCCGTGCCAGGCATCCAGGCGGGGAGACAACGGGAGACAAATGAAGGGAGACACAGGGAGACAAATGAACCCGTCCACCCAGAGAGCTGTGCCAGGCATCCAGGCTAGGGCTTGGCAACAGGCGAGCCACCTTAAATGAATTTAGAACCCCTCACAGTAAACTGTTTGGGGAATAAACATATATATATGTATATATACATGTAAGAAAAAGAAGAACCACTGATATTGCCATGAGCCGGAGGTGAAGTGGACGGGCCTTGCCAGCGCCTGCGCCGGTGCCTTTGGCACGGCGGGGGGCCTCATCCCGGTGAGTACTTGCCTGGAGTCAAAGGGCGCTGAGATCTTCCTGCTTCCAGGCAACCCCAGAAGAAAGTGGTTTGGATTGGTGTTTTGGATTGGTGGTTTGGATTGGTGGTTGGTGGTTGGATTGGTGGTTTGGATTGGTGGTTTGGATTTACTTGGTTTGACTAGGTGATAAACATGTTCGACACCACAAAGGGAAGGCCTCCAAAGGAAAACAGGAAGCAGCCCACTGGAGTGTGGATCCGATGCCACCAAAAAGAACGGTTCGCTGGTTGCAAGGGGAGTTGAAGGAAGCCCGAAAAGGCAACAAGTCCAAAGCTAAGTAAAGTCGGGCAAGAAGAGCCAAACTACTCATACAATGTGGTTGTGGGATTTTTTCAAGCTAATGCAAGCCATGGGAATTGGAGCATGTGAGCAACTAGGTCCCCCAGTAGTGCCCTTTTACCCTTTGTTGGGGGGAGGGTTCCCCGCTAAAATAGACTACAGAAGCAGGGTACCCTTATTCTAACCTCTCTACAGGAGGACCTAGGCAATATATTCCCGCACCTTCACATGAAATCGTGCAACATCAGGGCGCACTGCTGGGATGAAGAGACTCCGAGAGGAATCCGTTGGCAGACCCCGAGCTGCTTGAGACAGTTTAA